>OY757909.1:48329217-48496717 GCA_963585895.1 Sepioteuthis lessoniana
TGGGGGTAGAATCACAACAACATTTGTAGGAACAAGGTTGCAGATTTGCTAAGGAAAATAGTATCACAAATACATTTTGTTCAGGTAAAAAAATAAGAGCTATGTCACCAATAGATTGATACTGGCTATACTTGTCTAGTTTTAGTTGTCATTCCCTCCTAATACACTAAATTTTTAATAATTTTATAGTCAAGATGCTTCTGAATGAATTCAAAAGAATTTAATAATTTGCTTTTTTATAACTTGTCAAAATAGCCTATTTTGTCAAGTTGTACACAAACAATATTAAAAAAAAAAAAAAAAAAAAATTTATATTTTACAAACAAACATTGAAAACCAGAGAAATAAAGAAAATTTTATTAAAGTAGCTTTTTAGAATATTTAAAAAAAATACTGAATTCATAAAAATACAAATCTTGACTTAAAAATGAATTAAAAATCTACTTAGAGCATTTTTATGATTGTCACTTTCTAAATATTACATGAGACCATATAATATCTGTCAAATAGATTTTTTTCCAAACCCTCCTTTTTTAGTCAAATCAAAATTCATACTGTTTAAGATTTTTTAAAGACTATGTAGTTTTTTTTTTAAATTCATTTTTTACATCTATGCTTCAGAATTTAAAAAAAAACAAAAAAAATCGTGTTTAAAGATATCCATTCATGTAAAATATGAAGATATTATTTTATCTCCACTGCTTCAGAATTTAAGGACTTGATGTTTAAAAATATCCATTTACTCAATTTGAAGATAAGAGATTCAGGCCTGTTTGAAGAGGAAGAACACAAATTTTTACCAAATCAGTTAATATGATATAAAATAAAGTTTAAATGCTACACAACAAGAAATTTTTGGTTTATACCAAATTATGCATTCTGTACTGTGCATATAGTTTAAAAACTTCAGGATGAAGAACAGATTTGTCAATTGAATGCAGAATATATTTTTTTACTGAGCAATTTCTTCCTAGAGAACATTGTCACATGGTCTCCCACTGAGAGAAGAGAAATAAGGGATTACTACTATTCCTCCGTATTTGAATTAACAGGCCAAGGACTGACCATTGAAAGAGGAATCTAGGTCAATTCCTCAAGTAATAAATCCAGGTCAGAATGGAAACCACCAGATGTTTGTACTCTGTGACCGGATGGGTAAAGAATGGGGTACAGGGACATATAGTAGCCCTAACGAATCGCCTGACAGGGGAAGGAAGAAGATAGAAGCCGAATGATTGGCTAGAATCCCAAAGTGGAAATAGCCCCCTTCTTACGTCAGCGGAAATATGGAATAAGAAAATCAGTTTTTGGAACAGAGGTCATCGTGAACAGATGGAGGCGAATCTCGCGCCAAACTCCGGGTAAAGAAAGCGGAAAGAATCCTGGACAAGAAGAGGAACTTAATGCCTTCAAGCCAGAGCGATATGCATAAATAAATTCCGTCAACCCGTAAAAAAGAAAATATTCTCCAAAGGAAAGTTGTCGAAAAGATAAGTAAACATTAAGACTGTTTCTCCCTACACCCAATTATATACTCTCTCTCCTCTCTCAATTTAAAGAAAGACTAAAGAAAAGAAGAAAAGGAAGAAAGACATTTATCATCATAGATTATCCGCTGATAATATAGCCGACACGTTGAGTATGTGTATCCGCATGTGTAGTAAAAAGATTGATATATTTTAATGTTCCCACGTGTTCCCAAGTTGTTCATCTGTGTCGTCTGCTGTCAAGTTGCTATTTCATGTTTCTTTTTCAGCTTCTTTCGCCTTATGTTATTCTCGCTTAAATTCTCCTATAAATCCCTTTTAAAAATATTATATGGGAAACCGGAGTTGTCGACTACTATAATTAATATTATTACATCTAAACCTAGAGGTCCATATCTTCCATTGTTCTAGGGGTAGGAAGAAGTAGTGGCCTTGGTGGGTGTGTGTGTAGTGTGAAATTTGGAAACCCCTTGCCAACAGCGGTTAGTCTAGCCCTAAATCAACCCCCACATAATATGCCAGTTCCTATATGCCCGAGAAAGGACTCTGAACAAGGACTTATTCTACGAGGGATCAAGTGCCAGACTGCCCCGTCTTCACACGTGCGAAAAAAATAAACTCCTCGTTTGGTAAAAACAATATTTAAAAGCACCAGTTCCCATACGCTTTTAAATGGTTGCTCATCCGGGGATCTTTTTATTCTAATTTGCCGTCACAATATAAATTCAAATGTCACTTTTAGTCTTTATTTTCATATGAACAGTCTTTCAAGAAGCGGGAAGAGTAGAAGCCATCATCATTCACAGAAAAATTGCTTTTTAACTGAAGATAATTTCTACCTTCTGATTTGTCAGGACTAATCGACTTCAAATTTTCATGTTTCTCATTCTTCTACAATCAGACCCATCAAAGCAAAAAAAAAAAGAAGAAAATAGTTCAACCAATTTCTCTGGTGGTTATTCATTGCCTGACTTGTCTGTTCATATAGATTTTGCAACAAAATTTATTTTTTATTCCCTTGATTTATACATTTACTTAAATATTCTTTTGGTATTAATTCCTATATTCTAAAATCAATAAAGCAAATGACACCATTTTCAAAATTGATTGAACAATGAATATTCATCATTTGTATTGAAATTCTTACATGAGGTATTTTCATTAGATTTTATTATCAGTTTTGACTATATTTCATTTTTTATTTGTCATTATTCTGTCATCACTTTTTTAGCAGATATATTTTTAGCTGTTAAATTAAACTCCACTCATTTGAAATAAAGAAGTAGTTTCATATGAGACTTGTATCCTATGAGGTTGAATCAATAAGTCCCTAATTTGATATGTAGTTATTAGTTGAAATTTTAATTGATGTAATTAATAGAAAAGCAAAGGATTAAGTACATTATATAGACATACAAACACCTCCACTTGTTCAAATATATATTTGCTCTTGTAACTAAGGATTTTAAAATCAATTACAAAACTTAAATTAGTCAGCTAAAAACAATAAGAAATGAAAAAATAAAAAGCCAATAATAAAATATACTTAACATTCTATTTTGCCTGAAAAAGCAGCTTGACAATATATATATATATATATATATATATATATATATATATATATATATATATATATATATATATATATAAACAGACACATACACACATTTTCATCTGTACAAATATATTCATATCATTTGCACTTAGCATAAATTTGGTGAAATAAATCCTGTAACAGCAACAGATGTGCCCTGAAACCAACAATAACATGCAAAAACCAAACTTACTTGATTCTGGAATTCCAAGGAGCAGCAGAAATATTAGGAAACATTCAAATCAGAAAATTGAACAAAGTAAAGAAAAAGAAAAAACATTTCTAAAATCTATGATTAAGAATAAACAAAAAACAAACAATTGTTACAGTCTCAGTACAAACATAAAAAGATATTAGATATTAAAAACAAAAAAACATGCACAAATAACAATTATTGTTATCTGCCATTATTAATACCCAACCCATCTCAAATTGCCTTCTTATTTTTGTTCCAGTTGAAGTTTCTTATTTTAAATTCTAAGTAAGAATTGGTTTTTAAGGAAGATTGGTTTGGTTGTTTGGGTTTTATGGCATATCAACCTTTGTAGGTTATTTAATGCCAAATCCATTTTTATACAAATAATCAGTTCTATTTCAAGCTATTCAGTTTGCCCTCCTATTTTACACAGTAAAATAAAAGATAAAATAATAAGGATTGTATCAAGAGAAGAAGTGGTCTTAACGTATGTTCTGTACAAACCCACAGTAAATAATTTGATTTGGAAGGGATTAGGCATGTTTAGTATTTCTAATATAGTTCATATGAATATCCTCAATTCTTTTGTTTTGTAATATTAGAATAAAAAATCAGTGATAAAACAAAGTAGACATTTCCAAGATTAATGAACAAGTCACAATTTGAACTACAAAATGCAGACAGAATCTAAAATGAATCTACACAACAATCTGACAAAATTATCACAAACTAAAAATTAGTTGTACTAATAACAAAACATTATAACTTTGCATTCAACAGGAACAAGATTATTTTTCAGGGTAAACATTTAAGGGCTGAACAAAATCATGCACAGAAAAAAAAAATTACCACAGGCAATTTCGCTACCATCAGGGGCTGGTATAGGCTCTGTACAATTGAAGGTAAAGGAGAAAAAAAAAAAAAAAACCTCATAAAAAGGGAGATAATTGTGAGAATATGTACTGAATAGAATTAAAAAGTTGAGGATCATATGACTCAACAGAATGAGAATTGGTTATTAAAAGACAATATCAAATAAAAGGAATGGGTTTTAATAAAAAAAATCAAAATCAGATATTGTGATTAATTTTTAACTTTCTATTTGGTTTCTTTGTTTTAATGGCATGTCAGCCTTCATTTAATACCAAAGCTATCCTTGTAGACAAAGGGCAGTGGTACAGTTTAGCCCATAGCTGGGAGAGGTATTATTACTATTAAATTCACTAAAAATGAACGTAATAGTACAACTGGAATCCAAATTCTTATTTCAAGACTGCAGTCTAGCATGTTAGCCATTATGCCACAGGAACTCCCTCCTTTAACTTTCTAATAATTTTATACTATTTTCTTCAACACATTTTGTTTCTTAGACACTGCCAAAATTTCCGTGAATGATGATGATGAATATAGTTTTTTTTGTTTATCAGATAAGCCAGTTGGCACAAACTGAATAATAGTTTTTGATGATAAAAGCTTGGTCTCGAAATTTCTTATAACTTGATATTTTTATCCAAAACAAGAAAAGAATTTGAATGTAATATTAAATAAGCCAATAACAGTGTAATATTGGCACTTTGATTTCCACTAATTAAATAATTTTTTTTGACCAACAAGATCAAATCGATGTAGCAGCTTTATAGATCTGACATAGATTTGTGCCTTTCTTAAGAGTATTAGCATAAAATGAACACCAAAATTTTAACTTGGCTCGCTAATTCCACTTTCCATGCTAATAATCTTATTTTCACATTCACTGTATGTATTTCTAGCAATCCATGGCAGGTGTATAATAAGTGGGTCACAATTGTTTTATTTGCATTGTTACAATGTAAGATTATCTCTGTGACATCTGGTAATCTGATTTGATTCTGAAACTATGAGGTTTGGATGACAGACTTTACATGTATAATTGAGATTTTTTATTTATTAACATTTATCAGAAATAATTTAACTTATCTTAGAAATTAAATATTCATTAAAATAGTTTAAAGAAGAGAGATAAATATTTATACAAATCAGAAATTTAGAAAAAAAAAGAAAACACAAAGATAAAAAGCAATTTTAGGGAAAAAAAAGATATACATGAAATAAGATATATAAAAAATGTTAACACGTTTTTAAGTATATAACTTAAAGGCATAGGTGTTAAAATATTATATATATATATATATATATATATATATATATATATATATATATATATATACACACACACACACAGGGGGTGCAATGGGTACATTGTCACTTAAATTATGCAGAAATTAAAACACAGACATCTCACCTTCTCAGACATATTTCCTAAAATTACAGGAAAATATCTTGGAAGATTAAATTTATTCAAAGAAATTGCCATTGCTTCCTCCAGATGACTTTTTGATGGTCTCTTTTTTCTTAATTGGTAAATGCTACAGTTATCCTTGCCTTCAGTTCATCTTTGGTGTAGCATAGAGTTTTTGATGGTCTCTTGCTCAACCAGACACCACACATAATAATCTAGATGAATAGAAGCATAACATCACCATTGCTAGTGACCACCTCAAACACCATGATGTGGACTAGGTGTTTGGTTTTCATTACTACTGGGTACATCTTTTGAGGCAAGAGCAAGTGAGTTCACCATCTCATCCTGGCAGAAATTTTTCTCTTCTGAGAAAAAACAAAGTATTTTTAATTAGAGGGGATGTTTAAGTTTATTCAAAAGCTTTGCAGTACTGTTTTTCCTCCTGTCCTTCACGGCCTGAGATAAAAATTGGCTATTTCTCTTGTATGAGAAATACCGAATATCTTTATGCACTACCTGCCTGATAAGGCACTCAAGTCTCTGGCTATGGACCTTACTGACTTGCTGAGATCATTGTCACTCATAAACTGGTTTTCACCAAGAAATTTGGGAGTTCTTCTCTTAGCAGAAAAGCTTTTGAACAGCTCTCATAATCACCATTGGACTTATCCAACTCTGTTCACCTCTGAAGTGTCCTCAGATTAACAGTAAAACAATGTGAAAGCTTCATATTGGAACTTCTTACAGTACGTCATGTCATTTTCAGATTTCTGGAAGAATGAATTGTGTCATGATGCTGCTTTCCTTACAGACAGTACCCATCTGACTTTAGTTTGCTGTACAGTAGACAAAATCGAAAACAAAGCAATTACATGAAATTGATAATTCAAAAAAGCATCAATTTACCCATTACACCCTGTATATATGTAAGATTTTCTCTTTATATTTTGGGAGAGAGGGATTTTTGAGTTTAAGACTTAAATAAAGGCATTTGCCTAAAACTGGGATAAGAAAGATTTTCTTGTTTAAATGCCACACTGAAATTTTGTACCTACTAATAAAACTGCATTCAAATTTGCCCTGTTTACAAAAAGTCTAAAGTTTAAAGTTTTAGTTAATAATTTAGACCAAATTTAAATGAAAAATTTTACCAACCAATTTTTTTTTAATAAGAAAGCATTGAGATTTAAAGTAAAAGTTAAAATTTTAATTAGTATTTTCACAAAGCTGTGGAAGGTTCCATTTGATAGTTTACAAAGTTGTAGATCAGTTGTATAATCTGGTTTAGTAGAATAAAGCAAAAGTGACACTACATTGATAAATTAACTAAAACAATTAATATAAAATAACCTCTAAGCATGGGCAGTAGAATGAGAACAATCTCTACTTGTGTGGATAAAATAATAAGTTCAGTTCAAAATTACTTGGTTACTGAATGTAACAAACACCTGAAGAAGGTCAGATGGTAAAAGGGATGAAACATTATCACAGTATAACAAAGAGGATGACAACTTGAATAGACCAATTAGAAAATGACAACATAGGCAAAAATAACCCTCATGTTTGGTGAGTGGGAAACATGTTTCCAAATATCAATAAAAACTTCAAATCTTTGGAATTGTTTTACTAGAAACAAGTAAAAATTCTATTTTTAGCCATTTTGCTACATGTGTTATATAGAATATTAGAAAAAATGTGTATGTTCTTTAAAAAAAAAAAAAATTATAATAATTAAAACCTGGTTTCCATAACGAAAGTTAACTTTTATGATTTTAAGGTTTTATCTGCTTTCAAAAATGTTTCAGGCAAACTAGGTGGTATCTAAATCAAGCAAAGAGTTTACATGAAAATTATTCTAGGATTGTCTAAAAGAAATAGTTACACATTCAGTCATTAAATCTTTTAAGACAATTTTTATTTTAAAAACATAATCTTTTAAGTACCAACAAAAATTCACAAAAATCAAAAATAAATGTCTGAATATGAAAATATAATGAAAATTGAAGACTGAAATTAAAAACGAAAGGTTAAAATAAGTCTTTCATTGTATTTTTTTCATTAAATATACAATAATTTATAATGATAAATAATAATATAATTTAAAAATATACTTTTAAAAAAATCGAAGACTAAAATAAGCCTTTTTGCATATGTTTTTCATTAAAAATGCAGAATAATATAAGAATTTAGAATTGCAAATAATGATATAATTTAAAAATAAAATAAAAATAGAAGGGTAAAATGAAAGTCATAACGTCTGCTTCATTTATCATTGTTTAACACTTTTGATCTCAGAACCAAAATCAAAATTCAACCCACAAGCAAAAAACTTCAAAAAGCAAGACAATCAAATCCTTTATAAAAAGCTGTTACTTTATCTCCTCAATCATTATCTAATCACAAACATGAATATGAAAACATCTTAGGTTGTGAAAGGATTTTTGCCAATTCAATACAGCATGTTATTTGATAGGAAATCTTTGCTCAATGTTCAGTTAATAACATAGCACCCAAGCCATGAAGAAAACCTCCAAAAATAACTTGCTCAATTCCTAAATAAACATTTGGCTTTTGCAACTCCTGTTAACCTCATATGTAGAAAGAAAATAGCAATAAAATATTTTCAAAAATGGAGAAAATCAACCTCCTTTCATCTAATTATCTTATTTAGTACATCTGAACTGTTATTACATAATTTGTGTTCATGATTTTTGTAGCATTCCTGAGAATGTTGGATTGGAAGAAGATTAAATGAGGTAACACGTTTTAAATGATTTTCAAGAAAAAATACCAGTATTTGCTAAAATCAGAAAATTTTTCTGTTAAAGCAAAAATGGAAAATTATCAATTATTTAAAATTATAACACAAATCTCTCATACAATATAAAAACCTTAAAAATATTCTTGGTTTTAAAACCCTCTCACTACAAAATGCTCTGAAGGCAAGCTTTAGTTTGTAAATCTTAGAAACTTCGGAATAGATTGTTTTTTGCTGGTTTTTTTTTTTTTGATAACCTATGAAAAACAGTACAAATGTTGAAATTCAAGAGTTATTCAAATTATTAAACATAATTTCTTTTTCATACAACACTATTTTGTCCATCTGATGCTCTGGCTTTCTTCAGATGTACAACACCAATTTAATGAAATAGTTTTCTTTTTAAAAAATAACCTTAATATTTTTTATGCAGACTTGTTTAAATTTTGACAAGTTTTCTTTGAAATTCAAATTTTTTAGAATTTGATTCATATCTCGTAACAAAAAGACAAGGCTATTTTTTTTTTTTTAAATCAAGAAAAGTATTTATTAATGAACAGACTTTTAAAGAACTGTATTTGTATACTTAATACTTTGTTGTAGCAACTTTTGCATTTACTATATCTTTCATTTGGTTGGTTCGATTTTATGGCATATCAACCCTTGCAGGTTATTTAAAGTCAAATCCTGTTTACACATATATTACATATATATGATTTGTAAATGAATAGTTCGTAGGTAACATTTTAAACAGGCCAGAGTTCATTAGTTAGCTCACAGTCAAATGGTTTCAAGTATTGTAACATTAACAATTCAATTTGATATCAGTCATTTATTTGTACACAGTTAAATGGTTAAACAGTTCAATTTAATCCACAGATAGAAACCTAACAAGTAGTACCACTCTGAGTTAGGGTTGACCTGGAAGTAATGGCAATAAAGTGTTACTCCACATTCCACAAAGCTCCAGGACTTCAATTGTTCAATATTTGATGGATTGCATTTTCTTAATCTCCTCTTCAGGATGCCCCATAAATTTTCTATTGGATTTGCATCTACCCTATTTGCAGGCCAATGAAGAACAGGAATCCTCTTCTCCCTGAACCATTCTTTTGTAGATTTTGTTGAGCAGGTAGAGCAGGGGGATGCTGGAGGATGAATTCATTGTCCCAATACTTGTCCTCAATATATGTGATAAAGAAATTATTCAGGATGCTGTCTCTGGAGTGTTATGGATCGAGAAATAGTTACACCAGCATCATTACAGGCTTTAGAAATTTCATTAAAATTGGCAAATTGAGTGGAAATAAGGATCCTATTCAACTGACACTCATCTTCAGCTGTTGTCTTGGGTTCGTAAGTGCAGTTGAACTGTTTTGAACAAGTTTGTCTTGTTACCTTCAAGATAGCAGACTGATGACATTCCACTTTGACAGCTATAGCATTTCCATAATGCAAGAATAATGGTATTTTGTGCTTCTGACATATCTTTAACTCTTTCTATTTATGATACTGGGCAATAATATGCTTCACAACAAAGATTTCATTCTTTTTATACCAATAACTTGACAATGATAACACTAATGAAAGTACTTAATATGGATAGGGTATAAAATCCTATATTTTACAACCAATAGGTGAAACACAAATTAGAAATGTCTGCACATAAATCAGATCAGAATCACTAAAACAAAAACTTTTCTACAAATCAGTAAAAAATTAGAACCTAAAATTAAATAAGTGGTTTCTGGAATCAGTTAGGACAGGATAGTAACATACTATGCTTTAGCTTATGTCTGCACAGTTGAACTCCAAATGAACAAATGGAGCCAGTCATGTGATCAGGATATCTATATTCACGTTTTTGACAGCAATGGACACATGGCCAGCAACAAGACATGCAAACACTTGACATAAGTTCTCTCAAGTAACCATGAAATACACACTGGCAGCTTCATGGACATGCAAACTCTTGACCAAATTTCCATCTTATTACTCTTACAGCACACCATTCAACTGTGTGATTTCACACATCTAAAAAATATTTGTAGATGTGGCATTACCATATTTCTGTTTGTCCACTTTCTTTTTGAACTACCTTAATTAGATTTCATACATCTCCACATACACATTAAATCAGCAGCCAGACATTCCACTGATATGAGCTTTGCACACATATACACAAATCTTCTTGATTGATATTAATTCTTAACAAGAAAATTGATGAACTTCTGGTGTCTTACAACCACAACACAAAAAGCAAAAATTAACTTGTAAATAACAAATCTTTATATGCATATAAATGTATAAACTGGTTTTCTTCTTGTCTACAAAAAATATTTTCTTTGCATTGTTTTCATAAATTTGTGTTGTATTTGTGGACAGGATACTTGAATTTTAAGTTTTTCCTTTTTAATCTGAATAAACTGATCCCACGTATGTAGATCATTAAATAAACTTAAATTATCAAACTGATATACTGTTAATAGTAAACTGTCAAAATTTAAACAAATTCAAATGAGAGATCTGAAAGTTATTTGCAAAAAACTGAATATTCCATTTCCCTGAATTGGTGTAGAACAATTCAAAAGGAGGTGGGGCTGTCCTCCCTATTTCTTGATAGTCTAAACCAGAAAATGATAAACAGAATAGTTGCAAATATGCCAAATGGATCAATCCTTTCACACTTTTTTGCAGACTCAAGATTTTTTAATGGTTACTCAAGGCCCCATGGCTACCAAGGAGTCTTCATGAATGCTATGTTGATTTTTTTTTAATTACTTATAAAAATGAGAGACATATTCAATGAAAGCTTAATTTTTTTCAGAATATGTGTAAAGGATCAATTAATAGTCAACATTGTTCATAGCATGAAGAGGTGGGTGGCATAAAAGCCAGAGCCAGGCTATAAGTTTCTAATTTGGACAACCAAGATACAAAGACCCTCTTTTCTTTCCATGTAAATTGTATACCAGAAGAAGTTCAGAGAATAGAGAGTCAGATGGAACATTGTGGTAACAATGAAAGTAGCAAATATAATAAGATCAATTCACAAAACAATTCCTAGGATGATAATGACCCAAAACTATAGAAGATATTAATGTTAATATTCACAGTATATAAATGAAGTTACAACAAACTGAAATTTATCAATAAAGATAACTGAAAAAAGATTTTCTTTCTTTTATGATTGGGCAGTAAAAATAATTTTTTTTTTACAAATTATACATTTTCATCAAGACATTGTTATAAAGGAGCCCTAACAGATTATAATTGATTTATATTCTTGTTGGCCTAATGAGTAGAGTGTTTGCCGATGGTCCGGGAGACCTGAGTTCAATCCCAGGTTGAGTCATACCAAAGACTCAAAAAATGGTACTTGATGCCGCCTTGCTTAGCACTCAGCATTATAAGGTGAGGATCAAGGGTAAAGTGAAGCAATCCTGGGAACAGAGTAGCGCCCTCTCCTACACCTTGGTGTAGTAGCTATTGAAAAGAGAGCCTTCAGGTCACCTTCGACTAAAGTTGCCAACTTTACTTTTTTTTTTTTATTTGTTGGAGGGAATAGGATCTCTAAAAAAAAAAAAAAAATATTAAGAACTGATTATTTCACTTGATTGCATGCTATCAAGATTAATGTTTTAGAGAAAAGATTTTTTTCCCCCAAGTATCCTGTCATATCAAAATTTTATGACTTGTATTCATTAAAGATTTAGTTCAATCTCAGTTGGAATATCTTTCCTTACTAAAACATGGGAAGTTAATGAAACACATTCAATGATTTACCAAAGATGAAATAAAAATTGATTAGGGAAACTGTTTTCTGCAAACAGATTAGTTACTCCAGATGAGATAATCATACTATAATGAAATAAGCATATTTTCCTGTTTTTCCTTATTTATTTTTGATGCCTAAAAAAACAGGCAAGATTGTAGGTGAACTTTAGATTCAGAAGAATCAGGTGAACTAAAATTACTGTCACATTCAATCTTTTCTCAGATTTTTGTGACAAAGTTACTTGTTGCTTGAATAGGATTGAGGAAATATATCTTTATTTTCAATCCTGGACAAATAAGAAACATTAATAAAAAAAAAAAAAATAAATAAATAAGATGAACAAAATAAAAAAAATGGAACTTCAAGATCAGATAAACAAGAAACAAGAAATAATTACATTAAGAAATAGAGAATAATTTTTTTGTAGCACATTTTCACATTGTTTTTCTTGAAACTCTAGTTTCATTTGTTGCTGTAAAAATACATTTTGTTCTGTGAAGTAAACTGAATGGAAAACAGTTCCTAAACTTATGGAAACTAACATCATTACAAAAGAATAATGATAATGATTTTTTCCTTACCCTGGGCACCAAGCATAGTAGCTTTAACTGTAGAGAGAATTTTCAGCTGGGTACCAATTGTTGGTATTCGTTCACATACTTGCAACAAATTCTACAAAAGAATTAAAGATTGATTAAATAAAATAAATTAGGGGTGGGGAGATTACAAAGGTCTTGGTTTTTTTGTTTTTTTTTAAATATTTAAAAAATAAATTTAGATTACTATCGATTTTTTGATCAAGTAGTGCTAAAAAATACTTCTTTTCTTCTCCCAGCCATAATGTCAGTTTCAACTTTATATAGTTAAATATGAATTAAATTTAAAAAATAATCATAATGATTACATATTTTATTATTACTGACTTCACTTAGTTGTGATTATGAAGTGGACAGTTTTCATGGGGGGAGTAGTTTGCTCAAGCATCCAACTTTATCAATAATAGAATGAATGCACTGACTAGAGTCTGACACTGGGATAGAGTGAAAGGAAAATTGGATTCATGCCTTACAGAATATTATATATATATATATATATATATATATATATATATATATATATATATATGTGTGTGTGTGTATTCTTCAGTCCAGTCAATCTGGAGTCGGGAATAATTCATATCAATACTCATAGCAGGATGGAAATAAATTTATAATCCTAAAGTGACTGGATTTTAGTTTTTTTTTTTTTAAAAGGTAATTATATATATATATATATATATATATATATATATATATAGATAGATATATTGCATAATCATACAGATCATAGTATATATATATATATATATATATATATATATATATATACATACACACACACACAATGCACCGTTCTGATACAAGTTCAATCGCTCAGCATTTAAAAAAACATTCATGCCCAACAACACAACTACGGAAAATTCTCACTGACAACACAACAGTATTAGAACATCAAAATAATAAACAAAAACTTCAGATTCTCGAAGCACTACATATTAGAAACATGCAACCAACACTTAATAGAATTAATTTTCAAACCAGTGCTAATGTACTTAAATGTCTTTAGCTACTGGTACTAATTATAGAATTCCATTTAAAAGCAAACACCATAATCTTCAACGGCAAAGACGCCCTTACACAGTAGTAATATGCTAAAACAAGTTACATCACTTTTGTAATAGATCCTCCCCTGATGATGGCCCAAAGTCGGGCAAAAAGTACTAGGGATACATACAACTATGGACAGTACATAAATCAATTCCCCCTGAATACGATAAAAGTAATATGGGAATTCGAACGGATCCAGAAGAAAATATGTAGACATAAAATGTCTATTATGTTTAATGAAATTTGCATATATATATATATATATATATATATATATATATATATATATATTGCACATACATACAGATCGAAGGAAATTAACCCAAAATAAATCAACAGATAATGATTATAATACCTAATCTAAAAAATAAAAAAAAATAAAAAAGACCTATATAGTTTGTCAAAAACAGAAGCTGTTAAAAGGTGAATTACTTACAGTCCTCATTCTCTTGTCAGTGCATTCAGCAGCAAGAATTTTAGCCAATCGAGTCACTTCTTCAGATGCTTCAGCAATAGCCTTTGCTGTGGCAATCAGATCTTTCTTCGTTCCACCTTCACCTCTGGCAACAAACATAAGAAAAATAAATAAATGAATAATATAAGATTCACATATGGCAGCACAAAAAAAAAAAAGATATAACTTAGTTTTAATGAAAAAGTCTTAAATTTTTATATAGTGAGATGTTTATTAAAGAATTTATCTTTTGATTATTGCTTATTTTACAAATTTAAATCATCATTTTACAATCAGGAAATTTATCTTGTCATTATTTTTTGTTTTCTCTTTAAGCTTTAATTTTTGTCGCGAACTTTTACTCTAACAGGGAATTTGAAAATGATTCAAGACAATAGATTACTATGAAGACAATAAAAGAAATAATTTTCCTAGAATGGCAGCCAATATATCTAAAAAAAAATTTTCTTTCTTTAGGGTCCTTTTAATTCTGGCAGAGAATCAAACATTGATTAAAGAAAATCAATAGATGTTGACAAAAGTGGTGATTTTCCTGGAGGAGATATTTTGCTATATTGTTACATAAATATCCTACCCCAAAATTGTTAACATATTTTGCAGAGAGGAAAAAAAAAAAATCATTGAACTTTTACAAGGTTAATCAATATCTAACAAAACTATCATTTCTTTTTCTTTAAACTAATTCATTATAAAGTGGTTAGTTTTGCAAAATCTTATATGATTACAAAATTGTAATGTTAGAGTGAATTTTCTGAAACTTTTTGATTAAAATAAAAATCATGTTTTATGAATCCTTTGGACATAAAATTTCACTATAGTTGATTTAATTGTTTTATAAAAACAACCAAAGAGATAAAGTTATACATTCCATGAAAGTAATCTAAATTATCTGAGAGATATCTTTTTATCATTTAAAAAAAACAAAAAAACTTGAGTTTTCAAGTGTCACCAAGAATAAAAGGTAAAACAAGAATGTACATTTACTTTTGGAAAAGATATTGTAAGAAGCAAGATGAATAAAAAAATTCATAACTTCATAAGATATCGCTTTAAAATTTGCTTTGAAGAGAGAAAAATTTAGCCAGTCATTTAGAATGTTTCACTATTTATGAATGAATAGAAAGAAAAAATAGGATTCGGGGTGGGGGCTGCAGGGGGAGAGTTTTTTTTTTTTTTTTAAAGAGAGAAAAGAATAGGATATGAGAAAACAATTTAATACAACAATCTTAAATAGGGAAGAGAAGCAGGTTTTTTAAAAAGAATTTTGATTATTTCTTTTAAATTGTTCTTTATAGTAAAATGGACAAAGCAAAACACACACAAAAAAAACCCAGCTGAAAACAAAATGGAAAAAAATGGAAATGTAAAAATAAATCAAAGAGGTATTAAATTTATTGATAATCTCTAAGAAATTATTGAATGTCCCATGATAACTAAAACAAGACTCCATAATTATAAATTTATTATAAGGTTTACTTATTTGATTTTTTTATTGCATCATTGGGTTAATATTATTACTATTATTAGTTTTATTATATGAAATGATGTACTAAAGTCTAGACAAATAAGAAAATAATAAAGTGTTACACTTAACAAAGAATTAATGTAATTCAAAACAATATCCTTGAAAAGTAATCAAAATCTGATCCACAGATAAGATATCTTATTGATAACCAGTTTATCATGCCCTATTTATTTGTTTCTTATTTTGAAATGACCACTCTAGTAGAGAGTCAGCTAAAGTCACTTCCTTTTATAATCTACAAGTGATAATTGAAGTTAACATAAAAAAAGGAACAATTTTTTAATTAAATAGTTATTTACCAATAAGAAAATACAACTTCTAAATTTTAAAATTGGATGGATTAGCTTTTCTTTTCACAGATCTAAGTAGAATAACTAAAAAAAAATTTACAACAGAAGTCTTAAATAAATTAGGCTTTGTTTTCTTAATTTCAAAAATATACAGACTGAAAAGAAAGCTGACCAAAACAAGAATTCTGAGTTTATTACTTGGCACCTGTGTTGGTCATACAGTGAATTGATTTGTATTTATAGATATTTGGTGATGATGTAGGGAGATCTATATTGCCACAAGAACACCAGATCAAATAACATGAGGCTACAGAAATAATGAATGTTCAATTAATGATAAGTAATAAAAAAAATGTAAATATAAATTTTGTGAGGCATGAAAAATGTTGGCATTTAGGTGCAGAATTAGAACAATGGAACTAAAAGTGCAGAAACAAGCAAGAACAATAAAACTGAAGAGTGTGTAAAGTAACAATCCACGTATATAAAATGTAAAGTGTGGGTGTGTATGTGTGTAACATTTAAAAGTATACAGATCTTATGATCTTAGGCAGAAGCATCAGAGTGCATTTTGATCCTTGAACCATGGTAGAGTTTAAGCCAAGGTAGACTGTCCTCTGATACTTGATCCCTTTAAACTTTGGAAGAAATGCCAATCCATACATATAAAATACCCTTTTTCATGGGCACTATACTAATAATAAACAGAGGTGATAAAGTAGTGATATATGAAAAGCATAAATAAACAATGAATAATTATATAATCTTGTGAAGTAAATGAATAATCTACATATATAAAGTGTAATGTGTGTATGTGTTTTTTTGGGATATAACTTTTCAAAGAATGCAAAGATAAAGCATTCTGATCTCAGGTAGAGTATCAGAGAGTGATATTTTGACCTGAGGCAGAGACCACACTTTGATCCTAAGTGCCAATTCCAACATAAATAATCCAGTCATTTTTTACAGATACTATATCATTGATTATATATAATTCTAAAATAGGTAGGTCCACAAAGAGATTTGTATTTTTTTGAATTTATTTATTTTGTTCTTACATACGTGTTATATATGTGCAGGTTTCCAGCTTGTTGCTTTTGTCAGAGAACAATGGGACTTGAACTCACCCTTGTGCCACATATGTTCTCTGACGAAAGCAACAAGCTGGAAACCTACACATATAACAAGTACGTAAGAACAAAATAGATTTAAAAAATACAAATCTCTTTGTGGACCTATCTATTTTAAAATATACTTTTTATTCTTTCTTTGGACCTACAACAAACATTTATTTATTTTTTTTCTTCATACAACGTGTGAAAGCATGTGCGATACCCTAACCTCATCAGCCGCCAACCAGGGTGATAACACAGTTTCGGTAGCTTAAGGCGGTACTGCTACTCCTGGCGCTACCGAGCAGCTTTTGCCACCCAATAGGGTATTTAAAAGAAATATATATCTATGTATACACAAGATCAACTAAAAGCAGACATTACATTGGATGTTTGTTCATCTTCATTTTGGTGCAGTTTGTGATTTAAAAAAACGTTTACTTACGGCCGTTGATGTCATAGCAACTGTTTCTTGATTTTGCGTAATTACATGAGAAAGGTGGTTCCGCGTGTATAACATTCATGTTGAAATCCTTTCTATATCCGTTATCTATTCGGTTTGTTTTCTTTCATTTATGCGTTACTGCCCAAAAGCACTCGAGACAAACGTCATATATAATTCTGCTGAAAGATTTTATTTGTTGATCAATGGGCCTTCAAGATGGGTGGTGAGTAAAAAGAAAGCTCCTGGTCTAAGTTTGTCCAGGTAGCTATCTGATTACCCTTGGGCCATTAAATTCTTGGCTTGCAAGAAATGTCTCCAGGACGCTGATGGTCAGCAATGGGCTTGTGAATACTGTGGGGGTAAATCTGATTCATAGGCCCATCATTCGATTTACATTCTCCGGCAGGAGAATTATATTCGCACCAGCGCGCCTTGTGGATTTGTGATCCTTGCAAACTGTTGAATTTTCTGCCGCAATCACACGTTGTAGCCGGGTACATATCCAGATCGTTACCGTATGAGCAAGTAAGATGGGTGATATATTCTCCCTCCCCGCTACAGACACCCTGAGGGCATTTTTCTTTTATTGTATTATCCATATTTGTTAAACTTCCTGTCTTTCCAGGATGTCACTAACTTTCTGAAGAGTCACTTTGTCTTTCCAAAGAGTCATCTTGCTTTCCAGAGAGTCTTAGTGAATATATATATATATATATATATATATATAAAGTATAATATGACTATATAATGTCTAAGTCAATGTCAAAATAATTATGAATAATTATAGTGAATAGATAATGCTACTAATATTGATTTTGATTGAGGTGAGAAAGTTAATAGAATATCAACAACAAAAGTCAAGTAGAAAAATTTAAACAAAGGAAGCTTATTTTTGTGGTTAAAATCCAAAAGGGAAAGCCAGAATGAATATAATGAACAAAAATAATTATTGGACCCACCCCACCCAAAAAAAAGAGACATGCTATAGAATAATCAAAATTAAGTTAATTTAAAAAAAAAAAAAAAAAAAAAAAAAAGATTTTAAAAATACACTGAAATATCTACAGTTCACTTTTCTTTTTTTAAAAAGAAGAAAATTAAATGAAAGAATTCTAAAATATTTAAATCTAGTTTTTTCTGTCAACTTGGATTTAAACCTCTTCATGATTTTTAGAAGACCTAGTGGAACATGTCATCATAATATTTTTCTTTTTTTTTATATTACACTAATTACAACCGACCTTTTATAAAAATAGTAGAAAGATTTATTCAAAAGAAAGAATATATACAATGAAATTAAAATTTATAAATGTATATTTTACATATATCTACTATTGTGTCATTTTTTCATTGATATTTTCTTTTTAATTTTCATGTATAAGGATAAAACTGAAATTTATGTTGAGACAATTTGAAAGCAAGAAAAAAGATTACCAATAATTCCTTTAAATCTCTTTGACTTGAAGGAATTATTGGTAATCTTTTCTTGGATGAAAAAGTGTTATGTAAGTGACACAAAAACACAAATTTTGGATAAAAGTTTAAAAAATAACTCAATTTCAGGGTTTAGATCATTTTCACAAAGCATTTTCCTTTTTTTTTCTTTTATAAATGCAAAATGGTTCTACCATAAATTATTGCAGGATTTCAAGAAAAATTCAAGACAAAAAATTGTTTTGTCATGCTTTCTCGAGAGGGGGAGAAAAAAAAAATAACTCGTATAAAACTGGAAGATGGTTTGGATTTAGTGGTTCATCATATCAACAGTGATTGTAGAATTTGGCCAAGTTCCTTCCAAGGGATTGTAAGATAAAACAAGTATGAAGTTTTTAAACTTCAGAAGAGTTCTATAAAAACATTAATAGCTTTATCCTACATAAACAAAAGCCAACACAGAGCATCAAATCTAATAAATACCACTTTTATCCTTACCTACTCCCTTTTAACAAAGATTCACCCGAAGCAAGGCCAAATTGGCCACTACTCATCAAAGAGTTATGATATAGGGATAAAATGGAGTAAATGAACAGGAGGGATGAATGAAGATGGGAATATGAATGTATGGATGGACAGAAAGTAATTTAGGTGTCTAGGGACTAATAAGATACTTATTGATCTTGAAGAGCTCAAGTTCATATAATGTTGAAAGACATTTAATGAGGGAGTTTGGTTCATATTTTACCTATTTTTGGAAAAAAGTTGTTTGCATCAGGAATGAAAGAGGTCAAATAATCAGTTTTTAGATGCAACCAAACTGGAATAAACTTTATTTTCTCAGGCAAGAAATCTGTATATTACTTAACTTTGCAAGTTGTGCCCATGCAACGAATACAATTTTTAAAGATTTTATCAATGACAGAAATAAGTTTGACAAGACGACTTCAGTCAACTTTGCTTTGCCATCTTCATACAATAGAAAAAAACAACAATCAAAAATTGCTTTAGTTGTTCTAAGTCAACAGTTACCTGCTTTTCTTTTGATTTACTTAATCAAATGATTCACTTTTTTATTAGCTCTATCATCGTAACATTCATACATTTTGACAGGGATTATAAAACAATTGTTGATCATTCATCTAAATTATTTTATTACAAGTTTTACTTCATCTTATTGTTGCTATTTACTATGACACTTTAAATTAATGTCAAAAGCAAAAGTAAAAAGCTTTTAGAAATCATCTCTCATTGACACTTCATCCAATTAAAATAGTCATTCTACAATGACCACTTTGAGGTCACTTTTGGGTATTTTGTTAACTACTATTACAATACTACTTATGTTGAATAACTAGAGTTGTACATACTATGTATACATATATGTGTGCATTATATACATACATTAATATGAGAAAAATCTAGCAAGCTCATTCTGTAAGCCATTTCAAGGGAAGATAACTGGGTACCTCACTATTTGACCCTATCCCACACTTAGTTAAGGATATTGTAGTCAGTCTTTGTATATGTAAATATAAGCACATGTGCAGTTATATGAATGCAAATAATTACCTACATTCATGTGCATGCATATGCAATATCTATTATCTCATACAACTCCCTCCAACATAAATTTGGCAATCAATCTATCATGTTCAATCAAAATATTTTTTCTATTTATTTTTAACAGAGTTCTATCAATTTAGCTATAATAGGCCCTATAGAAATAACATATAGGTTAATTATATACAGGAAAAATGGCAACCATTCTGACTAGAGAAGTGAAAAAAAAATCAATAAATAAAGAGAGGGAGAAAGATGTTATTGAATTGCATGAAATTTGTGAACAGAAAGTGTTAGTAGTGAGGTTGAGGGTAGGGCTAAAAACTGTCTTGCCTCTAACACTTCATTTTGTATGGTAACATGGGCAAGTTCCTATGTTCAATGATTGATTATAGTGAAATTTGAGGGAAGAAATATATTGATACAACCAACCAGGGAAAAACCATCTTCCATAGATCAATGGCTTACATTTTATGTGCTGAGCACCAAATCCATTTGCAAGTTGACTCACAACTGTAAGTATCAAGTTGAGTATAAACACCTTTTGTCAACCAATAAAATTTCAAGAGAAACAGAAAGAGAACTCAGGAAGGAAAAGAAAGAAAAAAGATTTAAATGCTAAAAAAATATAATTTTAACAGCATGTGATAAAAAAAAGTTTGAATTATTTTTTTTTATTTGTGGTTTCATATTATAGTTATACTTTTAAAAAGTTGTTTGAAAATCAAACTACTTCTGAGTTAAAGTTGTATAAAACAAATTTTTCTATGTTTAAAACTGTAAAATGAAATCAATTTACATACTGTAATGAATGATATATATATATATATATATATATATATATATATTAAAGAATTATGTGAAGAATTTCAATTGTTTAAATTCATATTTATTGATTACTTTGTTTTGAAAAGGATGCTAATGCTTTCAAAATATTCAGATAAAATATATTCACTACATGTGGATAATATGAGGGTAAGTTGAAAATGTTTTGGAATGACCAAGTCATACAAGATATTTTACATATTCAAAGTTCAACACATTTGACACATCAATTTCAATGTTTCATTACAATCACCCCAACCCACAGAATAAAACTTAAAAAAATTTTTTTTCCCTATTTGTCTATGATAATCTTGTTTGCAGTCACATAGAATAAAGTATTCCAGTCTAATACAAATAATTTTCAAAAAGAGCTACACCATTGAATGTTGGTGTCATACCCAGGACACTCACCCTGGTGAAGGCAAGAAAATTGACCAGATGAAACATGTGGAAAGCAACAAAGATGAGGATATTAGTCTAAATAAGTTATCAAGCCATGAAGATACCTCATCTTAAAATGACAGATAATTGTTAAATTGGCCAAATGAAGTGAGACATCAACAGCAAAAATTCAATATAATACACCTATGACCTAACCCGCCATAATCATGTGCCTATTGATCCTGAACATATTCACTTCCAAACATTGGTAATAAAATGTCTTCAATGAAATTAGTATTGTATATAATTCATAATTTAAAGTATCACATTGTTTCTAATGTTCTATCATGCAGAAGGATACAGAGTACTGTTTTCAACCTGGCTATGAAGGTGCATTTAACACTTGTGCACCTGATAGATAAGGAGTTAATCCTATCCACAAAGCTAAAACAAAGAAACAATTAAAAATTAAACGCAAAAGTATGTGAAACTGCTGGTCTTAGAATTTTAGTTAGCAATCAAGTCTCACAGATCATTGTTTGCTTAAAGAATTTAATCTTCCACACTAAGCTTAATAAATAGCAACAAGATTTTAAACACCACTACTTACCTGACCAAATGGGACAGTTTAGCTAAAAGTAGAGCCATCTTCTTGGCAGCTACAATGATTTCATTGTCCTTGCTTGACCATTGTTTAGTCTCCATATGCAGATCATGAGCAGCCATCTTTAAAAAGAAAAGATAGAATGGCAGTTCGCTGATACACAATATTTATCCTCATTATAATTGTTATTAAAGCCCTTTAGACACAAGATCTGTTAATCTAGGAATAGAGCTTCTCTTAGATATAGGGATGCTAAACTTTTGAGCACTTAGCCACTTGGAGATAAGATACCCAGTAACTGAGTTCACAAAATTCCACAAAAAATTAGTATCTGATATCATTTATCTGGCTTATGGTATATAGTAAAACAACTTTTGGGCTGATGGATTCAAAAGGTTGAGCCTTGAGTTGGCATCTGAAAATTGCTATCATACAAAATCGGTTTACTTTTCAGTAAAGTCTATGTGTAAAGTTACAGTACAAATTATATAGATAAAGTCTATGTATAAATTTACTAATAAATGTTATTTTACCAATATGTTTGGAGGATTCTTCAAGTTTTCATTAATGAAAACCTTCATTTTTACTAACAAGTTATTAACTAATAATTAATTGGACAAGTTATACTGATTATTTGAAAAACTGGATTAATAAAAAATAAAATCTGATTTCTAGTCAATACTTTTACTGACAAGTCCATTCAAGAATTCCATTAAAGATAAAAACTTTTTGCTAAAGTACAGATTACTAAGAGATTGTTGATTGTATAAATAACATTGTCCAGAAGAGAAATTAGGGGGGAAAAATGCTGCAAAAACAAGTCTTACCATGATTGGTTGATTAGCCTGGGGCATAGGGAAAGCAGATTCATCTTCATCATCAGTCTCAGGTGGAGGAGGCCTTGGGGGTACTGTTTCATGAGGCAGTGGAGGACGTGGGGGAGCATCTGAAAATCAAACAGCTTTTCCACTTAGAAATTTATGAAGGAATAAAAGGATTATTGAATGAAAGATAAAAAATGTCTGATTCATTTCATTTATACTGAGTAATAGCTACAACTTACATGGGTTAAGCTTCACAAAATTATGATTTTTACAAATACTTCAACTTTGATTCCATGAAAGCAAAATCTAAGTAAATTAAAAAAAAAAAATCTTTTTTTAAAATAAACAATATCAGGATAAATTTAAATTTAATGTTTCTCAAAATTAAAAAAAAACTTTATGAATTCCTCAACAGGTAATCAAACTAGCAATCCTCTCCCTCCCTGCCTAGCTTTTGACCAGCCAAGGTTTGCACTCTACTCCCCTAACCATAGTTATTAAGCTGTACAGGATTTTTTTTTAGTTCTATTAGTCCAATCTTAAAAAGGAATAAGGGCTGGTTTCATTACTAACTCAAGGAGGCACTCCTGAAAGGGAATGTAAATGAAATCTACATAAGTTTTAATCCCCCTCCCTAATTATTTCATGCAAAAGCAACATTACATTAAACTGACCTTGTGTCTCACAGGGGGTCAAATAAAATGCTTTAATAGTCAAATGTCTGTTTCCAGAGTCAAGTTACAGTTGTCATCTGGTAACATTATCAGGGTCAGATTAAATAATATTGACTCAGAAAACATTTTGATCAAATTTTAGTTGGATAAAAAGTTTAAAGAGAGGATTTCAACTGTACTAAGTTGTGTCTTTTATTAAACATGAACTGATTGTATAAAAAATTCCTTATTCAGAAGATTAAAATGTTCTGTTGACATTAATTCAAATATCTTAAACAACTGCTTGTAGAATGATATGTTTACTCTAATATAGTTTGAATGTTACTAATCAGAATTACCCATAAAAAAGTATTTTGCTTAGTTTAATGTACAAAAAGTCTTTGAAATCAATTTTTATCAAGATGTCAGATTTTTAAAAAAAGGAAAAAAATAAATTATGAAATTAACATAATAACAAATGGAGCAATAAAAGTGTCATTTTTATTAAAAAAACATTAATTTGAATGTGATAAATTATCTTAATTAAATGTAATAAAAATTGTTAAATGTGATTTCCTTTGCTTTAAGGGATAAAATCATTTTTTTGTGGGTGAGGGGTAAAAGTATATATACTATCTAAGAGATCCTGGAAAAAAAAATCTGGAAAAGTTGAATAAGATTTTTTTTGTTTTTAAAGCAACAAAAAATATGTATTTAAAAATAAATACAAACTGTTCAATGATTAAAAACAAAAAAATCATTAAAAAAAAAGACAAGAAAATAACAACCAACAAAAGAAGAAAATGCCAACAAATCTTACCTGGTTTATGAAACAAAATATAAAACAAATAAATGAATAAATAAATAAAATGCCATGCTGAATTAAGTTTTGAACAAAAACAGTGAACTTAAGACTGCAACATTTTTGTATTCCTCCTTTTAAAACACCAGAAAAATCTACAAAGATCATATGAGGATAGATTTGATATGTAGTTATCTGAAATTTGGTCAGAACTTTTCATTACATAAAGTTCAATTTATATGACTAATATTCTCCAGTAAATGAAGTACATTATCAAGGAAATAAATATTTGGAAAAATAAATGTCTATTATTAAAAAAAATCTTTACATCATTAGGCAAACTTAGGGATGTATCTACTTATGTATCCATAAGTAAGTATATGCTAATGACTGTTTAAACAAAAAATCTTATTTTCTTTTAAACTAAATATTATAGGATTTTATCAATTTTAGGTGAACATTATACTATCAAAATAGATATTATCAGCAATCATCTGTTACTAAATTCTACATCACTGCAAAAAAAATTATATATTTAACACTTCCACTGTTTTGAGAGCCACGTGATTCTCAGTGTTTCCTGTAATGTTTGAGGGTCATATAGGGCTGTCAAACATCATTTAAAATAAAGGACAGACTATTGTGAAAATTTGTGAGTAGACAACTCTAATTTGCCTTGAATGGTGAAAGAGTTAAGGCATGTACTTACTTTTGAACTGCTACATATTCATATTTTTGGTTACAGAATAGTTTTTTTCTAATAAGACCAAATAATATCTATTTTAATTATATAATGTTCTTCAAAAAATAGTAAATCTGTATTGGTGATATGGTATGCATACATATGTACATCATATAACCAAAGTAAAACTTGTGTCTTGGATATGTCACTAAACTACATCTGATGATCACTCTCCAGTTCTGGGGCTCAGAGGGTAGGGGTAGAATCACTTCTTTTTTACCATTATTCCTAGGTCCACTCTGACCCCGAGTTGTGAAAAAATGAACACATATTTACAAATGGTGGAAGAACAAGAAATATTACACATGAAGAGGCTTTCAGAAACTAATCAGGATTTTTTTTAGATGTTTAAAACTCTTTGTTCTGTACTTATATTATGTTCATATTTCTGTTTCTATAGAATTTTGCTCAAATATAGGCCAGAATTATTTCATGAAACATTTTATCACTATATTTTTCCCCAAAAATGCTGGCATTTCTCATTAAGTAGATATATTTAATAAATAGAGTGTTCGCCAATGGCCCGGGAGACCTGGGTTCAATCCCAGGTCGAGTCATACCAAAGACTTTAAAAATGGAACTTGATACCACCTTGCTTAACACTCAGCATTATAAGGTACGGTTCAAGGGTAAAGTGGAGCAATCCTGGGAATGGAGTAGCGCCCTCCCCTACACGTTGGTGTAGTAGCTATCGAAAAGGGAGCCTTCGGGTCACCCTCGACTATGGTCGCTAACTTTACTTACTTACATATCTTTTATTTCTGTAGTAAACCTTACTTAACATTACTGTATTTCCTCAAGTAATTAACTTAAACTTCCTTATAGAAAAATATATTGTTATTAGCATTTAACAATTTCTAAAGAGTACATTGAGTGATCTTTTAAAAACAGTTGCCAGGAAGGTGGAATTATATGTTTTACAATAATTCAATAGTAAATAACTGACCACCAAAATTTTACAAACATCTGATACTCATGTAATATCCCAGTAAACACCCTGAACAGTTTTGAAATATCTAATTTTTTCATAAAACTATCATCTTTCAAATAATAAAAACAGTATTTTTTGTTAAAATACTATTTATTTACAAGTGTTTTTATTTATTTATTTTTTTTCCCAATTTTTTTAACTAATATTTTTGAGTTATCTGGTGTACAAAAATCTACAAAATATGATTTAATAACAGCAAATGTAAAATCTCAACCATAAAATCCCATAAGTACTGAGATCCAGCTCATACAATTGACCAGGGCAAAGTGCACTGACCAAAAGATAAACAATAAAAATGCTTCACACAACTTGTAAATACATGAGATAAATCTTGATTGAACTTTCAGTAAAGTTCTACAGAGAACAATTGGGGGGGTGCATTTTTATTTGATTCTTTAGACCTTCAATGAATTAGGCAAATCAGACATTCTTTATTAAGGTTTTACAAATATATATTACAAAACTTAAAAAACCCCAAAACAAATCTTTTCTTTAATTCATGTTGTATATTTCTTATCAAAGTTCAGAATTGTGAAAGATTAATTTCAGTATAATGATAATTATTCAGTTCAGAAAGTCAGAGTTAACCTTCTGTGATTTTTTTTTTCAAAACCAAACCCTTGTTTAACCCTCTAGGTATGAATAATAAGATAAGACAACATTACTTCAATGATTGGATAGAAGGTTTGGTTTAAATTTTGCAGAAGCTTGCACTGGAAGAAGACTGTAGAGAAGAATATTTGAATTGAGACTAAGAACAGGAGTCAGAATATTATGAGTGTATAATAACGATTTTGAAAATATTTTTATGGAAAGACAAAAAGACTCTTTGTTATCCAATAAAATTCATAAATACAGAGTAAATTTTTACACAAGAACATTTTTAAAGAATGTGTAAATTGGGGGGGGGATTTTAGACAAAGAAACTAATTGTAATACTTTAAGAAAAATCCTAATTGTCTATATAAAGTTTTGTGGATTATACATAAAACATCAAAAAATATTCTTATTTAGAAAAAAGAATAGCTATATATACATTATATATATATATATATATATATATATATATATATATATACACACACACTCACATATTATGCGACTTTCTTAGACTTAAATTTTACCCTAATATCAAAGGGCTGCATCATATGGGAGATAAAAACTTTCTATATGCACATACTGTATATACTTGAGTTTCATCTGGTTTTATGTATCCAGTGACTTCCTAATAATAGGCTAAAATTTAGTTGATTGTGTTTTATAGCATATCAACACTTGTGAGTTATTTAATGCCAAATCACACATTCACATTTAAAATATTGCTATCTAACACTAATAATTCTATTTAACATTATTCATTCATGTGCATAGTTAAATGCTTTCAGGCACTACTATATAATACTAATAATTTAGTTTAACATTAATTATTTGTTTGCACACAGTTAAATGGTTTCAAGGATAATAAATAATAGAAATAGAATTTTCCTGTTCTGTTTGATCAATAAATGTACCCTAACAGGTACTTCCACTCCGGGTCAGAGTGGACTGAGGAGAAATAGCAATGAAAAAGTACTCCATGTTCCGCAAAATTCCAGAACTGGAGCCTCACCATCAGATGGCTTAGTGTCATATCCAGGACACTTGTTGGGGTTGAGAGTGTCTTACCCTTCTGCAGAAATGCAGTCAGCATATTCTACAGCCACAGCTGAATAAACTAGCTAAAATTTAGGTCTCAGAACGTCATGATATGTGAGTATATACAGTAATTTTGTTATAAGTATAGAAGTTAGTTTATTTCATGGGTTTGGAGACTTGTGAAGAAAATTGTGTTGACAGTTTGTCAAGCAACTTTTAATAGCTTTAGTAATTTTCTAAGAATATTTTAATGGTGTTGAGTGAAAGCATCTTCATTTGAGTGAGAAAAAGTTTTTATCAACATATGTAGAATCATAGAAGAAATGGCTCTATATAAAACAAAAATGGCTGCTGCAAATGAACCAATACCAAGCAATTAAAAGGTTGTGTCTTTAAAAAATAAAAATGAAATTAATTAAGAATAAAACCTGGTTAAAAATGTTTTGTTAGTGGAACATTAACAAATACTTTTAGAATTTCGCTGTTTCTTTTAGGCAAGATTAAAATAAAATTAACAAAATGTCAGGAATTTGAGAAAATTTAAATGAAAAATTTAAACAATTAGTTATGTTAATCAAACATGCAAAATTTAATGTTTGATAAAATATGGAACGCAGTTCTTGTTTGAAATGAGGACAGAGTAAAAATATTACACCATTTCAGTAACACGTTTGAATTTTCAATTGTGAATGTATATTAAAACTTCAAGTAAATTTTCTCACTCATTCTGTAATACAGGCTACACAAATATTGTGAAGATGACAGAGTAATTTTATAGAAGGTGGAATAGAAAATTTCATAAGGTTTCAAATAATATGCTACCAATGGGTTGACCCAATAACATGGAGATCACTGGAGTAGGGGGCTGCAATGCTTACCAAATAATTCAATCCTAAAAATCTAACCAGATTCGCACAAGTCATTTGCACAAATATTTTGAACTGAATCATGCTAAATTTTTTAAAAATCAATCAAAATCTTTATCTACATTGCTATCTTCAGTCATATTCCTATTTGCATAAATATGGAATGGATAACAATACAATACATTATCCTTGATAGGAGGTGAACAGTTCAGTTATGCAGTAGAAATTTGCATATATATATATAAAAAATGCACACACACACACACACACATTTCTCCCACATAACTGAACTACTGTGTGTATATATTATAAATATAAAGCACACACACACACACATTCATACACACATACATATATACAGTTTCAGAAAAATTGATGTCATTTCATAATCTAATAACTTGGACCAATTTTTGTTCAAATGATCACAAATTTTAATAGCATGTGTAGAAGCAATTCAAAATCTCACTGCTTTTTCTCTTTTCTGATATAGAAATGCCATTCACTGGAGAAGAAAAGGCACTTAAACATTAAACAGAATTTTGAGTGATTTCTACACATGCTGTTAAGATTCGAGATCATTTAAACAAAAATTAGTCATTAGATTATGAAATATAATTTTTCTGAAAAGCCTTGTATATAAATATGCAAATTCTACTATGATCAGTGAAGGTTTTCTCTTTCTCACTATATATATATATATATATATATATATATATAAATAAAAAATGAAGGTTCTTTCTTATATATATATATATATATGAAAAAGAACCTTCATTGACAATCACAAAAGTACTGTCAAATTAATATAGAATCATATAGATATGTTATTATATTGGTTAAGTAATGGAAAGTTATTTCTCTGTTTTACTTTAGTAATGTTTTTTCGTATTAGATGAAAAGTTAATGATAGGGAAGATAATTAAATGTACACCCATCTGTGTTCTTGTTTCCTTTTTTGTAAGTCTGTACACTGCACAGAGGAATGTATTCTTTCCCTGTATTGATTAGTATTAAACAAGAAAAATATAAATAATTAAAATGAATAAAAACAAAATGCAACAATGTGAGACATTAATAGAAACTTGTTTTTAAATTTTTTTTTTTTTTTTAATTGATGAGGGGCTTGCAATGTAAGCATTTCTGCAGATATTTATACAAGCAACATTTCTTATAAAAGAAAAAAAAAAATCAATCAATTGGGCAATAGCAGAAAAACTGGGAATGTGAAATGAGTCTGAGTATAGAACGAGTAAAAGGCAGAAGATTTGAGATACAAAAAAAGTTTAAAATTGAAATAAAAAGCTGAAACATTTGAAGAACTGGCTGAATAAAAAATAGAAAAACTTGCAAATGAAGACAACACAAGAGAGTAGTCAACAAACCTATATGGCCAAATAAGGAGAATATTTTCAAACAAGTTATATATATATATATATATATATATATATATATATATATTTACTATAGTTGTGTACAAAATTGGTAATAAAGTATGTATTTACCCAACTACTTCATCATGAGCAGGATGCAAAACAAAGTCAATTTTTAAACTTAGTACAACTGGTTTTTTTTCTCTTAGCTGGTTTGCTATACCAAGAACCTGGTCTGCCCTACTATTCATCCATTGTTGGAAAAAGAATAGTTGGATTCATATCCTTTTGAAAGGTAATAGCTCTGTGAAATGCTGTCTTGTACAGGATTTGAACTCAGGTTGTTAAGTCCATTTCCAATGACAATCACTACGCCATGAAGTGACTCCTTTAACAATAGTAATAATGTAACCACTTATAGAATTTGAACTCACATTATGTCTATTCCAGTTGATTAACTGTGATGGCTATGATTTCAAACCATACTAATTCTAGTATCCAAATACTTTTATTTTTCAAATTTTTAATTCAGATTTTATGTTCATTGATTTTTTATATCAATTTAAGAGATTATCATATTCAATATTTACTAGACCCATAAAAATTTCATAGGTATTAACAAGTAAGATTATCCATTACCATACGTCTCAGCTAACTTTGTATTGCTTGTAAAGGTTTTTATCTAAATCTTATACAATCCTGGATTAATTTCAAACATGGAAAAAAAGGGAGAATAAGGAAAACCCTGGTTAATAACTTGGGCTAAAAACACTAACTGTTTTTAATTTCAAACATGGAAAAAAAAAGGGAGAATAAGGAAAACCCTGGTTAATAACTTGGGCTAAAACACTAACTGTTATAAGCAGAATACAACTGGTTAGAATTCTGAGTCTTTCCTTCTCCAAGATCAGCTGCCATACCAAGGTTAAAGAGCTCAGTCTATTCTACCAATTACCCATAGTTGGAGGGAGAATAGTTGAATTCATACCTTTCCCAAGGGTATTAGTGCGATGTGAAATGCAAACAACCTTGTCCAAGATTGAGTTGCTGGGTCCATTTCCAATGACAAGCATTCCACAAGGATTTCCTTCTTTTTTAAGTTTTTTTTTTTTTTTTAAAGATTTAGAAATCAGAGTCTTATCAGATTTTTTAAACATGAAAAATCAACTTTCATACCACACTAATAGATGACTATATTTCAGAGAAGTTAAGTGATATAATTTACCTATTACTAGTTTTCACACACACAATTCTGTTAGTAATTCTTAAATTATTTTCTGTCCTCTGACAATATTACATTTGTACAGAAAAATCCTTTATTGCATGCTGTAGTAAAAAGCATTAGCCTTATATCTTTAATAGCCCTATTTTGTCAGTAATACCTACATTACTCGCTGACCACTATATAATATAAATATATATCATAATTCAAATTTACTGCTAAAACTTTTTTAAATAAGTAAAATACAGAGTAGTATCACAATATTTTCAACTATAAAATAAGAGATAAAATTCACGACAGCTTCATGAGGACGATCTTCAGGTGAGTTAATATCAATACAAGATTGAGCAGATAAAACTTAGATTTATTTTATAGTCAAAAATTGTGTGTGTATGTGTCTGTCAGCATTCATCACTGACAATCCTTTTTTTTTCCAAGTTAAAAATTGCAAAATTCAATGGTGAAACCAAGTTCCTGGTGATTTTTATTTATTCATGAAATTGTGAACAAACTTCAAACTCCAAGATCAACACGAATCAATTTAATATAAATTTATTTCACCATTTTCAATCCTTTCTAATAAACTGACTGAACAAAGTTATGTTTGTAAACATCTCCTTACTTTAGCCAAAGAAAGAAAGATAAAGAAAATATCCCAATGTGATAAACAGAAAGAAATTTTTATAAAAAAAGATAAATAAAAACAGCAAACAACCAAAAACAAACAGAATTTAGGAATGATGGAGAGATAGATGAGCAGGAAAAAAAGATAGAAACCAGTTTATAACAACTGGAGAGCATAGATGCTGTAAAAATCCTTTCTTCTCTTCTTTCATTCCTCTGTGAGCCATGATGAATTTGGCCAACAGAAGTAAGAAAAAGACATGATCAAATTATCAGCAAAGACAAGCACAACCATGCACTTGAGAGAGAAAGAGAGAGTGGAAAAATTTGACGCTGTAAGATTGATAGAAGCTAAATTATCATATTCACAGAAATGTTTATTTTTGACAAAACAAATAGAATTCCTACAAGATGCAAAGAAACAAACTAGGATTTTGAAGTGAACAGGGAGTCTTTATCCTTTCAACATCAATTCAGTCCTACTGCAAAAAGATTACTTTAATGAATTCCTATGATAAACTAAAGCTCTGCTTTCACAGTATACAAGAAAAAAAAAATTTTTGCATTGACCATGATTAACATTACAGCAAAAATATTACATTAAATGTTTTATAAAACAGCTTTGATGTCTGAAGTTACATTTTATTGATAGACACAAAACTCTTTAGAGCTGGTTGTCATTAATGTGAATGCTTTTAATTTGAATTTTCAGTTTTTAAAAAGACTTATTCTGTAACCTGGTTTAGTCATGGATATGTTACTAATGGAGTGAGCCTTGGGTAAGAATAGTCTCTCCAGATTTGGTTTGAATAAACTTTTCTTCTCCAGATCAGTTGTCATACCAAGGTTAAAAAGCCTAGTCTCCTCCACTATTTACCCATGACTGAAAGGAGAATTATTGGATGCATACCTTTCCCAGGGCTATTGGTGCAATGTGAAATGCCAACAACCTCATCACTCAGTATTTGAATTGGTATAACTGAGTCCACTTGTGGTAATCTGATATCTGTTCTCAATGACAATAAAACACCGAATGATGATTATCATTTGAAAAACTGATCACCTCTAGTACTAAGATCATTCTTGTTAGTGTTCTTTATTTTCTTTTTCCCTTATTAACAAGATAAAACAAACTTTTATATCTTTACAAATGGAACAGCCTAAAGAAATACCATTTAAAATTTATCACCAGTAAAACTCAAAACAGAAAGATGACAGCAAATTTACTGTACTTAACAGTAAGCACAACCAAATATTTAGTTATTTTCTATAAGTATTACATACATTTTGCTGGCTTCAAAGCAACTTTTTCCCTTTGCTATTTTTTGATAATATGATGTACCAAAAGTCTTGAATGGAAGATCAACATTCTTGTGCTTCAGTCTCAGGCTACAACAAAGAATTAAAATCATGAAATGCTAATTGCATCCAAGAATCAACTAAACTGTGATGACTACTAAAGTTGAGTGCAAACCATTATTCTGCTAACCAATTTGATTAAAAAATAATTATCGAAAGAAATGACATTTATCATAAGGTATTTACTGTAGTGCTCATAGGAATCTAAAATTGCTGATAATGTTCAAAGTGCAATAAAAAAAATTATATATTTATGACTACTCACTAAAAAATACCTATGATGAATGTCTACTAATGTGTTGGTTAAAAAAAAAAAAACTATGTTATTTATCATTCTCTAGTGGACACTTAAATTATTGGGCAGTTGGGATGGGTAGAAAAGTGATAGCTAAGAGATTGGTGAAAAATGAATATGATTTGGATCATTTAGAATTTAGTTGTAAGGGCTCAAAGGTCTAACATGCAGAAGACACACACACAGGCCATTCTAAGGAATTCTAAGTGTGAAGGAACCTCTGTAATTGAAGCCATAACCATCGTGGGACATTGGTGGTGGCGGCGGCACTGGGGGAGGAGGAACAAATGGAGGAGCTTCCTGCTCCTGAGTATAATGCTGTTCCCTCTGTAATGTTGCTGCAATTGAAGGGAGTTTAGAAACATGAAACAAAAAGATCAGAAATAAAAAAAATAAAATAAAGCATTAAATGTGCTTTTACTTTTTAACTTATCAGTTCAAATAAATCAAATCAGAAAATTTTTTGTTAAACTAAAAAAGAAAGATAATAGAAAAAATTTAAAAACATACAAAAACTGAAATAAACTGAAATTACAAGTTTTAAAATTATAATTTACACCAAATTCAAAAAATATTACAACTGAAATGATTAACTTTTGCCAACATAAAAAGGAATATTGGAAATATTGTTGATAAGCAGATTATGACACTCAGATGAGAAAAATATCAATCTTCTAAATTATAAAAAGTTACAACATAAAAGATAAACACATTATTACTAAAGACAAACACATTTTACACAAATCATCAATCATTCCGTTAGTAATAACATTTGGGAAAACCCACATATTTTACATTTGAAGAGACAGTCAATAAATAAATCTCAAGCAAAATAAAGTTACTTGTTTTTTCTCTCCTTTCAGAAAAGAAAATCTGTAAGTGAATTCTCTTATTTTTCTCATTGTATGAAAATATTCATCAAAAACGATTTTAAAGAAAAAAATATAATGAACATTATATTTCTTTTCCAAAAATGCAAAATTTATAATCATGTTTTCTGACATAGTATCTATAAACTTATAAACATGAAAAACAAAACACTGATCTAATATTAAACTGTTTTGGTTGTAGTTTTAAGTCAGACATACATCTGAGATGTCCTTACAAACTATTTTCTTTTTTATGTAAACAAAAAAAATTTGCTAAAAAGAACTTTCAAAATTAATTTAGATAGTAAAATTTTATGCTGATCAAATGTGGTATACTTTATATAATTTGCAGGTCAATTAATTATAGTGAGTTTAAACCCTGTTGGATGATCCACAATTCCATGAACCAATGTGATTAAGCTAGTCTTCTTCTTGACTGAAAGTGCCAGACTAAGATAAGCTTAGTAAATACCTATGGATCTTGGATTCATTAGCAAGCTAATTTATCTGCTACTGTAGTAAATTTAATAAAACTAAGCTTTCTGTGTGTATAATAATATAAGTTACAAAATCCAAAAGTACAAGGATATCACAATTATTAAAAAATTTCTGCCGAAAGCATAAACAAATCATACAAAAGGGAGGAGAGTAAGTTAATAAGATAAACATCAGTTGCAATGAAGTTAGAAAATTACAGAAATATGCAATTTATTCATAGAATATTCATTCAGATAATGCAAAAGAGCCTCAGATAAACTTTAAAAAAAGTTCAGCACCATGTGGAAGTCTGAAAATAAAAAAGATAACAACAACAAAAAAGAAAAAAAAAAGAGACACCTGATAAAATTATAGATTATTTTTTTTAATCCTAATTTCAGTTGCTTTTTACCATGATTTTCAGATCATCATTCATGATAATATGCATAAGTATTTTAAAAAAAACCTCCAGTAAGACTCAAACACACATCCTCAATCCATGAGTTGCCTAACTGATTGATTTAACAACATTAGTTACAGAAGCTCAAATCTAAAAAAAAAAAAAAAAAAAAAAAAAAAAAAAAAAAAATTTTTAAACTATTTTTGATATGCTGCTGTCTTTATTTACATATGCTAGTAGAAATAGTAACAACAAGCCATACTTTTAAGAACTAACATTGTTAGACTTTTATAAATATTTTGCATTTATTTTGTTATGTTAGTTGCTTCTCTTAGGAGATAAACATCAAAGTAAAACAGTTGTATCAAAGTTTCTTGATAGTCACCTTTAAATAATCAATGGATACTTAAAATTCACTTTAAATCAGAAGAGTTCAATTATTTCAAGATAATGAGAAACCAATAGTAAATTCATCAGCCAGAAATGTTTCAGATTTAGCTAAAAACATTGCTTCTATCATGTTTTTTTTTCTTTACATAATACCTATTTCTCCAAGGGAAATTTAATAGGTATGGTTATTTTGAGTTTAATATTAGGTTATCCAAGTAGAGAGGTTTCTATTTGACTATACATCAATAGACTTAAATTCTGCTGATTCAGTTATAAATATAACAAACTTTTTAATAATTCATCTCATCAATTTGCAACTATTCATAATATTGATATTTCATGTATCTAAGTTGTTGCTACTACTACAACCACATATACACAAAGAAGGCAAGAAACCAAACTTCCAGCTCTCTTATAACAGATGACAATATTTACTACTGTTGTATCAAAAGATTTAGCTGCTTGATGTCTTTTGAAAAATCTCGTCGATGAGCTAGTCTTCATTATGAGTGTCTTGGTATGGTGTAATAGTGAGTACGCTGATTTTAAAGAGACTGGGCCATTGACCTAATGAGTAGAGTGTTCGCCAATGGTCTAGAAGACCGGGTTTCAATCCCAGGTCGACTCATACCAAAGACTAAAAAAAAAATGGTAGTTGAGGCTGCCTTGCTTGACACTCAGCATAAGGTAAAGATCAAGGATAAAGTGGAGCAATCTAGGGAATGGAGTAGCACCCTCTCCTACACCTCGGTGTAGTAGCTATTGAAAAGGGAGCCTTCAGGTCATCCTCGACTAAAGTCGCCAACTTTACTTTTATTAAGTGAATTTGATCCTCACTGGATTCCCCATAATTGTGACTTCATGCCAAAACTAATTTTAGTAAACAGCTAGTCTTTAGCATTCAGAAAAGTTTGTAACTTAATTGTGAAAACTATGCTGCAAAATTACATCTTTATGTACAAAATTCAAATTTTCTAATTCAAAAATAAAGACTCAGTAAGAATAACATTTATACAACAAAAATTTTTTCCTGCTATGGAAAAAAAAATTCTATTATTAATAACAAAAAAAAAAAAAAGTAATCCATAAAGAATATTTATCAAAATGAACTGGTAAGACAATATTCTCATTCTAGAGATAGAATCTATTTAATTCCTCTGCAACAAATATGTTAAAAGAATTAATAAAATTAAAAATTACTGTATTCAATGGCAAACTGAACCACCCAGCCAGCTCCCTTTCAACAGGGAAAATTAAGGAAAAAAATTGTTGGACAATACATCAAATATTACTAGATTGACATGCCATTCAGATCAATCAATCTGTCAATGGTTATTTTATGTTAAGAGGTTAGAGAATTGTATTCATTGAATGTTTATAATTACATTTTTTATGTTAAGCGTTTGTTTTTTTCTGCAGTTATGATATAAAATATTTCTAACAGATCTATTTGACCCATAGATAGGACCCTAAAAGGTACTACCACTTTAAGTTAGAGTAGACCTGGGAGTAAAATTGACAAAATTATAATATTTAGGATCTGATATGTTATCACATTAAGATTAAGAATAAATTATTGATTAACTGGTAGTTATAAAAATCTTTTAATAATCAGTAAAGTGTAAATCCAAAAACAAAATGTTTTTAAGGGTTATATTAAAAAAAAACAAACAACCCCCAAACACACTACAATGAGGTTTTTAACATTGATCTATTTAAATAGGTATATAATGCATAATAAAGTGTACACAACAAATACATGTATATATTTATATGTATGCATGTTCATTCATCTATATAAGATATATAATAAACACTTATATAGATTATTATAGAATATAGTAAGGAAATGATTTAAAAATCAACTACAAAATTTATTTATTGGAGGTAATGAATAAGGTATTATAAACATTCAATGTAATATGAAACTCATCACATAATTCTGTATTTTTGTTTTCTTTTTAATGTTTTAATTCATATTTAAAAGGACAATAAGAAACTCACAGATCCAGAGTTGTTTCTCAAATAAGAATCAATTTTAGGTGAAATTTGTATATACTGTCATATTTCTCAGAATAATCAAATTATTAACATAACTTTAAGAAAATAATTTGATAGAGAAAAAAAAACCCCATGAAAAATAAGTCATAACTTAATGTGTTTTGTCTAAAATAGAACCATCATGATAATCATTTACCTACAAATGTTCCTGAAAAACTTTCAATATTTTCGTAATGCATATAGACAATATTTGCAATCTGGAGAACATTAAAGACAAAAAAATTCTTATGCAATAATTTTGAAATTGTCCTTAAAAATATTTATATTGCAAAGCATATCTTATAAGATCAACTGTTTAACATTAAAATGATTTATAGAGAGTATAACTAATTTCTTTGTGATTTTACTTTTATTCTGATAAAATAGAAATGTAAATTCAATATTATTTTCTTATTAGTTACAATGAATGTTTCAATTTCAGAATAAATAGTAGAAGAGAAAGAATTGTCATGGTTAGAATTATTTAACAGTTACTCTACCTTTTATAATAAACTTTGTTATTTAACTAACCAAAGTAATAAGGACTTTAGTTTTAAGATCTTGTAAATCAAATCAAGGAATATTTTTTTTATTTATCAATCTAAACAAGTGCAAGGTTTTAAAATAATACCAAATGTCTATCCTTTTAAAGAATTCATCTTTCTTTTGCTTTCTGATAAAATGCCTTGTTACCATTCATGGCAAGTAGCAAGAGGGCGAAATTAAAAATGAAATATGTATATGTGGAGCATGCATGAAAATGATTCTCCTATGCAAATGACGGACCACAAGAAGAAATAGATAGAGCTGCATTTCTTCAAGCAGCAGTCAAGCTAAGAACTACATATTGCACGTATTGTTGATGATGGCATTTTTCTTTTTTGTGTTCTTGACTACAAGCTATTTCAGCTACAGAGAAAATGGGCGAATGAGTGAAGTTAAGCAGTGACATCTTGAGGCCATTCACAGGAGAAGGCGATGTGGTCACATAGCTTAATAAGCTAAAGCTGGTTGCAAAGCTGCAAAAGATAGAAGATGTAGCAACATTGATCCCAATGTATTTGGAGGGGAATGTGCTCGTGGTCTATCTGGAAATGGAAGAGAAAAACCAGGCCGATGCTGAGAGTATTGAAAAAAGACTAAAGACAGCATTTTCAGAGAGTGCTTTTGAAGCCTATAACAAGCTGAGAAAAGTTACCTGGACTGGGGAACCAGTGGACGTGTATGCAGCAGAAATAAAGCAACTAGCAGGATTGGTTGAATACACAGGACAAAGCCTCAAGAAGACTGTCAAAATGGCCTTCATGAGTGGTTTTCCTGACCGCATCTCAATGGAACTGCAATGATTGACCAGGATTGAAAACATGGAGGTAGTGGAAGTTTTGAGGCATGCCACAGTGCTGGCAAAACAGACCAGAGAGCTGGGGGCAGTTGCAACCTCTACCAAAAGCAAGCCTGGTGAAGAGGAGCAGACAGTGAGGAGGCTGAATCGTAAATTCATTGGAAAATGTTTCGGGTGTCTGGAGCCCCACCTGATGAGAGATTGTAAAGAACCAAGGCTGGACATTACCTGTTTCCAGTGTGGCCAGGTTGGACACATTAGTAGGTATTGTCCTTCACCTCAGGGAAATGAGCAAAAGGGTACTACTGTGCCAGTAGCCACCCCTTTAATTCCGAAAAGGTGCCTGAGAGTTTGTTGCTACAGATAGAGGTAAACGTCAATAAGAAAAGGGCTAAAGCCCTTGTTGATACCGGCTGTACAACTATGCTTGTCATGACTGGTGTTGCCAACTCTTGGAGTGGAGCCAGCAATATTAGAATGTAGACGGCAGAGAGGTGAAGTGTTGTGGAGAGACTGATGCCAAGATCATGGTAAGGAATATACTGCTATGACTCCCAGTAATTGTGCTGGATAAACTCGTCACAGGAATCAACGTAATACTAGGCCTAGATGCTATAGACCAGCTGGGAGGAGCTACAATTGCTAAGGACCAAGTGAAGTTCAGAAACTAAAATGGCAAGAGGAACAAACAGCAATAATACCATCCAGCCAACAAAACCCAGGCCATGCCAGATTGAGGATGAGGATTTTCAAGCCCATTTTGATGGTGACAAGTGGACAGTAGAGTCGCAAGGATTGTGGGACCACCAATGCTAACGAATTAGATTGGCTGCTATGAGAGCACACTAAGAGGAGAGTTAAGGGTGGACTTTAAGAAGGAAGTTGAGAGGTGGATTGATGAATGGATTCTAATACTGTGATCAGGGAAGGTTGAAGGAATACTGCTGCTGGCAGTGGTTTAACCTACTAAGAAGAAAGTTAGGCCAGTGCAGGACTTCCAAGAATCAAACTAGTATGTGGCCTGCTACACCAGAGATGGAATTGATGTATGTGAAGAAGTCATGAGGGAGTGGAGGAGAATGGAGCAAGCAACTAAGATTGTGGACTTAAAAACAGCCTACCTTCAAATTCATGTGGTGAGAAACTATAGCAGTATCAATTGGTTGAGTATAAAGGTCAGATGTATTGTTTGACCAGATTAGGATTTAGACTGAGTCCCACACAAAAAATTATGAAAGCAGTGCTTAAAATGGTGTTGACTAAAGATGATGCGGTGAAAAGAGCCACAAGCTCTTATATCGATGATATACTGGTGAAGAGGCAGAAGTGACTGTGGAAAAAGTGAGAGATCATATCAACACATATGGACTGACCGCTAAACCGTCAGAGTCGTTGGAAAACAAAATGACTCTGGGAGTGAAGTTATGGTGGAATAAGGCAGGAAAATTCCTGTTTGGAAGAGGAAAACAAGATCCCTAAAGTCACAGACAGCCTGACCAAGCGACAACTTTTCTCGGTATGTGGAAAGTTGGTTGGTCATGACCCCATAGTCGGAATGCTTGTGGACTTCGTGCAGTTTTATAAAAAACAGGCTGGTACAGACCAATGGAAGGATAAAATTGACCAAGTGGTGCTATGTATGATACAGGAAGTTATTGTGGAAGTGAGAAAGGAGGACCCTGTAAAGAGAGAATGGAACATGAGGAGGAACCAGGAATGGGTAACATGGTGTAATGCTTGCAGCCTGGCACTGGGGGCCTTGTCGGAGATAGGAGTAACTGCAGAAGATGCTGCTTGTCTACGAAAAAAGGATAACAGTGCTCACATCAATGTTGCGGAGCTCAATGCTACAATGAAGGGCATCAACCTAGCTTTGAAATGGGGACTACAAGCAGTGGAAATTAGAATGGATTCAGCAACAGTGGTATCGTGGATCAAGTCAGAAGTGTTGGGAGATAAGAGGATCAGGACAAAAGGGGCAGCCAAGATGTCGACTTGGGACACTTGGAGATTTGATCAGAGAATTTGGGCTAAAAATAACCATCACATTAGTTCTATTGCAGAAAAACAAGGCAGACATGCTGATTGGAGTGAAGAAGGCTTGACTACAGGAGAAGAAAGACACAGCTCCGGTGTGCTGTGTCGGAGAAGATCTGAAAGACCATTATAATATGCACCATTTTGGGAAGGAAAGAACTTTGTATCTGATAAGGAAAGTGAATCCAAACATCTCAATGGAAGCTGTTAAGGAGATGGGTGGAGCAATGCACAGAGTGTCAATCTATTAACTCTGCACCATCCAGGCATGAAAAAGAGGAGCTGCATGTGGCAGAAAATTGGAATCGGCTGGCCATTGATATCATGCATTATCACCATGAACTGTACCTATCCATGATTGACTGTATACCTGGGAGAGTAGCGATATGGCGAAGAATCAGAACAGAGACAGTGAAAGAGATATAGAGAATTGTTGAGGAGGCATTTCTGGAGAGGGGGATGTGCTGATAGATGATGGTGTTAAGTGATACTTTAGATCTGCGTACCACCTGAGCAGCAATGGGATCATTGAAAGGCACCATTGAACCATAAAAACTGTGGCCGAAAAAAGCCAAATCTCACCCAAGAAACAGTCTGGTGCCCAAGACTGGCCAGGATGAAACGTTAGTGCCACATTGATCTGTTTTCACGTATGAATGGCAACACCCACGGGCCATAATGGAAAGAATTGAACAGGGGCAGGAAAAAGTCACAGCGGAAAAGGAGGTAAGAGCGAAACGGCCTGATGCTTGGTGTACTACCCACTGGGGAAGACGAATAGTGACCAAGGTGCTATCTAAGAACAAAGTGACAGTTGACGGAGTGCCGCATTGTGTACTAGATATACGGAGAGTTTCCTTGTTATTAGATGAAGAGGTTGTTGATAAAGTCCCCAAAGAAGAACCTGTATGAAGGTCACAACATGAGCAAAGACACCCAGATTGGATGAAGAATTATGAGACCAACTATTGATCTTGAATATCAAGTGGGTATATGATAAAATGCCTTGTGGGCACTTTTGGTGAGTAGCAAGAAGGTGAAATCAAAAAGGAAATATGCATGCTCGGCACATGCGTGAAAGTGATTCTCTTCCTACACAAATGATGGACGTCAAGAAATAAATAGAGCTGCATTTCTTCAAGCAGCAATAGAGCTAAGAACTACGTATTGTGCATGTTCTTGGTGACTACATTTTTCTTTTTTGTGTTCCTGACTACAGTTGGGTCTTTTCTAGATGATCACTCATTTCTAAAACAGGGGATGATCTTTCAGGGCTGTGTCTTTCCTAGACGATCCTTAATTCACTGATATAGAAGTGTCTTTTATCTGACTTGAAACTTTATATAGTGTCTAATTAAATACACATAAGCAAATACCATGAAATTTCCTATGGTTTTTTGTCAAGTAAATAAACGACTTGTTTAATGCATAAATATTGTTATGCCGAATAAGGTAGGTTAAATTATCTTTGGCAATAAGAAACAAATATGGAACAGAACTCTTGTTGCAATAGAAGATATAAGTATATTTAACCAATGTTACAGGTAAGAAATACAATATCTGTTGGGAATGTATCCAGTCATTTGAATATCAATAGGTTGTGCAGCCTTGATGTAACAAATTACCAGGCATGCATAAACAAAAACTCTCATGGAGTTACTCAACTTGCAATGAAATTTCATTAAATAAGCCTGTGTGACTGCTGCTTTCACAATGACCAAGAGATTAAATTCTTCCTATTTCATATAGATTATATATATATATATATATATATATATATGTGTGTGTGTGTGTGTGTGTGTGTGTGTGGTGAATTCAATAAGTTTCCAGATTTTCTTTGTACAGGCATTTAAAATTGTTGAAGACTCTTGAAAATTCAGTATGTTATTGCTATACATCTTATGAGATGATAGACCAATTGTTATGATTTTAGGTTCAAATCAACAGCTACAGCAGGAATTTGAATACACCCTACCAAAGCCTGATTGTCACAGTTGGTGAATTTCAAAAATGCAATCTGGACGTGAGGACACTTTAGAAGAACGATATGCAATAAAATTCTGTTTTAAACTTGGAAAAAATGTCATAGAAACGTATGGAATGCTTCAGACTGCTTTTGGAGCATCTTGCATGAATTGAGCATCAGTTTTTGAGTGGCATTTGAGATGAGACGTGTGGGAGGAGTAAGGAAGTCAATACACCAGAGTTCATGGGCCAAAGGGTTAGGGTTAGGATTACTATGTTGAGGTTTTAAGGGAGTTCAGGAAGAGATTCCGTCAGAAGAGGCCAGCACTCTTCAAATCAGGTCAGTGGCATTTCCACCGGGACAATACACCAGTCCACAACTCCATCCTTGTCACAGACTATTTGACCAAAATGGGCATCAAGACAGTTCCTCAGCCTCCCTATCGTCCAGAGCTTGTTCCCTGTGACTTTTGGTTATTCCCTAAGCTCAGAGGCTGTCGTTATGAGACAATTGAGGAGATGAAAGAGGCTGTGATGAAGGTCATTGACATGCTCACACAAGAGGACTTCCATGGGGCCTTCCAGAAGTTATTGGAATGGTACAACAAGTGCATTGCAGCTGGAGGAGATTACTTCAAAGGGGACTAGAGTTTCATGCATGTACTCTCAATAAAAGTGCCCATACGAAAAAAGTCTGGAAACTTATTTAATGATCCACGTATATATAAAAGGGTATTTGGAAAGTAATGCTTTATGAGAGGGGTCATAAAAACAAATGTAAATCAAATTTATTCAAATATTATTAAAAATATAATCATTTTTTTCAATGACTGCAGCCCAATGGAAGGTAATTTTCAATTCCATATTTAAAGAAATCTGCTCCCTAACTAAAAAAGAAAAAGTTTGAAAGACCTTTTTCCACTTTGTTTCTGAATGTTCTGCCACACATGAAATATTTAAGTGATTGAAACAAGTAAATCTGGTGAGAATGGAAGATATGAAAGAACTTCTCATCCTAATGATCATATCTTTTCTAGGGTTGCAGTCAACTGAAAATGAAGGTGATGACATTTTTAATGATAATATCTAAATAAATTTTACTAAAATTTTCATATCTACTTTGTTAAAAAGTAATTACTTTAAAAACACCACTCACTCTGTGTGTGTGTGTGTGTGTGTGTGTGTGTGTGTGTGTGTGTGTGTGTGTATATATATATATATATATATATATATATATATATATATGCATGCACATGCAAAACATGTTAACTCTGCTGCACTCAAGATTTTGTTCACTGTAACCTTTGTTTTTCTCCAAAGGTTTAAAATCTCCATTGAAATAGAGTGGACAAGATCTAAGAGAATGTAATGAAGCAGTTGATGGTAATCCTGAAAGAGGATTATGCAGACTCTTTGAAAAGTGCAAAAAAGACTGTGATAAGGTCTCAAGAGAAGTATTTTGAAGAGGACAAAAGCACCACTGTTCTAGGAAGGCGTTTTTCTTTTAATATCAAATGACTGGACCTTTTCTGGACAGACATCGTACTAAACAAGCAGTTAATTTCAATCATTCACTCTTATTTTATAATTATTACTTCCACAAATTCATAGAAAACATCTCAAAAAGTAAAATAAAGAAAACTTAACTTTTCCATTGTTTAAAATGTATACATGCACAAATACATTAAGAGACATCTATTACATGCATAGCCAAGAGTTTAAGTAAATAAAAAAACCAAAAAAAACAAAACAAAACAACTGGGGATTGGGAGTGGAGTATTAGTACCTTCTGGAACTTGGGCTCTTCCATCAGTTGCATGTTGGTCAGGAACTGCAGGAGGTAATCAGAGATTGAACCCATTAGAATTGCGATAGAGGGAAGGGGATTATCAATTAAAAAAATGACAAAAAAACTTGATTTGATTGGTAATTTTTGTAAGTGTCCAAAAATCTCATACTAGCAGAACGAAATATAAAAAATTGGAAAGGAAAAATTTTTTTTGTTTATTGTAAAAGGAAAAAGAAAAAAAGAAAAAAGTTAATCTTTTTTCAACAAATGAATGTCTTCACAACAATTTTCATAAGAATTAAAAGAAAATTTTTATATAATTACTAAACTTTAACTGTTGGTATAAACAATTTTTAAGATAATAATGAATGCTAGAAAATTTTTTTAGAAAATTACAAAAGATCCAAGTAATAGTGTTAATATCAACTAAAATTACATTGGTTCAAATCTTATATTTAGTTTCAAATAGTTTTGTGCATATATACAAATTCACCATTGACAAAATCAACAACTTAAAATTCCATTTATTCAAGGTTGGCTCAATCAGCAAAACATACTGAAAACTTATTAAAGTAAAACTTCTTTAAAATATTTTTAAAAATCAAAAGGAAAAATGAAATAAAACAAAACAATAATAACAATAATAGCAGCAGTAGTAGTATTTTGACAATATTAAAATATAAATCAATCTAAATGTTCCCAAAGTCATTCAAGTCTGAGTTATCAGATCCTAAGGGAAAAAAAAGCTTAAAATAATTTCCAAGGAATGTTTGATTACTGAAAAGATTTTGTTAAATTCATTTTATTTTTACTACAAAAATCAGAGATATTTCTTAGTTGAGTGAAGGTGGAGAATTTAATCTCTCAGGCAAATTGGCTTGCAGTTTAGAGAGGAAATAAAAGATCAAACTCAATAATGAGAATGTTTTTAATAACTACCACCACCAAATCAAAAAAGTAATAACATTTTTTTTTAAATAGTGTTCATTTTTGGACATACATAAAATTGTTTGCTTATCCTAGTTAAACTGACCTTGTATACTATCATCATGAAGTGTGTGTGGGGGTATTTATAGTTTGCTATCATTCTCTGATTTCATCATGGGAGTGGAGGTGGGTTTGTGGTTGAAACACCATAAATGAAGTTTTACTGTAGAACATTCAATGAAATATGACACTCATCACATAACAGTGTGTGTGTGTGTGTGTGTGTGTGTGTGTGTGTAATGAAAATAATTCTTATATGGCCAAGAGCAAGCCTACCGAGGTTTCACCAAACGGCTCTTCAGGATTACACTGGCCAGTGCAATCCTGAAGAGCCATTTGGTGAAACCTAGGTAGGCTCGCTCATGGCAATATAAGAATTATTTTCATAATATTAGCTCTATCTCATGTATTGAGCACTTTATTATGTTTTAGCTTAGGTAATTCTGTCTGTTTTTTCTTTTGACGAGACATACATGCTGCTTGATTATTTTCAAATAGCACATGTGTTTTTCATCTTTTCTTTGTTTACTGGATTTTTTTCCCCAGATATCAGTTTGTAGAATTTGCAAATCGTACAATCTGGGTTTTTTTTCACACCAACAGAATTATATATATATATATATATATATATATATATATATATATATATAACTCTTAAATGGTCAATATGAAATACATTAATACTAAATTGTTTCAAAAATAAGAATTAGATATTTTTTTAGAAAGAAGATTTGATAGAAAAAAGTCAAAAATGAGTTAGATCTTGATGTATTTTGTCTGGCTTATCTTAGAACAATCATGATATTCATTTTTCTATAAATGTTCCTGATGTAACTTTCAATATGTAAGCAATGCATAGACAATATTTGAAATCTGTTTATACACTCATCAAAAACAAAAATATATGCACAAATTCTTTTGATAGGAATACTTTCAAGATTATGTTTCTGTTAGTATGTCAAGGGATAGATTATTTAAAAAAAAAAAAAAAAAGAAAAAGAGAGAGAGAAAGAGATTTAATGGCAAATCCCCTCCAATATAATGATCAGTCAATCCCCCCAACCCCATGAACCCATATATATTTCATCACCATCATATCGCACTGGTAGCACGGATATCCCTGACCCTCTCTCGCCACTCCTCCCTATCGTTCATCGCCCTAAGTAGGTCTTCAGGACAACATCCCGTATCCTCACATAGCTGCTGAATGTATGTTCGTGCTGGTCATCCTGCTTTTGCACAGCCATGTGTGGGGGTCCATAAGAGTACATCTCTTATGAGTTCGTCCCTGCTTCTCCAGCAGTGTCATGCATGTCTGGTTCGTCTAACTTGAATAGTTTTCGTGATAGGGGTCAGGTGGCCATACAGTTGGTGTCTTGTGGGGTGCTGCCGCCAGGACCTAATGTCTTTTTATGTCAAAAAAATTTCTTAGTTAAAACATCGAGATGTTTCTACTTATCAATACTAACTATTTTTAGTCTAAGATATAACATACCTAGTTTGATAAGGATCCAATTTTGCCCAAGGGTGACCAACTGACTAAACTTTGATGAAGAAGAGAATTTAATTTGAAGAAATTTTCTTGTTCCATATTATCATAAAAACATTGAGTTATGACAGAGCTGCTTAATAGATATTATTGGAGGAGGGGACCAGACAGTTGAAAGTAGGACAATTGGAAAACCTTTAAAACAAGAGAAAACGTAAACAGAAAAAATATTTGGCTTATAAGTATTAGGATTTCTAACAGTTCTTGGTTTATACACAATATCCAGAGGAGAGAGAGAGTTTATATACCATTCATTTTTCAGCCCATAGTACTAAAGTGATAAAATCTATATAAAAGTTACAAGTTTAAGACAAACATTTTCCCCAAATTTCTTTAAATCAATAAATTATGTAATTCTATAAATATAAATAAGATTTTCTGTTATTCCTTGTAAAAGTTTGAAGTATCCTCAATTTTAAAATTGTTCATGCTTCACAACATTTTGACATTTTAACAATTGTATATATTTGCTATTAAATGATAATAAAAATTATTAAGAAACAACAATTATTTTACCAATCTAAATCAAATAAAAATTTGCTGTGTAATTCTGGTGTTCCTAAAGAAATTTTATCTAAAGGATTTATCAATTTGAGTTAATGCTGAACTTCCAGTGAGACATAAAAAACAAAACAATAAATAAAACAAAACTAAAGATGTTAAAAGATTTTTAGTTGTTTCTAAAAAGAATAAACAAAATAAAAAAAAGGATTATCATTAAACTTAATAAACAGAATACAGAATCAATTTCAAGGTCTGGTTGGTGAAGAAATTTTCCTCTCTTCAAAAACACTCCTATTGTTATAATGCTGCAAGTCTATCACTTTTCATGGAGCTTGTATGAATACCTAGAGAAATATGAGGATCATTAAATAAGTTTCCAGACTCTTTTCGTATGGGCACTTTTATTGATAGTACACACATGAAACTCAAGTCCCCTTCGAAGTAATCTCCTCCAGTTGCAGTGCACTTGTTGTAGCATTCCAATAACTTCTGGAAGGCCCCATGGAAATCCTCTTGTGTGAGCATGTCAATGACCTTCATCACAGCCTCTTTCATCTCCTCAATTGTCTCATAACGACAGCCTCTGAGCTTAGGGAATAACCAAAAGTTACAGGGAACAAGCTCTGGACGATAGGGAGGCTGAGGAACTGTCTTGATGCCCATCTTGGTCAAATAGTCTGTGACAAAGATGAAGTTGTGGACTGGTGTATTGTCCAGGTGGAAATGCCACTGACCTGATTTGAAGAGTGCTGGCCTCTTCTGACGGAATCTCTTCCTGAACTCCCTTAAAACCTCAACATAGTAATCCTAACCCTAACCCTTTGGCCCATGAACTCTGGTGTATTGACTTCCTTACTCCTCCCACATGTCTCATCATCCCTCACAGACTCAGTGCCTTCCTTGAATCTCCACTCAAAAACTGATGCGCGATTCATGGAAGATGCTCCAAACGTTGTTCTAAAGTGTCCTCATGTCCAGATTGCATTTTTGAAATTCACCAGCTGTGACAATCGGGCTTTAGTAGGGTGTATTCCAATTCCTGCTGTAGCTGTTGATTTAAACCTGAAATCATAAAAATTGGTCTATCATCTCGTAAGATGTATAGCAATAACATAGTGAATTTTCAAGAGTCTATGACAATTTTAGATGCCTGTACAAAAAAGTCTGGAAACTTATTGAATGCACTATGTATCATTATTATCCAAGCCAAGCCAGAAATTTTCAGTAAAAATTCAGATAGTCAAAGCTTCTTCCAAAGAATAGCTGCAATGTGGAATAAACTTTCAACAAACCTTGATCTCCTCAAGATAAGGATCTTTGTTCTTAAACACCTGTCTTCACTTATCCCTGACTCTTCAGTCAGTCATCTCTATCTCATCATCTTTTGGCCAACTTGGTCTTGATTAAAATAAATTACAGTTTGTGTGTCCCCACCCCCCAGTTTTACTAAAGATACATTAACAATTCTTTTTTGTTCAATCAAATTTGTTTCAATCTCTAACAATTTTAATGGTGTGCAGTTAAAATTTACTTCAACTTGCAGCTCATATTCATCAATTAATGCTACCGAACTATCTTCACACAATTAAGGAGTTCCACTACCAAATTAGTTGACATACTTTTTTTACTGTAACAAAGACATTTTTTTTTCTTTTTACACTTAAAAAAAAAAAAAAAAAAAAAAAAAAAAAAAAAAAAAAAAGCGTTTTGTCTTAAATTTATTTTTCTTTCTTAGAAGGTAAAGAAAATACTTGACCTTTTGGATTTAACTTCCTAAAAGGTGGGGAGAGGGAAACTGCATCACCTCAAAGATTTGCAGAAAATGAAGCAATGCCTATTTAAAAAAGTCAATATTTATCAAGACCTTTGCCAACAGGTATCAATCCATAAAAATAAAAATAACAGAGGAATAAAAAACAACAAAAAAGCAGTTTTTCTTTTTTGAGAAACAATGAAATAAAAATGAAGTGCAGAATAAGAAGGGATATCAAAAACATTGCAATGAAATGAAGTGCAAAATAAAAATGGGGTTCAAACATTAAAATGAAAACAGGGTGTTGAATAAAGGAGTGGGGCTCAAGACAAAACCAAACAGTTTTTTTTTTCAAACAACTATAAAGGTAATTTTGGGGGGGCAGGGGAGATTAAAATTCTTAACTAAAATACCAGTAGTAATTTGACATAAGAAAGCCTTTCACCTGTAGTTATGCATACATTGTATAAGCAAAATACACTAGCAAGTAATTATATACTTAATTACCTTGAAGGCATCATGTTTATGATGTCTTAATAGAATTTACCTAAACAAAAACTTACACACTTTTTAAAAACAGTTTAGAAATATGTGAGAAAATGATGTAAAATCCCTTAAGTTTGTTTATCAATATTTACTAAATAAGATTTTACACAATGCCGGAGAGGGAAATTACGTTGACTATTCTTTAAAGTTGGAGTCTAGCGCTTCCTACTTTGATTATGAACACAATATTTTTCTTTCCCAGTCCATGACAATAACTAAAAGTACACAACTATCTCAACCACAAAGTAGCTCTCTATTTGATGTTTATTAGACTTTAAGACAATTATTAAATTTAAAAAGAATTAGTATTAATTTTTTAATTATAATTTGTACTTGATTTTGTATAATTATTACCATTAATATAGACAAAGCCATTTTCTAAAAACCCAACTTATTACTTCATGGGAGGCCACTTCAAAAATATGATTTTTGCTGCTCAAAACCTTGGTGTTTTGGGCCCTTGGGCCCAATTACCTAACAGCTCAGGATGCTCTTATTCAAATAAAATTTTGTAGGGAAAGAAATGAATTAAAAAAAACAAAAACATCAGATGTATATTTGTATCCTTTGTCAAACAAACAACAAAAAACAAACAAAAATAAACAAACAAAAATAAACAAAACAAAAACAACCTGTCAGTATAAATTATATAATCCAACAAAAATAATTAAAAGATTGAAAATTATATGGTAAGGGTTTATCAGCTATTATGGGAAGTTGGTTATTTGGACCAAACTTTTAATATTCAAATTCATAAACCTTTAACTAATAAATCTTTGATCTTGATACAAAGAAATCATCTTTGACAGTGAGTTTATTTAAAGACCAAAGGATTTGTAGGTCAAAATATGAATTTTTAAGTTTATGAGCAAAATAACAAGCTCCCCAAAATAGCCTGAAATGCAAATCTAGAGTCATAAAATGTTAAAGCCTTATTTTATTTATTTTTTAACTGTTATTTTTAAAGGAATGCATGCAAATGACTTGTCACTGCACACATAATTTGTGTACCTCCTTCATCAACTACTTCTTTAGGAAGTTCGGCAGTTTCAGTAACACCTTCATGGAGAGCAAGGAGAGGTGCAAGAGGCTCCATCTCCAAAAGTACATCCTCAATGACTGGCACTTCTGGCTCTGGTGCAGGAGGTGGAGGTTCTGGAATATCCTGTTTTTCTGAATGTAACAAAAATGTTAAACCCTTTTAGTTCTGCACAATAGCTCAGTTAAGACCACAGTTATTTACAATCAATTTGGTGATATGCAAATAACAGCAGGGATTTTTTTAAATACAATATCTTTCCACTTAGAAAAAGAAAAAAGAAGACGTCTTGAAATCTAAAATGGTTATTTCAAGTTTTGTATTATCAGTCATCAAGAGTTTACTTTGAATAACATGATTTTCTTAGGCTTTTTTTTTTTTTTTTTTTTTTTTAAACCAGTTACCATTTTGATATGCTTGTTTTAAAATTAGCAGCACTAGTAATATTTGATTTTAACAACAGGACAAACTGTCTGGGATTATTTCATGCACAGAGGTTAGGGAACTGAATACATTTACATTTTTTGTGTACTTTCTTAGGTTCTTTGCACACGGTTATATGATATAAAGTATTCCTAGCTAATACTAATGATTTGAAAACATATTTGACCCATAGATGGGATGTTAACAGGTACTATCATTCTGAGTTAGAGTGTACCTGGAAGTAATGACAAAGAATGCTTACACCATATTCCTTATAGCTCCAGAACTGGAGCCTCACTACCAGATGCAATTTAGAGTCATACCTAGGAGATCTTTTGGGGGATGTCTTACTCCTCTGTCGGAGGTGCAATCTATATATTCTAAACCCCAACAACAGGACAAAATAATATTTGAGGATGGTGGAAAAAATGAGTTAAAAAAAAATTACTCAAAAGTATTTTTAGTGGATACATAAAATTGTAAAGAAAAAAAAAAGTGGTATTAATTTCTCAAATTTTGGTTTATTTTTATTCCATCTTATTTATTTTATTCAAACATTATTATTGCTATTAATAACTAGTTTTATTTCATTCTATAATATTTTTTTCTTTTCTAATCATAACACAGATTCTTCATTATTACTTTTAATTCTATTGTTTGTCAGTTATTTACTAAATTTTGCTCAGTCCAGCACACAGGCCTTAAACTGCTGACAATATCTGCTGTTACTAATTGCTGATTTTTATCCTAACATTGGATATTATTTTATTAGAAGTTTTATAGCTTATCATTGCATTTGATCACAACACTGGGATAATAACAGTAAGCATTTGACCAAACTAAAAGAAATCAGAGAAAATAGCTTCTGATAAGACATGAACTTTATTTTACAACTTGATTGTCTTTTAAAGGCATTGACACAACCATGTCAGATTAACTGATAAAAAAGGAAAATAATCTGTAGTCTCACATCTTGCTGTTTCTGTTTTACTATCAAAGAATAGTAGTGATCAATCAACCTGTAAAACAGCAGTCCATGATGATATCAATGCTTCTGTTTAGGAAAGGGTAAAGGATTCTAATTAACATTTCCCAGTTACCTACATTATATAAAAATATAGAAATTCAAAGTTTTCCTATTACTCATCTTTCAATATATCAATCCCCTAAGAGGCAGCTAAAAAAGGATTTTTTAAAATTTAAATATTCAAATAGGAAAATGATTCTTGTTTATTTAATTTTTGCTTCTTACCTGAAGATTGACATTCATGAAACTTGAGTTATAGGAAAACTGATTTTTTATAATTATTATATTGAGGATTTTTTAGTTTTTACATCTCATTCTTCTTCACAAGCTAGAATTTTATTAATTTTGGATTTTTTTATTTTATCATATGAAACATTTTTCTTTATCATTTTACTCTACTGTATCTTTGTTGCTTTATGATCACAGTATTCTGGTTAGATACACTTTTCCTTCAGAATGTTATTTTATTACTAGTTTTACTCCATCTTATTACTGCTAATTTTTTTTATTATTAGTAGACTCTTCTTTGTCATTATTATTTTATTACCAGTTTTACCCAAACTTCTTGTTACATTTTATAAAGGTGTTAGATGAAGTATTTTGAAAATTATTCATGTAAGTTCTAAATGTAGCATATCAACCAAATGTAACAAAGAAAAAAACAAAAAAACAAAACAATTTTCTGTTTGTAACATTTCAATGAAAAAGTTTTCCAATCATTTGAAATGAAAAAATCCAAATCTCAAAGTTATCAAAGTCAACAAAACTAATAAATAACATAAAATGATTGGAATTTTTTCATTAAAACAAAGAAAAAATTTAAAATAAACACAGATATCCTCAACTGATTTTTATGGAACAAGAAATTTTGTACACTTGGGGGCTAGCAGTAGATTAATGTAAATTGCAGTAAATATTTTTTACCCAAGTTTATTAGTTTATATTGAACAGTTTTCTTTATTGATTGTTTTGAATAAAGACCACTGGTTTTCATTGGTTAGTTTAGGAAGGGTTTTATTATCTAGTTTGGACTTTAAAATTCAAAAAGAAAATATCTCTAAAATACAGCATTTACAACCCCTTCCAAAAAACAAAGCAAAAAAAAAATACCAAATTTTAATGAATTCATCCTCCAAGTCAACATAATACTATTAAATCATATTAGTATAATGAGAGTATACTACTAAGACCTATGCTAATCTTATGTTATAAAAATTTGATCCTTACAAGGTGCTTCCTTTTTGCAGCCATGTACTATTCTAAGCTAACTTAATTAACAATATCAAAACTCGTACATCTGTTTAAAGCATCAGTAGTAAAGAACTTGTTTGCCATTGCTACAAACATGAATATCCTCAAGGTTGACATTACCCAGGAGCTTTGGAAAGAATTTTACCCGGGAGTAAAATAAGGAAATGAGATTGAAGAATATTTTGCTTTTTTAATGAAATTGTAAAAAAATTTTTTTAATTCACTGTAATTTACTCTTATTGTCCCAAAAGATGGTTAACAGCATTGAAACTGTAATCTCTTAAAAAAAAGTATTTTTTTCAAAGACTACAGTGTGGCCTTGAGCCTCTTAGCTCTGTTTTACAATTAATTGATTGTGCTTTTATTTAAAACAAGTAAACAAAAAAAAAATGTATGAGTAAGACGGAAATATAATGTCGATTTTCCCCTTATACAGGTATTCTCATAGAGCATAAACAAGACTAAAGTGAATACTCTAAAGTGTAACAAGGTTGTGCATACTTATAAAAAAATCTTATCAGGATGGGTTCATGATATCTTGTCACTTTATAGAAATAAAAACTTCAGTACAAGACACAAAGTTTAATATATATATATATATATATATATAATTGCATTATACATACATACATACATACATGTGTGTGTGTGTGTGTGTGTGTGTGCGCGTGTCTTTAAACAGAACAAAAATTTTGTTAAAAGCTATTGTTAATCCATATTCACTATCAACATTTCTGAACCTTTGTAATCAGATGAGTGATTATTGAAAACAATCAATAGTAAAATGGAAAGACAGACATTTTCTTTCATAGTTTAAAAAAAAAAAAAAAACGTAAACAAGCACAAAATTAAAAAAAAAAAAACAGTAATATATATATATATATATATATATATATATATATATATATATATATAACCATTTTCATTGAATTTTAGAAATAACCTTCAAAGAAGTGAGAAAGAGAGAGAAGTTCAATTTGGAGGGCAATAATTTCTAGTGCATTCAGTGAACTTGAATTAGTCACATTTCTTCTATAAACATCTTTCAAGAAGGAATGTTCAGACTTCACTTTATTTGCTTAATAATGCAAGTCTAAATGATTAGTACTCTATAACAAGTCCTTGCAAAAATAAAAAAAATAACTCTCACAATTGTTTACAAAAGATTATCATTAGCTACTTGAAACCATATTAATTCAAATACTTAAATATATAATTATGTGCAAATCAGTAGTATTTGGTAGGAATATTTGAAAGTATAAAACTCTGCAAACAAATTATTGTTAAATAAGAACAGTAACTCGAAAGCAGTTTACTGACTAAATAATGTAACTAAAGATGAAATGTTGTAAAACCAACAAATTTTGTCACATTTCTCTCAATTTTATAAAATTTATTATCTTAAGTTTTTAAAGCTCTTGAATTTAGTCCAATGTTAAAAAATAAGCAATTTCAAGTAAATCATATGAGAAACACCTCCTGAAAATGAAGTTTTAATAAACCAGGAGAGAGAACCTTCAGCTTCAAAGCTGAATATGGTCAGAGTATTGCTTTGTTGAAAGGCCAATTAACATTTTGCACTACCATTTCAAAACTTGATATTCCAATGATTTCCCCCTAAAAGTTGAAATCTTAGATTTTGCTATAAGCAGACTAAATTGAGTGCAGCCTTATTAATAGACAATAAATTTCAATGTGACCTTTGAATATGAAAAAGTTCTCCCATCTCTGACCTAAAATCTCTTCAGCTAAAGATAATCTCCATTTAAGAAGATGTAATAAAAAAAATCCTTAATGATAAACAAAACATTAAAAAATATAACCATTCTTTATCGTTTGTTGATTTAATAATCATCATAAAACATTTTAAAGAAGTTTTTAACCAATGGCACATCAGACCAGTACAGTCTTGATTATATAATCAAAAATTGCTCACATCTGTCTAGCCCAGCTTATCTCATGACATAAATTAGGTATTGCTAAAATGTATTTTAGATTTATCATTTAAAGTTGATTCAGGAGATAAGCATTATAAATGTTCATGATAAAAAAGGGTATTTAAAGCAAAAAGGAGAGGGGGTGAGTATTAAGTTAGATTGGTTTGGTTTTATGGCATATCAACCATTGTAGGTTATTTAATGCCAAATACTGTTTATACATATACATTAAATATGATTTGTAAACATATTTTGTTATTAACATTTTTAAATGAGCCTGAGTTCATTTTTTTTTTTGAACAGATGGTTTCAAATACTGCGTTGTAACAGTAACATTTTAACATCAGTCATTTGTTTGCACACATTTAAATAGATATACATGATATGCAATTAGTTTGCTGGTAATTTCATTTTTAAATGAGTTAGAACTAATTTGTTTTCACATGAGTATTGCTATTGTTTCTACAGTTAAATGATTTCAATAATTGCTATTCAATACTTATAATTTTATTCAATATTAATCTTTTATTTGCACACAGTGAAGTGGTTACAAGTATTGCTGTTTAATTATTCTTTCAATATTACTCATTCGCTTGCACAGTTAAATGGTTCCAAGTATTGCTATGTATCACAAACAATCCAAGTAGAGATTAGTCATTTGTTTATTTCAAACAATTTAGCATAAAGTCCTTTGTTTGCACTCAGTTTAAATATCAAACAGCTCTATTTGAACCATATATAGGACCCTATCAGGTGCTACCAATCTGGGCCAAAGCAAACCTAGAAGTGACGGCAATGAAAGGGTAGTCTGCATTCCCCAAAGCTCCAGCATTACTGGAGCCCCACCATCAGATCGTTTAGTGTTATATGCAGGACACTCATTGGAGCTGGGGTGGGGTTACTCCTCTGCAGAGATGCAGTCAGTGTATTCTACAGCCCCAGACGACTAGGCTGGAAGTTATTTTTAAAAAATGACATAAGAAAATTCTAGAACCTCTGCCAACTCCATAATATTTATTATCTCAATTATCTTTTAATGAATAAGATGTCATCAAGAAATTTTTAAAAAATGGCTGAATTTAACAAAATTTATTCATTTTTAGAACGTTATCAATACACTGAATGAACCTTTGAAATTTTGTTTAACTTCTGTTGAAAAATTAGAAGAAACCTTATAGAAAAAAGTCAACATATTTTAGATGTTGCCTTTTATAAAAAAAAAAAAATGGTCACATCAAAAGTAAAATCTTCCATTTATTTCTATAGAAACTTCAGATACAAGAAGTACAATAACACTGTTTGGATAGAGTTTGTTTTTGGCTACAAAATGTTATTTATCACATAGCCACCATCAATGGATATGTATTTTTGCCAGTGATAAACAATTACCTTCTTACAGAGAGCAGTTCAGTGGCAATCTGGCAAAATGAACTCTATAAAAAAAAAAAGAAAGAAAAACAGAGGTTTGTCACTGAATTCTTCCATGGGGTAAAAATTGTAGCCACTGATATTCATCAATGCTTGCTGAACATTTACAAAACTAAACAGATGTGGTCACAAATGGTGGGTAATGCACTTCTCTGCAGTGGTGACATTGATGTAAGTGCCAAGAAAAGTTCAATGCAGCTGTTGACCCATGAAGAGAGCCTCAATCAGCATATATGATCAAATTGGCCAATGAAAGATGGACTACAGACAACATTTTCCAGTCAATGATGCAGTTTTTACAGCTGTGAAAATGTACCAATTTATTTTATAAGTGTAGAATGCAGGCTCTTATTCATTGCTGACAAAAATGCATAGCCCATGGTGGTGATTATGAGGAAAAATAGTGCTGTAGCTGAAAACTTACTCTATCCAACATTGTTATAGTGCTCCCTGTATATTGTTTATGGGAATAGCGAAGAAGCATTAGTTTTGGAGCGTCTTGTAAATATAAATTCTAATAGTAACAAACATGTCAAACATTTTTAATTTCAGTTTTAAGACTCACTAAAATTCCATAAAATCTATGTGTCTAACAACTTGTTTATGACATGCAGGCATGAAATGAAATGAGTAAATGTTATGAGAAAAATGACACCATTAGAATAAAGCTAGAAAGTGAATAAAAAAGAAAAAAGTGAATGTTTAGCCTTAAGCAATTTTCTCTCTTCTCAAAATTTCAATATCATTTTTATTTGGAATCCTTTAATGTCTGATAAATAATTACCAGTTCAGAGATATTTGCAACCATTCCCATCATACATGTCTGTGGTTGTGTGTACGTGAAAATTTTATAAAGTCAACAAAAAATGTACTGGTTCCTTAAGTTCATAATATTTTGAATAGAAATATTTTTCTAACACACAGATAATTGTATGGGTCACAGACGGATAAACATGAGATCTTGGTGTATATGCATGTGGAATTGAATTATACAACAAAAGACTTGTGCAGTATTACCCAAACTTTCAACTTCAATTCTACTCATGTCACATCAGTGAAAAGTTAAAACAATGAGGTGTCTGGAAACGAAACAGTACAAATATTAAGGTTCATGTCTTCAAGTAAAATACCACATAGGAAGAAAACAAAGACTTCACCTCTTGATACTGGTGTTCTTTCAAATACAACCACAGTGTAGATGGCTTTTGCATCAAAAAAATAAAAAACAGCTAACAAGATTGTTTTTTAAACTTCTAAAAATTTCTTTATAAAAAGTAACTCTTTTGTGAAAGATGTAATACATTGGCAAGACAGGTTTGACGACTAGTTATTTCAATTATGAATAAAAGCTACAGGACAATGCCCATCTTTTTTCCCAGTAACATATTATATAAGTTATACTGAGTTATCTAGTATTATTAGTATATAAGAATTCCTGAACTGAGATTTGGTTTGGTTTCTTTGTTTAATGGCATATCAACCTTTGTGGGTTATTTAATGTCAAACACATCCTTATAGAAGAAGAGTAGTGGTACTACTTAACCCATAGCTGGTTGAACTGAGAGGAAACTACCTAGCATTGTGGCAAGCCAGTGATAAGACCAAAACTGGTTATGGATAGAATGAAAGCCAAGATGTAAATATGCCTTTATGTAGGAGTAAAATGGTTTGAATTAGAACTGTTCATGATTAAATTTTCCAAGTTTATAACCATTAGGCCATTTTGAGATTTAAAAAAGGGCTACTTTAAATAAACTGTAAAATACTTTTAATTTATTTGAAAGAGAAAAATTAAGTTATTTTGGATTTTACTAACTTTTCTGGTTGTCTTCCAATTAGAAGCTTATCTTTAAAATTAACCCATGATAAGAAAGTTTAAGTGTACATTTCTAGAATGAAAAGCAAAAGCAAGATATTCAGTTTTAGTACTTTAAAACACATCCTAGCTATAAGAAATACCTCTTTTGACAGTAAATATCCTCTCCCTCATACATCAAAGTTTTTATTATAAAGAATGAAGTAGGAATATCAACTACCCTGACAAAGTATCAGTGGAAAACAGCTTTATATGAAGTGATTCGCAATACTCAAAATTGACAATAAGTTCATTTGGCAATAATACAAAACTGACACCCAATTCATATTAGTATTATGTTTCAGGTGAAGTTATTAACTGACAGTAGTTAACTGCCAAAATCTCTCTCCTGAAGAAGGAATATATTCAATAAGTCATCAAACTTATAAAAATGTTTATTCTGCTAGAAAACAGAAATTAAATACTGTTATGAAAATAAAGATAAATTTTCAATATGGCTGCCAAAATGTTTTCATCAAAAGGACAAATTTAGAAGAAGATGGTGACAAAGATGATGAAAAAAAATGTTTTTGGCAAATGTATTTGAGTGTATGCCAACAAATTAAAACACTCAATTTTGAAAGTAGAATATGGCTGTTCAGATAGGAAAGGGAAAAAAAAAATCCAAAAATTTTAAGAAAACTCACATGGCTAAAAACTTTCAATTGGAACTTTGCCTAAACAACCCCCACCAAACCCCCCCACCAAAAAAAACTCAAAGTTTAAAGAAATGAGTGAAGAAAAAGTAATGTTAAAATGTCTGCTGAGATAGAGAATCAATATAGGAAACAGTACTACTGCTGTCACTATAATTTTCCTTTTCTTCATTCTTAATGTGATATAAATTCTAAAGAATTATTAAATCCTCATGCAGTGGTACCATTTTGTGGTGCCATATGTAAGGCTTTTCTTAAATTCCAAACCAGCACTAAGTTCCTTATTTATTACTTTCCCCCAAAAAGATATTTTTCTTTATATCATGTTCTCTTTAAAATACTCCAAATATTTTTTCAGAAAGTTACAAAAAGACAAGTATTTTCAAATTTTGATGATTTCTGGTATAATTTTCAGGAAATAAATAGGTAAAAATTAACATACAAATAAAGTGATTAAAATAGAATAGTTCAGATCCTTAAAAAACAAAATATTTCTCATGTCCTTTCATTTGGCTTATGTTATTTAAAAATGAAAAATAAAAAAAGATGAAGAAAGAAAAATAGACATGACTGCAAAAAAAAAAAAAAAAAAAAAAAAAAAAAAAGTCCTTTCTTGAAAAAAAAATTCAACTAAAAAGTAAGTAAATTAATCCCCAAATCTATTTTTCTATAAAAAGCAAAATACTTTTTTCTACAAAGTATTAACAAAAACAAAAACTAATAAAACTAATTCCTTTGACAAAAGTTGTACAGTAATAATCATGAATAATATTTAATCAATTTTAGTTTGTCAGTTTTTTGGGTTTTTCTTTTCTTTTTCTTACAGAAGAAATCAAAATTACAGTTAACATGAATGGATGTAATTCTATGTTAGAATTACTCACTTAAAGGCTGCTTTTTAGTAACCATTCAACATATTAGTAGAATTTATATTATAATTGCAAATAACTAAAATGATATACTCTATAATCAGCATTTATCTTCCTTGAGAGATTTTAAAGATTACATGGGTCTCACACTATTATGATATTGCAAATTGGATTAGAAATTGCTGTACTCTCTAAAAGCACTTTGACATTATTGTTAAGAAAAATATCTATCAATTAGACTCAGCCTACTCCTGCCCCTGACTAAGTGACAGAAGATTGCCTGTGCTGTGTACGAGAGAGTTGACCAGCAAGAACTGCATGATTCTCATGAGATGATTTGCATAACAATTCCGCCAACCACCATTAAAGAGGGTAGACATTGGTACTGGGTATTTTGAGCAATCCAGTTCCCAAGGCAGAAGAAGAGAAGGATGCTGGAGAAACTGCATGTAGAGGCTATAGTGATTCAATTGTAGTCCATTCTTGTTTTCACCCCTATTGTCCAAACTTATACTGAGTTAATGCCAGACCTTACACAAGCTATTTCAGCTTATAATTGCAGATAAGATCGACCTAAAGCTGATACTGGAATTCAGTAGCACGGACCCCAAACAACCCATTATTGAACGAATTGAAAAGGTTGAGCTAGTATGTCAGCTTAATGCAGTAAAGAGAATAAAAAGCATGATCTCTATGCATTTGATGGTCAGTGCATTTGCCATTTACCAACAATTAAGCCAAGAGAGGAAGGGGGATTTTGGTTCCATACAGGATGCATGTTTTACAGTGTTTGCCATGGACTCATATGCACCGCTTGCACCCAGGTGAAACCATTGATGTTATGTTTTTACAAACAAAGAAAATATGTAAACAAAACTGAAAAGAGACAAATCCATTGGTGTATATCAAAACAATTAGGTTTTATTAACCACAGCCAGAGATATGCATCTATTTACTAGGAAAAGAACCATTTTAAAATTTGTGTGCATCAGTGAAAATGTCTGTCATGTACGTGGTGCATTCAATAAGTTTCCAGACTTTTTTGGACAGGCATTTAAAACTCGTAGATTCTTGAAAATTCACTATGTTATTGCTATACATCTTATGAGATGACTGACCAATTTTTATGTTTTCAGGTTCAAATCAACAGCTACAGCAGCAATTGGAATACACCCTGCTAAAGCCTGATTGTCACAGCTGGTGAATTTCAAAAATGCAATCTGGACGTGAGGACTTTAGAAGAACGATATGCAATAAAATTCTGTTTTAAACTTGGAGAAAATGCCACAGAAACTTATGGAATGCTTCAGACTGCTTTGGAGCATCTTGCATGAATTGAGCATCAGTTTTTGAGAGGCATAAGAGATTCAAGGAAGGCACTGAGTCTGTGAGGGATGATGAGACGTGTGGGAGGAGTAAGGAAGTCAATACACCAGAGTTCATGGGCCAAAGGGTTAGGGTTAGGGTTACTATGTTGAGATTCCGTCAGAAGAGGCCAGCACTCTTCAAATCGGGTCAGTGGCATTTCCACCAGGACAATGCACCAGTCCTGTTTTGGAAACACAAGAACAATCTCCCAGAAATGATCACCAGGAAGCTAATTGCCATTTCCTGGAATGCAGTTGGCTGCAATAAATAGCAGGCATTATCAAACAGAAGGTAAGTGTGCTGGTAAAAGGCTGAGACAACCAGATTGATGAGGCCCCTTGAAGAAGGATGCTGACAGAGGCCATCAACAGTGTAAATCAAGCCAACCCATGCAAAGGCAAATGATTTTATTGACAGTGAGGAGCTTGACATATGGGTTGGCACAAGTTCCTTGATTAAGTGTGTCCTACTTGAATTGTGTGAAACTGTTATCGAGGATGTGATTGTAAAAGGAAGTGAACTTAGTCATACACAAAGAGGTAGAACCTGTGCTATAGACATTTGCTGCTGCTAGTATCAAAGATCCAAGCCAAATGCCATAAATATATTTGCACAGCTGACACCAGGTGTAAAATGGAGGACTTAGACCATGAGATCCAGGATTAGGTTCTGTCATGAATGTCTAATAAACCCAATGCCAATTTGATGGCTAAAGGGAAAACTAGAATCAAGAAATACATGGATGTTACCCACTATGTTCACTATCTGACCCTGATCAACTGTGAGCCTATCTGGCTCATCATTTAGCAATATCTACAACAGTAATTCAGTGTCTCAACTATTTCTTTTGACAGGGGCCCTCCTGAAGAGATCTTAACTGACAACAGCACAGCATTCAGCAGCAGGAGCTTCAAAGTATTTGCCAAGAGTTGAAATGTCCACTTGTGTTTTCAATGCACATATGCACCATCTCGAAATGGTATTGTTGAATGATCTCACAGATCCATAAAATGGATTGATTCTAGAAAGTAATGCACTCTGCAAGAAGCGTTTTATTGGTTCAATTTGTATCTGAATGAAGTCAGAGTGAAAGATGTTGATGAGATTCCTCTGCTGCCACATCAATACAAGCATGAGATTTATAAGAAAGGAGACATCAAGCTGGCGGAAGCTTGGCTGAATTGGTGCAGGAGTGAGTGGAGGACTGAGACAGTGACAGAATTGATGAGTCTTCAAAATGGTGTGCACAGATGGGGTGCTTCGCCATGTGAGAGACCACCATCCTTTTCCTCGTTCAATGAACAGATCTGTGAAGAATGAGACCGCTGCATTGAGTGATGATGAAATATGTGTGCTAGTGATGGATGATAACAATGACCTTAATCATTTGAGTGACAGTGACAACAATGAAAGTCAGTAGGTTGTGATAGGATCACCCTGAGAAATAAGCAAGCATTAAAAAAGTTGGATGAAACAAACCCATTGATGAGATCCTGCAATTTTTAAAGGTATATCGTGTGACACCAAACCCAAGTACTAGTTCAGGATTGTTACCAGTAGAGTTAATGTTCATGAGAAAAATAGGATCTGTGTTTAACAAACTGTTACCAAAAGAAAATTAAAAAAACAAAGAAAGAAAGAAACAGATGCAAAATCATATATACCAGGAAAAAAAGTTTTCTTTAAAGAGTACAGATACAGGAAAGAAATCTGGAAGGCTGGAATCATTGATAAATGTATATGGAAATTAATGTATATAAATAAAGACCAAAAAAAGTCTATTAAGAAATATCACAACCAGATCAGAAAAAGGTACTCTGAGTATATAAGTAACCAGAAGGAAGAACTGATGAAGACTATTTATGACGTATTCAATGTCTTTTGTAGCTCCCAAGGAGAAACGTTCCAGTAAACGGAAAAGAACATTTTCAGGGACTATTGAAATAAACCCAAAAAGGAAAAAATACAACTTCCTAAGGAAGTTGTCAATTCAAAAAAGGGGGAGGGTATGGTGTGACTGGAACACCCCACAGAATAGACTGGTCTAAGGACTACATTTGGAGTGGTGCTCATTCTAGATAGTAAGTCACTAAGTCTGACAGTAGCCAGCTTGCCTCCCTGTCTTTCTGACAACAAATGACTAAGGTTGCTTACATTAGACGATGAACTGTTTTTCTCTCCATAACCAAATATTTCTTATCTTAAATGTGTGTTGACTCTTACAACTCAAGACAACACTATCTAATACAAATAATTCTATTTATTATTAATCATTTGTTTGCGAACAGTTAAATGGTTTTAAGTATTGGTATATAAGAGTAACAATTTAACATCAGTCATTTGTTTGCACACATTCAAATAGATATACAGGATATGTTTGTCAGCAATTTCTTTTAGTTTTAATCCAAATGGATTAAAAATAAGTTTTTGCACACTAGTATTGTTATTGTTTCTACAGAGTTAAATGGTTTCAATTATTGCTATCTAACACTTATAATTCTATTCAATATTAATCTTTTGTTTGCACACAGTGAAGTAGTTACAAGCATTGCTATTTAACACTAATTATTCTATTCAACATTATTCATTCATTTGCACACAGTGAAGTAGTTACAAGCATTGCTATTTAACACTAATTATTCTATTCAACATTATTCATTCATTTGCACACAGTTAAATGGTTCCAAGTATTACTATGTATCACTAACAATTCAATTAAACATTCATCATTTGTTTACACACAGTTAAATGATCAAACAATTCTATTTCTAACAATTCAATTTAGCCCATATATAGGAATCTATCAGGTACTACCACTCCAGCCCAGAGTGGAACTGAGAGCAATGGTAATGAAGGGGATACTCTGCTTTCTCCAAAGCTCCAACATTACTAGAGCCTCAACATCAAAAGTTTAAAGTCATATCCAGGACACTTGGGGAGATGGAGTCTTACTTCTTACAGAGACGCAGTCAGTGTATTCTACAGCCCCAGCCAATTGGGCTGTACTGCAATGTGAAAAAATATCTGTAAACCATAATTACAGAAATTGCATGAAAAACTCAAGATAACAGTTTATATATTCAAGAAAAAGTTGGGCACTTTACATGGTGTAATGGTTAGCAAGCTAGAATAGCAGACTAGTGTGAATGAATTTGATTATCACTGGGTAGCCCATTCTTCATGGCCTTTTGCCACAACTAAACAAAGCTTAGTAAATAACTATTTAAGAAAAAGTTCTGCCCTGATTTGCAAATGTGATAGTTCCTTTCTGATTATTTTCATCCTAGTTAAATGGTAACTTTTTAAAAAAAAAAAATAAATTTCAATTTGCAGAGAAAAAGAGATTTAGAGGCTATTGAAACATTGACATGAATCATTATAAGGAATGGATTTATTTTAGCAAATTTTGATTTTAAAGCCTGCAATATTTGTATGAAGCAGTTTTTGATTATATTGAATTAATTATCATTCAGGACTGAAACCATTTTATCAGTTCCCTTTTCTGATATCCAAAAATTCTATTTAAAAAGAAAAAAAAAAAAAAAAAGAATCACAGTTGAATAAACCAATTTAGCATTTTACAGATTTAGAACATTTAAAAATAGAACCATTTTCAGTTGATAGAAATTGCATTGAAAAAAAGCAGTTGCTACATAGAACCAATCTTAGAAGATTGGCTCCAGACTTAACAAAAATACATACGACCTTTTATACATACTCAAACCTGCATATATTTATACACTAAAAAAATTACATGAGCAAACCAAGATATATACACTAATATCAATATGTACACACTTCTTTATAAACATTCACTAAAGAGTTTTTGAGTTCTGGAGTTGGGAAGAAGGTCTGTGTATTCATCTAACAAAAGTACAATATTTTTAGTGAATCAATAGAATTAAAACATGTATCATAAAATCAAGGCTACTCAACTTTCTTTTAGTTAGTGGCTAACTGTAGCCCACTATACACACAAGAATAACCCATGTAGAAAGTAAACTCAAATTTTATTTATATATATATATATATATATATATATACACACGTGTGTGTGTGTGTGTGTGCATGCATATGCATGCATTATAATTTGACAGCAAATTCTTAAGTTTTGTTAAAGGCCACAAAGTTTGTTTTAACATTTTTTTTACTAATTTTCTCATCTTTACACAAGACTGCAAATATTAGTTGAGAAATGGTCGAAAATGTCCTTCCTAAATGTTTTCAAACAACCACCATTTTCAAAGATAAAATTGAGATGTCATTGTTTTGGAATTCATAAAACTTTTATGTATTTGCCCTTTTTTTTTGTGGTGTTTGTTATGCAAAAAATTTGATATTTTCATGTGTCTCTGATATAGCAAACTATTACAATGTATATGAATTATTTGTATATTTATTAGTTGTTAAATATAGTTAGTACAGCAATTTTAAGGTTGAATATAGGTTTTTACAATAATTTTGCCTTCTTAGATTTGTGTGTATATATAAAAATGAGTGTAGACAGAAATTCAATGATACCATAGATTTTGCACCAACATGAGAATTATTGCACCTAAATACAGAACAATAGCATTACAAAAACGTCCATCTAGAGATCACTAAGTTATTACCAACATTTTAGGTCAATTAAGCATTTTTGACATAACTTAAACAAAACCTATACTGTAAACCTCTCTATATTTTTTATAACTCTGTAAATTTGCTATTCATTTGTTTCTTCATGTGATTTCTATAATGCATCATACAATTTATAAACATATAACACGCAAACTATTCTACACGAATACATAATTATACAATAATAATGGAACACACTCTCCTTTCAGAATCTGATTCCTATTAATACATGTTATCTTTTTTCCCCTTTTTCTTGAGGCTAAAAGGTAGGAATGAAGTCAAAATGGCTGACAATCCAAGAAAATCTTAGCATGCAAAGAGAATCTTGTTTTCAATGGAAAATAAAAGCTGATAAGAATAAAACAAAAAAACAGGTTAAACAACAAGAATATATGTTTTCAATTGTGCCATCTTCCACAAGATAGAGGGTTTTCAAACAGAAACAGTCTTATTCTCTTTAAGTTACACTCATCATCGATTGTTTGAGGCTGGGAAGATTTTCTTCATGTCTAGATAATAGCACTAATAAAAGCTAAGAGAGAAAAATAAATGGTCAGGATTTTTTTAGAAATTGCCAAAAATAAACAAAATATTTATTTTGGGGAGGTATTTTGCTATGTAATTCCTAAGCTTATTAAGAAAAGGAAGCTTTAAAAATACGGACAAATCAAAAGTACCATGTCAGAAAAATTATCTGCAAGGAGTTATGTCCCTTTGACTTTTTTCTTTTGCCTCTGTAAAATGACCTTTTTTGTATTTTGAAAATTATATCTGAATTTACTATCGAAAACTAATCAAATTCTTAAGCTTCTTAAAAAAGCTTTTATAATCATCAATATTTTATTGATTTCCTGAACATTTTTTACTGATTTTTATTAGCCAAATTAATACTAACATGCTAAGTTTCTATTTGTAGAATGGGGCTTTTGAATTTGTTACCCAACTTAAAAATATCTTCTATTCTTTTAGACAGTCTGCTGCAATGAGAATAATCACTCATCAAAAATTTAGTTATTCTAATTCTTTTTCTTATTAAAAGAATTTGGGATTTTTTCTCTCCCTCTGAAATAAAAAGCATTATAATCCTGATATATTTAAGATTATAATAATTCTACAAACAAAAATAATTCATGATTACTGAACAGTTAACATTGAAATAAACCAAATAAATACAGTCACAAACATTGTTATCACAGACTTTTTATTGATACAATAAAAAGAAAAAGCAACCCAATGAAATATAACTAAGAAATGTTTGGAAATTAACAAAAAATTTAAATTAGAATATGTATAACATTTTAAGAGAATAATACTGGAGATACAACTAGAAGAAAGACATCTCATCCAGTGGGTTAGGCATAACAAGATATGATTTATGTAGATCTCCCCTCCCCGACTAGAAACAGCAGTTAACCAGGACTTGCTGACATCACTAGACACAATCAACCATCAAAGAGGTAGTAGGAACCAGTGTGTTCTAAGAAATGGGAAGAGTCAGTTCCCGTTAGAACAAAGAAACTACTTTGCACATTGTGTCTGTAGTTTATATCCACTGACTTCCATGGCCACAGAAACTAAACAGCAACAGTAAAGCAACAGAGGTCCCAACACTTGAGGAAAATTGTGTTTTTCTTACATCTGATAATTAGTCATCACCAACATAACAGTCATCAGTGACTACATTACATATGCCTTCTCTAATACGTCAACATAAATTATAAATTTAGCTTAAGTTAAAACAGACATATGAGAAAAATAATTACACAAATTTATTACACAAAGCTTTGACAATAAACTGTGTTATCTTATTTCTAAATAAAGCATTATCATCAGACATTAAGTTTGACTAATCTTTTTCCTCTTAATTTTTAACTGCCAATAAATGAATAAATCTCAAATTACTTTTATTCTATATCTACAAGGAAAGAGTGTGAACTGGAAATAAAGGATAAGTTCTCAGTGAGATACAAACTCAAATCCTGTTTGCCTGAGAGATGCCCATTTATATGCACTAGCTACTCTAACCAACTGAGCTACAAAGCCATTAATCAGTGGAAGATTAAAAAAAAATAAATAAATAAAACCTTTTAAACTCATCCTTTACTTTATTCTCAATATCTCTTGGTGTCATGACAAATTCGGTACCAAGAAAGGTTAAAATAACTTTCAATCTTTAAGAGATGAGTTTCTTTTCTTCAAAAATAAATGGTAAACAGAAAAGAATTCACTTTCAGCAATATGAACACAGCAGATAACTTAGGAACCATTATACTCTTACACTACAGGACAAATACCTCCTTTTCCACTAAATAATGAAAACAACACTATCTAAAGAAAAATATAAAATGGAATGGAAGAAACTGTGCTAACAACACACAAAATGAGTTCAATTGTTTTTGAAGAATTGTTTCCATGATGATAACTCTTCTCAAAATTATATCATTTTTATTTAACAAAGATAAGTTACTATTCATGATATTAAAAGGATTTAGAATGATGTTGAAAGATAATACTCAGTAAAATTAGAATGAACCTATCTTTTATAACTTGATTAACAGAAAAAAAAAATCAATGTGTAAGAGATTTTTAAAGAATTATAAAAAAGATAAATGCACAAATAATTTAGTTTAATCATTTTATTCTAAGAATAAAACTGTATTTATCTACATGGATAAAAACAAATTTGAAGTAGATAATACAAAATTAATCAGAAAAAAGAAAAAATCTTAAATGCTATTTTAAACTATACAACAAAACTAAACCTTATTTTCTAATAATCTGACTATTTTTGCTGCTGTTTAAAAAATTGTCTTTAAAAAAAGAACAACTTTGAATCATTCATCAATATGATTATTTGATGCATTTCTCACTTTTTTCTTGAGATTTGCAAAGCTTAGCTCACCACAGAACAAAGCCAAATGGAATAAAGTAGGAAAATTGTGTTGCACTAAACTTGTAAGCAGGAAGGAACTGTTTGCTTTGAAAGTTGGTATTCTAATCCCTGACTTGTAACTGGGCTTAACCATCATTGGAGTGAAAATACACAACTAAATCAATTACCAAGCAGGAACTAGTTATTTACTAAGGTTATAATAATCTGGTCTAAATTTACAGTAATAGAGACCTACAGTGATGATCAATTGCTCTTCACTGTGAGTTTGTCAGAGAGATTAAATAAGAAACCATTACACCACACAGCAAATACCTTTTTCTCTGAAACCTTTGTTTTTTTCCCCCTCTCAATTCTATTTAGCTGTTAGTGTTTAGGCAGATTTAAATTGCTTCAGAATCTCTAAGCATATTTCTACTATCCACCTCCATATAAATGCTACAGTATTTTGTTGCTTTTGCTTTCTTTAAATTTTCAGCAGTAAATATTTTTAAAATTTCACTAATTTTTAGTCATTGATGTCCATTAAATTCCATGATTATTTTGATTACAAAAGCATGGAGACTGTATTCACCCAATTTCACTGCCATGAGCAGAATGTGGCACAAAGACAATTTTTAAGTAAACTGCAGCTTTTTTTGAATTCAGATTTCCTCCTCCAACATTAGTTATCTTACTAAAGCTAAAGAACCCAGTCTGCCCAACTATTTACTCATAGCTGGATTCATGCTTTTCCCAAGTGCATTAGCATGAAGGGAAATACAAACAGCTTTGCCTCAGGTCGCTGATTCCATTTCCTATGATGAAAAAATTTATACCATGCATGCCTCATGATAAAAAAAAATATTCAAACTAGCCAAATACCATTAATATTCAGACAGATTAAACTTTTTTGCAGATTTCATACTTCTATATTTAAAATGTGGGTTTCTGATATTATAAATATTTCAAATGAAATCAAATTGAATTTTGTTTCAGTCAGGTAGTTGACACTTAACCCATATCTCATGTATAAAAATACAACAATTTTACTGTAAAAATTCTGTTTGTTCTTTTTACAGAAAAGACAAGATTGTATTCTTGCCTTTATGCCCCGAAGATTAATTGTTTTTTTCTTTTTCAAGAAATACAAAATCTACATTAAAAAGGATAAAAATGCCATTGACAGAGCTCAAGGGATTCTTCTTTTAATGGTCAGGAGAGAGAGAGAGATAATGAAAATAATTTATATTAATACATTAAATTTTTTTTGAGAGAATTTTATAACTGAGCATTTGTGAGATCTTAACGTATTGGCAGATAACTCTTCATTTTGTTGTAGTAAAGTTAATCTAGTCAAACTAAAGAGCTATAATCATGAACGGTTGGATAAAAAAAATGTCATACTAAACAGATATTTCACTTTATTGTTAATTGGAAATAGATTTAAATCTATTTCAATTGACTATTATTATCATCCATCAATAATAGTATTGTTGTAGGGCAGAAGATTTGATATAAATAGAAATAAGGTGACATAAGCTGAAAAGAAAACCAACACTTCAATTAGCTAAGCAGAGAAACATTAAGATTTTTTGGTTTTCGTCCTACCATGAGGTTTTATTCATCATAACATTCCTAGGTCGAGTAAGGGTTACTTGGTGACACCCACTTTCTCTTCAAGTGACATGATAGTTCATCCAACTAAAGATTGCAGGGAATAATCTCCCAAAAGGAAGACACATGCAACATCAGCTTGACTTGGTTCATTGATTCTGTCTTCTGCACTAATAACTTGATTACTCGCACCACCATACTAACATTATGCAAGTCAAATTTAAAAAAAAAAAAACGAAAAAAACCTCTGTCCCATAATGCCAATTGGATTATGTATATGAAATATATGTGAAAATCTATGGAGTGTTATGGGACAGAGGTAATAATAAATTCAACTTTGCAGCAAAATGAAAGATTCATTAAAAATATTTTCAAAATGAAAATGTACAGACATGAAAGTTAAAAAATTAAATAAAAAACAAACTAGTGTTTTAATTAATAATATTTCAAGGAATTAGGAAAAAAACATTGTTTCTTTTTTTGATTTAAGTACACACAATACTACAAAACTTGTTTATAATGCTTTGTTTTAATAGCAAAACTAAAATGTTAACATGAAAGATCATTATAGAAATTAGTAATATTTGATGAGTAACCACACAACATTTGTTTTACTGACATGACATCAAATCATTATTATCAAAACTAAAATTGTAACCAGAATCCTTTTAAAAAAATTTCATTTAATCAGAAAAAAATATTAAAGCATTGCAGTGTGAAAAAAAAAAAGGGCAAAATTTAATTTTTAGACAAAAATAATAAATATAAATAATGATTTAAAAACAAAAACAACTTTTAATGAAATAAAGAGGATTTCAGAATATTCAAAATAGCTGAAATTAAATAAGTTATGCAAAATTTAATCTGAGAACATTAAATTAAAAGATATGACAAATAAATTCATTATGAATTAAAAACAAATATGAAATAAAAGCATCTATGTACAAGCAAGCAGCAGTTTACCTGTAATGTGAAGCTGAGACATATCAGGAGGTTGGGGAAATGGCTGGCCATAGAGATCATTGGTTTTTGGAGAAACAGTGACTGCTTCTCTTACTTGACCTACAGCAGCAATCAGCTGAAAAAGAAAGAAAAAAACATAAGTGAATAGACACTTCAATTTTAATAATTCCTATTTCAAATTGATGTCAGCATTCTAGATATAGAATTCCATTTTGTAAATGAAAATATCTATTCCTATTATGCCTTGAAATATTTAGTTTTTATTTGGTTAATCTTATTGACTAGATTTTTCTTCGTCATCATTAATATTACTACCAGCATGGTACTCATTAAAGTCACATGATCATTTACTTCTCTCTCGAATCAAAGTGCCAATACACATTATATATACACACACACATTTAGACAGCAGATTCTCTTGTAGACATTTTTTGCAAACAGACAAGGATTAGTATTTAGCTTTTTATCCAGCTTTTCTTGTTGGCAAACAAAATGTTGCAACTGATTGTAGGTCATTTAAAAATTGTCTAAAGTCTCTGTTAGTGTAAATCGGGTAGGGTAATTTTGACCATTATCAGCCATGGTTAAGGACATGGGTACTCTAGTGTTGTGGAGTGATGGATTTATTCTGTGCTCAAGGAATTTTTTTAAGTGGGTATGATATATATATGATTGGTTTGGTTTCATGGCATATCCACCATTGCAGGTTATTTGATGCTCAATTCATTTTTATACACAAGAGTTCTATGTCAAACAATTTAGTCTAGCATAAGTGCACATTTTAGTTCTATTTGACCCATTTTCAAACAATTCAGTTTAGCATAAGTAGACAGTTTAGATGTCAAAACAGCTCTATTTCAAACAATTCAGTTTAGCATGAATACAGTTTTTTTGTTTACATACTGTTAAATGTAAAAACAGTTCATTTCAAACAATTCAGTTTAGCATAATTACACAGTTTAGTTCTATTTGACTCATAGATAGGAATCTATCTGGTGCTATCACTGGAGCGATGATAATAAAGAGGTACTCTGCATTCTCCAAAGCTTCAGTATTACTGAAGACTCACCATCAGATTGTTTAGTGTCATATCCAGGACCCTCATTGGAAGAATCTTATCTCTCTGCAGAGATACAGTCAGTGAATTCTGCAGCCCCAGTCAACTGGGCTATATATATATATATATATATGAATCAATAAAACCAAAAATAACAGGACTTCATCAGATCTAATGGATACACACGAGGGTAATTCAATAGAAAAAAGTGTGATGTATATGGAGAAGTATGTTTTAGTCCCTGCCTCCCAATCTTTACAAATGGGTTAAAATGGTTTTGCCACAACAAACCAAGTTGAAAAGACACTCCATGAAAGTAACCACTACTATTGATTTCCTTGAAAAAGGTGCAACTGTAAATAGTGTTTTCGATTGCCAAATTCTTGGGCAAAATTCACCATATTTATTATATGACTCATATTGTATTTTTTTATATATCATTTTGTATATATGAATTATGCTATTCTTGTTTATTACCACTCTTGGTTTTAGTTAATACATTTTTTTGATTATGGTATAAAAATCTGGACAGTTAAATGAAAGAAATTTCTATATACTTATATAAGAGTAAAATTTGGAATGAAATCTGATGAAATAAGGAGAAAAAACCTTAAAAACAAGATTGATGTTTCACTAGAGGTCAGGTATTATCAGAATAAAAATGAATTTATTGTTTAGTGTAATATTATATTCAATATCATATATGTAATGAATAATGCTGAGAGACTTGCTTTTCTCATTGCCAGTCACATCTTTCTAAATGTCAAAACTGCACTCCCAAAGCAGAACATGTTTACCTTCTCTCAAACTGACAAAATCAAATAACTTGTTTTCCTATTTCTCCCAAAGTTCTACTCTTGACGTTTCAACCAAATGTCACTCTCTTTCTGGTTATCACCCAACTGTCATCAATGCACTCAATCTTGTCATTTTAGACAAGTCCTTATATGCACAATAACTTATGCATATTCATAACTGCTACTAATAAAAACTAACCTATACATGCACACTTTTCACATTACAAATAGCCACTTACATAAAAGATGTGTGGAGCAAAGCCATCACAATATATGCAAGAAATTCATATGTATTCTGTTTATGCAAGAACTCTAGCAAAATATGTCAAGCTGATTTTTCTTATGTGTGTATGTGCAATAATAATACACCAAGAAAAATGAATTTGAAATTAGAGGCACATATTCTAGACCAGAATTTTTACTATATTCAAATCAAATATTCCAATAACAGAATCAAATAACTGTTGACCAGAAAAAGGAAGAGACTGATAAAGAAGCAAACCTTTTAGATTACAATTTGAATATACTAATGTTAGAAATACACCTGTTCAATTAATTAGAGGGCACTGGCATCATCAGTCATGTATTTTAGCTGAGTCATCTGGAGATTTGGATCTTTCAACACATGCACACAAATTCATGTTTTGAAATTCGAACAGAGCAAAAACTAAATCTTCATTCAAAATATGATAGGTACTTCAACATTGGAATTTTAAAATATATCAATGGCTTAAAGTGTTTATGTATTTAAAACATGAATGGGTGAATAATCCATGTACCATTTTAACGAAAGAAAGTTATTGAATCAAAAAATAAATTAACATAAAATAGAATTCGGATGAATATGGTGGAGTGTATAAAAAATGTTGGTACTTCTAAAATTAAATGTATTCAAGAATATACTCTAAATAACTCATTTAACAAATATAATAAATAATTATATATTCAGATTATATATATATATATATATATATATATATATATATATATATATATATATTGTCACGTGATGGCTCACGGAGACGAGGAGGTGGGAATGATACTCTCCCCCCCGTTGAACTAAAATTATCTAGCAGTCAAAAAGTGACCGTTAGAAATGAATGTGGGTCACACAGATGTTTGCACCTAAGTGACCTTGGGTCGCCGGACATCGGAAGGGGAAAGAGAAAATGAAGCCAAATGATTGGTGGGGGGACCCCAAACGGAAGTGGGGTTCCCTTCCCCTCAACGGAAGTAAATACAAAAAAAGGTAGTTTTTGGACAAGTCTCGTGGCAGACGGACGATAGCCATTTTACTCCGGGCTAAAGACAAAAAGACTAACTGAGACATGGAGGACTCCTAAATCTTTCAAGCCAGCATTAAAAACAGTACAAAGTCTATTAGCCCGTGAAAGAAGAGAAATTCTCCAGTGGAATCCCGTCAAAAAAATAAGATAAGTAACTTTGGGACATTTTTCCGTTACACCCAAATTTTGTTACCATTCTCTCTCTCAATTTGAAAAAGGATAAAAGCCAGGAAAAGACAGTTATATTCATGGACTATCCTATTATATGTGTTTGACATTTTATTGAACGTATATGTATATATATAACCGTAGTAAAGAACCTACGTATTTTCATTTTTACCATGTGGTCTATGTTATCATTTCATGCTTTCCTTTCAGCTTCTATTTGCCTTATATTATCTTGCTTAGAACTGTCCTATTAATTCCTAAAGTATCACACGGAAAACCGGAGTTACCGACTACTACTATAGCAATATTAATATTATTACAACTAAGACCTATAGGCCCGTATTCTTCAATTATCTAAGGGAAAGAAGTTTAGTGGCCTGGTGGGTGTGTGATAGTGTGAAATTTTGGACCCCTTTGCCAGCGGTGGCCAGTCTGGCCCTAAATTATTCCCTCACGTAATATGCCAGTTCTTATCTGCCTGAGAAAAGAACTCTGAACAGGACTTATTTCTGTAGGGGATCAAGTGCCAACCTGCCCCGTCTTCACATGTGCGAAAATAAAGTCCCGTTTAGGGATTTTAGTCAATTTGCCGTCACAGACCAAAAATGGGGGCTCATCCGGGATTTAATATTATAAATAATATTTATTGCTAGTAGTCGTGTGACAATTCCTGCCGTTTAAATCTACCCTGGGAGACCGTGAAAGAAAAAAAAGGAATATTGTTGAAACAGTCAAATTACTTGTTGATATAACTGTTTGGAAAAATTAAAGAAAAAATGGACAAAATAGAGAACTTTTTAAAAGAACCCTCCATGGAAAAGTTGGAGAGGCTGAGAAAAAGCGAGATAATAAAAATTGGCGAGAAGCTTGAGTTAAATGTTCAGAAAACTATGAGGAAACATGAACTCGTTATAAAAATAGCAAGACACATGGTCGACGAAAATGTTTTCGAGGAAGCAGTATTAGAAGAGCTACCAACGGAAATGATAAGAATGACTCCAGAAGAAATTGAACTGGAGAAAATTAAAATACAAGCACAAATGGAACTACAGAGAAATAAAATGGAACTGGAAAAAATAAAAATTCAGCAAGAAACAAGGCTGCGAGAAGTCGACTTGGCAATAAGAGGACGCAAAGAAAGCCATGACAGTTTCGAAGTAACGAAGCAAGCGAGGCTAGTCCCAAAATTTGAAGAAGCCAACGTGGACGAATACTTCGCACATTTTGAGCGAACTGCGCTAAATCTTGGATGGCCGAAAGAATGCTGGTCGATGCTACTCCAAACTGTGCTGACAGGAAAAGCACAGAGAGCATATGCAACTCTGCCGACAGAAAATTGCGCCGACTACGATTTGGTGAAGGCAGTGGTTCTTAAAAGCTTCGAATTGGTTCCAGAAGCTTATAGACAGAAATTCCGAACACAGAGAAAAACGGAAAACCAGTCTTATGTGGAATTTCTGAGAGAAAAGGAGAACGCGCTGGATAAGTGGTGTGACTCTAAGAGGATAGACGGAGACGCTGAGAAACTCCGGCAGCTAATATTAGCTGAAGAATTTTTAAACTGTGTGCCAGAAGAAGTCAGGGTTCACCTAAGTGAAAGAAGAACTGGCGTGACTTATGAAATGGCTGCACTAGCAGACGAATACATCCTCACACACCGAAAAACAAAGGAAAAACCGTACACGGGAAGTAAAGTGAAGTTTAAAGCTGAGTTAAGACCTAAGGAAGAAAATAGAAGGACCTTCCAAAGTAGCAGCAGAACAGTGGTCTGCTACAAATGCGGAAAGGCTGGTCACATAGCCATAAGGTGCCAGCTAGGAAAAGGTCCTGAAAGAAACCAGACCCAGCCGAGAAAACCACAGGGAGCTATCACGACCGCTAGAGTAGACAAGTCTTATCGACCTTGGACGAAAAAAGGGATGATAAGAGGCCCACACGGAGGACCAGTGGAAGTCTCAATTTTACGAGATACCGGAGCATCTCAGTCGTTACTTCTACGAAATAAATTACCTAAAAGGGTAATAGAAGCAACACGTGAGACTGTGATGATAGAGGGTATCGGCGGAAAGAGGGTAAAAATACCGCTGTGTAAAATAACCCTAAAGTCCCAGTGGAAAGATGGACCAATTAAAGTTGGTGTGGTAGACAAACTACCTATGAAAGGAATTTCCCTTATACTGGGAAATGAAGTAAAAACTAAAAAGTGTCACCCGAAAAAGATGGCGAAAATAAGCGCCATAAATGAAGAAAGAAAGATGGCGAGGATGAACTCCAAACATGGAAAGAAGTTGGCGAAAATGAGCGCCAAAAATGAAGAAAGAAAGATGGCGAGAACGAACGCCCAGCATGGAGACAAGATGGCGGCTGAGCCACGTGGGCGGCGCAAACGACACAGTCGCTCGCAAAGTGAGAAAGTGGAAAGAAAAGAAGTGAACCTTCCACCCCTCAATAAACAAGAAGATAAAAGGACCAGTCGTCAGAAAAAGGATGAAGGTCCAACGAATATTAGGAATAAATTCCCTAATACTTATCGAGAGGATAAGAGGAAGATAAGAGGACCCTCACAAGTGGCTAAGAAGGAAGAATTCAAAAAGGGCGACGAAGTCCTGCTACTGTCATCAAATAAAGGACCACACTGTGATGGACAATATGTAGGTCCCTACGTAATATCACAGAGAATAGACAAGAGGACATATAGAATTGATACCAACGAGGGAAAGAAGAAGACACAAGTGTGTCACACAAACAAATTGAAGAGATATGTCCGTCGAGAAGGCCAACCTCGAAAAATTAAGAACTCGGCAATGCCGAATAAATTCGAGGAAAAATTAGGCCAGTTGTCTGTTTCAGAGAGAGAGGGCTTAGAAAAATTAATAAAAAAGTACCCAAGTTTATTTCTCTAACACCCCACGAAAATGTAGTAGCAGAACATTCTTTCATAGTTGTGGAAAGAAAGAGAGAGAGAGAGAGAAACTAAAGAAAATGAGGAATTCTCGTCCCCAATGTTGAAATATGAGATGGACGAGAAAGTGGTTCGTCAACAAGTGACGAATAGGGGAAAGAGAGAAAAGAAAAGGAAGTTTTCTCCCCAAAGCTTGACAATTAAAATTATAAAGTCGTCAAAAGTGACGAAGAAAGAAAGGACTTACCTCCTCAAGATTTGAAAAATGATACGGCCAAAAGCCGAGAGAGAAAAAGAAAGAAAGGAAAACGAGATTAAAGAAAAAGAAAAGGGAGAGAGAGAGAGAAAGAAAGAGAAGTGAAATTGTTTTCCCCTATAGTGAAAATTAGGAAGGACGAAAAAAGGAAAAGGAAAGAATTCGTCAAAGCGTGAAGAAGAAAGGGGATGAAAGAAAAGTAAAGTGAGAAAAAAAAAAAGAAAAAAAAAAGTGAAAGAAAAGGAGAAAGAACAGTGAATTGAATTGCCTTTTTTTTTCTATGGTATTTCTATTCATCCCCCTTTCTTCTCTTAAGCGGGGAGGTGTCACGTGATGGCTCACGGAGACGAGGAGGTGGGAATGATACTCTCCCCCCCGTTGAACTAAAATTATCTAGCAGTCAAAAAGTGACCGTTAGAAATGAATGTGGGTCACACAGATGTTTGCACCTAAGTGACCTTGGGTCGCCGGACATCGGAAGGGGAAAGAGAAAATGAAGCCAAATGATTGGTGGGGGGACCCCAAACGGAAGTGGGGTTCCCTTCCCCTCAACGGAAGTAAATACAAAAAAAGGTAGTTTTTGGACAAGTCTCGTGGCAGACGGACGATAGCCATTTTACTCCGGGCTAAAGACAAAAAGACTAACTGAGACATGGAGGACTCCTAAATCTTTCAAGCCAGCATTAAAAACAGTACAAAGTCTATTAGCCCGTGAAAGAAGAGAAATTCTCCAGTGGAATCCCGTCAAAAAAATAAGATAAGTAACTTTGGGACATTTTTCCGTTACACCCAAATTTTGTTACCATTCTCTCTCTCAATTTGAAAAAGGATAAAAGCCAGGAAAAGACAGTTATATTCATGGACTATCCTATTATATGTGTTTGACATTTTATTGAACGTATATGTATATATATAACCGTAGTAAAGAACCTACGTATTTTCATTTTTACCATGTGGTCTATGTTATCATTTCATGCTTTCCTTTCAGCTTCTATTTGCCTTATATTATCTTGCTTAGAACTGTCCTATTAATTCCTAAAGTATCACACGGAAAACCGGAGTTACCGACTACTACTATAGCAATATTAATATTATTACAACTAAGACCTATAGGCCCGTATTCTTCAATTATCTAAGGGAAAGAAGTTTAGTGGCCTGGTGGGTGTGTGATAGTGTGAAATTTTGGACCCCTTTGCCAGCGGTGGCCAGTCTGGCCCTAAATTATTCCCTCACGTAATATGCCAGTTCTTATCTGCCTGAGAAAAGAACTCTGAACAGGACTTATTTCTGTAGGGGATCAAGTGCCAACCTGCCCCGTCTTCACACGTGCGAAAATAAAGTCCCGTTTAAGGATTTTAGTCAATTTGCCGTCACAATATACACACACACATCTATGTAAATGCCCTTTCTTATACACGTGCGTGCAAATTTGTGTTTTGAAATTCAAACAAAACACTAAAATCTCATTCACAATGTAAAAGGTACATTAACATTGGTGAAGAAATGTTATAGAGAAATGAAAGCTGATTCAAGAAAATATTACTAGTTTATGCAAGAAAAAAAACAAAAAAACTGTATGGCTAACCAAATCATTTAAAACAGATTATCTTTTGGTTTAAACACAGAAATTTTTTTTTTTTTGAAGGGAGATTTTTCCCTTTTTAATTTGTGGGATGGTGGGAAGTTAACCTCAAAGTATGCATTTATCCAACCTCTCTATCATGATCAGGATGAAACAAAAGGTCAGTTTTAAGCAGAAAACAGGTTTTAAATTCAATTTTACCTTCTCTTAGATCGGTTGCCTTACCAAAGTAAAAGAACTCAATCTACCCTATTATTTGTTTATAGCTGGAGGGGGAAGAGGTGAATTTTTGCCTTTCCAAAGAGAATTTAGCATAAACTGAAAAACAAATTTGTCAAGGATTTCAACTCCATTTTCATTTTCTATAACAATAACCATTACACTAAAGTTACTTTTTTTCTTTTTTACATTGGGTTTTAAAATATTTGGCAATTTAATAGTTTTTACTTCAAATCCTCCTTCAAACCTCTTGTTTCCATCATCCCTGTGTCTCTAAGTCTTATTATGGTTAACTTTTGATTATATTTCTTATTTGAATGCAAAGCATAAATAAATTGAAAGATAATATTTATTGAAAAATGAAGAGAGTTGAAAATTTAAGCAAAAGAAAGACTTACGCCATTGTTTTCTTTACGCCAATTGTTGGCAGCAGCAGGATCTTTGGGGTTCATGGAAACAGACTTAGCCTGTTGCACCATTGGAGTGATTGCTATCAAAGAAAAAAATAAAATATAAAATGATCATCAGTACAAACAAAGGTGATAAAACTTTTTGAACAATGGAGAAAGTCATAATTTCATAAACCAGATGAGTGCTTAAGAAAATTTAGTCTAAATTCAAAGTGGATGGTCAACAAAATACAACAAATTTAAAATATGACAACAATGAACTCACTCAGTCAAAGAATATGTTGATTTTATATAAAGTCAGTCAAAATTTATTTGATTTTAAACTGAAAAATGTAAGAATTCTTTTTTTAACAATAGGGTGAAGGAAAAACATGTTACAATATTGACATTGTAGACTAGTTAGTTATGTATTACATGAGAAGCTGTTCTGCTTAGTTCAGTCTGGCATGTGGAACACTTGGTTAGGATCACATTCACGACAGTAATAATGATTTATAGACTAGCTAAATTTTATTGTATATGACTTTAGAGTTTTGCAGGAAACAAAGATCTGATCTAACTAGGAACACTGACAAATAAAATGGCAACACCCTAAATATATGTTTCAATTTACTTAAGATTAAATGAACAGGTAATATAGATTGACTGACTGATCTATTTTAATGGTATGTCAATTTTATCTCTAGAGGTTAGGAAATCACATTCATTGTATGGTCATATTTACATTTTTTGTGTAATTATTTCGGAAGAGATTTTTTTTTGTGCACACTGTCCTATCAAACATAAATAATTCTTAAATAGATCTATTTGACCCATAGATAGAACTCTAACCAGTACTACCACTCCAGATTAAAGTGGACCCAAGAGTAATGACAATGAATACTTACTGCACAATTCTCAAAGCTCCAGAACTGGAGCCTCACCATTGGATGCAATTTAGTGTCATACCCAGGACACCTTATATTTTGGCGGAGGGAGTCATACTCCTTCAGCAGGGAATACAGTAATATTCTAATCTCTACCAACAGGGCTGATGTAATATAGCTTGATAACAGTAAATTTGCACAAATGATTATCAACATATGTACAGATTCCAAAATAAAAAGGGTGTCCTCATGGTGTAATGGTTTAAGTGCTGCACTGCAGAATCGTAATAATCAAGTTTCAACTCCAATTGCGCTATTACGTTTTCATTTTCAGACAAAGAATCCCTTTATCCTCTAAGGTATGGGTTAAATAGTACCACTATCATTCTTCTAGAAGGATGGCTTTGGCATTAAATAACCTACATGCCATTAAGAAACCAAACCAAACCAAACAACATACTAATAATATTCAGACAGTATATCAATACACAACATATTCTCTTTGGGTATTAGAACAGGCCTGTATATGATATGTTGCAATGGAATGAGTGTTACTACATCACAAAATGGCCAAAGACTAGTAAATTTTATCAGAATATCTACTACTCCTAACCTTGCCAATATTGTGTCCAGGTCAAAATCAGCATGTTCAACAACAACAGATCACACTTACCAAACAACAAAGGAATTAACTAATTGTTATACTATGAACAGATACACAAACAAAAAGATTGAAATATTGTACAGCTGCTGAAAAATGAATAAAAAGGGTGAGTTAAAGATTGAAAATTTCTACTCACAGGATTTAAGAACATCTGAAGATTCATTGACCTTTTCAACAAATGCTGGATCTTCACTATTCTCTGCTTCTTGTTGGGCAACTTGAAGGACACGGTTGGCACGACGGGCAATATTAGATGCATTTGCCACAACCATCTGTGGACTGACAGCTCTGATGCCTTCTTCAACCTTTTCAGTGTCTCTCTTGATGCCATCCTCTGGGGAAAAAAAAAAAGACAGTTAAAGACAACTGACAAGACTTTTTGGATTTCATCTGTAACATTAAAGAATAGAAGTTGTAACAAATATATTAAAAATCATTTTCATTTTTTAAATTTGCACCAAAATTTAAATCTAATGCTTTTAAAGCATTAGGTTTACATCTGGATAAAATTTAAAAGGATTTTGATATATGTTTTAAAACTTCTATTCTTTAATGAAGAAATTTAGTTATGAAATTTTTCATATGACTTGTGTATAAACATATCTAGTAATTTTAAAAAAGAACTGAAATATTTCTCTTTATGAAGAAAATTGACCCCTTATGTACCAAGTGGATAGATATCAAATGTAACTCCACAACGAGGAATGCAAGATAAAAACCACACTCTACCAGAACATAAACAGGATACTTCAAATTATGAATTGCTTGAATGCATACTTAGTGTAACACTATAGGAAATGGAATTGCCAACCCAAGTTCAAATTCTAGATGCCTGTGTTTCACTTCACTCTTGAGAAAAACATGAATCCATCTGTTCTCCCCTCCGCTATGTATAAATAGGCAGATAGACTAGGTTCTTTAGCTTTGGTAAGGAAGCCAGTCTAGAAGGAAAATTCTGAATTCCAACCAACTGTACTCCACTTAAACATTGACCTTGTGTCACATGGCAGAGGAGTTGAGTAAGTACATACTTCAAATTATGAATAATGTAATAATAATTTCAGTGAAGACAGATACAGCAGACATCTTTGCCACCAATTTTTCACAATTGCATCAAAGTGAACATTTGGGATTGGTTTGCTTGGTTGGGTTTTATGGCATATCAACCTTTGTAGGTTATTTCATGCCAAATGCATTTTTATGCAAATAATCAGTTCTAATTCAACCAATTCACTTTAGTATAAGTATATACTTAGTTTACACACAGTTAAATGTCAAAACAGTTCTATTTCAAAGAATTCAGTTTAATGTAAAAACAGTTTCATTTCAAACAATTCAGTTTAGCATAAGTACAGTTTCAATGTCAAAAACAGCTCTATTTCAAGTAATTCAGTTTAGCATAAGTATGCAGTTTAGTTCTATTCAACAAATAGATAGGACCCTATCAGGTGCTACCAATCCGGCCAGAGTGGACCTGGGAGTGATGGCAATGAAGGGGTACTTCACATTCCTCAAAGCTCCAGCATTACTGGAACCTCACTGTCAGATTGTTTAGTGTCATATCTAGGACATTCGTTGGGGAGAGTCGGGGTTGGGTGGGGTCTTACCCATCTGCAGAGATGTAGTTGGTGTATTCTACAGCCCCAGCCAACTGGGCAAATATTTGGAATTGGTAAATAAGAGTTTAAATATTAAAACAGCAAATGAACTCTGACCTTTTTTTTGTATCCAATTCTCATAAATGAATGTTAAATTTTAAGAGATCTAAAGAAAAAAAAAAGCCTGTGATAGTAAACATACTAATCTATAAAACATTGATACAGTGTGTCCTAAATAAATATATTCAACTATAAGATGAATAAAAAAAAATTAAAAAAAGACCATGGAGATAATAGTCAATAAATCAAGGTTAAGAAAAGAAACAGACCAGTGGCTCGAATGAATGCTTCAGTATCAGTTGCTTCATCCACAAGTGTCCGCAGTCTCTCCATATTATCAGTCCATTGTTTTTTGAGTAGATCAAAATGATCAACAGCAGCCTGGTTTTCAGGATTGATCAGGACGATTCTAGCAGCATTCACAACTTGAGGTGATAAATCATTTGCCTTCAATAAACGATAGTATGAATAAGTAGAAGAAAAAATAAATGAAATAATAAAAAAAAAAAAAAAAAAAAAAAAAAAATCGAATTGTAAGCCATTAAATAAGAAAAAAATTTACTATTTCTAATAATTATTTCTGTGAATAGTTTTTAATTATTAACCAACAAAGTGATTATTCATCTATGCTTTCTAAATTGGTATATAAAATATTTGTAGACGATTATTTGATAGTCTGTCAATGCTAAAGATAAAAATCACAAATTCAAAATATTTTGATAAAAGCTAAAGAAATTTGTTGGAAAGAGGAATATTAAAGATAGGAAAAAAATTCTTAATATAACAATCATCCATTATTTTTCCTTTTAATTAAAGTCAGGTGGAGGGGAATCAAATCAATTTTATATATCCGAATTATTTGTATTAATTTTGATTTTTTTTTTTTTAGTTTCTGCAATGAAAAGTTTTTTGCTGTTAATTTCAACTGTTCAACTTTTAAAAAGACTTTGAAGTACATTTTTGAAAGTCATGGAAATTATCGTTCCTTATTTCTGTGGTTATCTCCCTTAGACCACAAGAGACACAACGGGGTTTGCACGTAGTTTCTAATTAATATTTACTGTTTTATTTACAACTACTTAGATTTTGTTCTTTTCATATTCCCAATACTTCCCTTTTGTTTTGTTTTTATTCTTTTTTATACATAATTTATTTTTTGGGTATTTATAAATCATTTTTTTTCATATTGGATTTCATTTTTTTCCTTGAAAATTCAAACAAAAAAGGAAAAAAATAAAAGGTAATTTACCTGAGCAGAAGTGGCAAAAATAGCTTCAACAGTTTTCTTATTACGACATCCACCAGCAGTAGCCACCATATTGGCAGTATCAGCCAGTTTTGTAGATTGGGTCAAAAAGTTACGTGCTTTCTCATCAAAGTTTTGTTCCCGACCAGGAACACCTGGATAATGAAAGAATGTTGATACCATGGGCTGTATTATATAATTACAAATCTATTATGAAATGTCACTATCTATACAATTTTTTAAAAATTAATATAAGTAATTTTAACTTACCTAATGGAGCTATGGCTGCATCACTCAATTGTTTTAATGGAGTTGTCATATCAATAAAATCTTCAGCAACCTTAAGTAAAAAAAATAAATAAATAAGCAAAAAAAAAAAAAAAAAAAAAATCTTATTAAAAATTCTTTTGATTCCAATTAAAATGAAAAGTCTTAAGATTATTAAAGTTACCATAACTACTAGAACTAAAAACATTAGGGTTTCTTAAAATCTTTTGAATATTCCTATCTCTCATGAAAATTACATCATAAAATCAATAAAACTATCAAATTTGTACAGGCATAGCCATTCCCCCTAAAGACATTTCATTTTCTCTGTCTCTAAACAGATTACTCTATTCTATACTCTAAATAATTATCCACATAAATATTACCATTTGATTTCCTTGATCATGAAAAGGATTTTCCCCCTATTCCAGTGACATTCAAATAATACAGTAGTTGATTTTAATCATGTCAACCTGTCCAGGTTTATTTTATGTTTAGAAGTTAAGGAATTGCATATACAGTGCATATCTATATTTTTTGTGAAGTTGTTTCTCAATTTATTTTTTTTGTTTTTTTGGCACACGGTAATATTATAAATATTCTATCTAATATGCATAATTTACACACAGTTGTATGGTTTTTACATATTCCAATTTAATAAAAATAATTTTCAGACTAATTTGACCCTAACACGTACTACCACTTTGGCTTAGAGTGGATCTGAGAGTAATAGCAATGAAGGGGTGACTCCTCACTAGTGTGCTCCAGAATTGGAAGCCTCACCTCAGATGCAGTTTAATATCACACCCACAATACCTCCTTTTTTGGAGAGGTGTTTTACTCCTTTGTAGGGGATACAGCTTGCATATTCAAAGACCCACCAAGAGGGAATTATCATTTAAACAAGCTAATTGCTCACAATAGTATTGTCCTGTAACACTTTTTCCAGCAATTTATAATAGAGAATTCCCTTTGAGTTTTACTAAACCCTGTTAACTTTTTTTTTTTAAACAGTAGATTCCATTTGAAATGAAATCCTGAATCTCATCAGAATTTTATTTATTTTGGATTTTCATCATAAAAATAATAAAAAATTATCACTAGTTGCTGGTTTATACGGAATCACTTTTTTCCCCATGTCAAGAAAAGAGCTGAATAAACTTTAAAAGACACTTAAGGTTTCTTTAACATAGTGCAAAAGATAGTGCTGAAAACTCTTACATTAACATATATGCAACATTTCCTTTTTGTCTTATTTCATGAATACAAAAAGCAAATTAAAAGGTAATTTGTCTTACCTGGTTAACAAGACCTTCACCAATTTTATTCTTGAGAGCATGTAATTTCTCAGAAAGATGACGAGCACAAGCTTGTGCTTGCGGAGAATTACCCTAAAAAAAGAAAAAAAAAAGTTATTAATTTACCCTAAAAATAAATAAAACATTTAGAACAGTAATCTGAATTTAAATAAGCAATAATAAGTTACTGACATTAAATCATATTGCATAATTGATTTGATTTAGTTATAACTTGAACTAAGGTAATTTTTTTTTCAAATTTCTACATTAATATTTAAACTTTTTTAAGTTGCCAAAGGACACGAGATTTAAATGAATATAAACTGGTACTTTATACGCATGAAAAACTACATTAGCTACAAATGTCATTTCTTCCCGCCCCCAGTTGCAATTTAAATTTACAAGTCTTTTGATTTAACAGCATGTCAACCTGTCTGGTGCTATTTCATGCCAATTGTTGGGGACAGTCAGATTTATTCTAATGTTTTTTTAAAGGATCTTTCTTGATTTTCCTTGTGAATTGTCTGTAGTTATTTGTTGATAAATGGATTTGGAGTTGCTTCGAGGTGTAAGTTTGTAGGGCTAAGTTCAAGTTTATTTTTTGGTATAATTTTATTTCTATCAAGAAGGATAAAATGTTATCTCTACCAATATTTTTAAAATATATCTCATGTCGTGTTGTTGAAGCATTTTCTAATAACAGAAAAATCATTACATTTTATAAGAATGTAGTTAACAGTATAGGATGTTTGACATACTATACATTCTGCTTAGTTTTCTTGTTTAAGTAAAAAGAAATGTATTAGTCTTGTATTTGGGATATAGTGACTGGCTCCTTTTTTAATCATGGCTTCCATTCTCCTATGTTAGGTTTTATTTGGTGTTACTCCAATCTTGTTGCCATTTTTTATGGAAGAACATGTTGATTTTGGTCTTCAGGTCTGTATATGGATTTTGAATCAGTAAGTTTTTTGTTAACACATAAATATCTATAACTGTTTGGGTCAAATCATCCTATTTATTCTAGGAATGATAAAGAGCAAATCACTTCTAACCAATATGGACATACATTTCTGTCACAGCAAGTAGCAAAACTTTTTCTTTTTTTTTTTTTTTTGATTCCTTGAAATTTCATATATTAAATACCAAAAAATATAAAATTCCCAGTACTTCTCACACTGGCTATATGTATGTTTAAAAAAAGATCTACAGGTATTGTTTATTAAAAATTCAAACTGTAAACATAAACCAAAATTATTCTATTAAAAATTAACAAAAGCAAAAATAATAGTGATAAATAATTTTACAAATATCAGTTTAAACTTTTATAAAACAATTTGCTAAAATTGTTAAATTATTATGACATACTATTATCTTAAGAAAAAAAAATTGTTAACTTTTAAAAGTTCTTAAAATTTTCACTATTTGCGACATTCTTTTCATATTTCTTTTTGTATTAATAATAGCAACAGATATCATAAGATTTTAAAATCATGTATTAAAAAGGAAATAAAAAAGAAAAAAAAACTCTCAAGATGACATTCAATTGGAATCTAAATTTAAAAACAATTTACCTGTCCTCTTCGGATCAAATCAGAAAGCTGATTGGTCAAGATTTCTGTCTCATCACAAAGTCTTAGCAGTTCAGCCCTCTGTGGTCCAGTCAGAGATTCAGCTACTTTACGACCCTCAGCTACGACCATACGAGTAGCTTGTTCACCTGTAAAAAACCAACAATCAGTTTATAATATTATTCAAATCAGTCATCAGTTTCTCCCAGCCTGAGAAATGACAAAGATATTTAAAAAAAAAAAATTTTTCCCCAATATTAGATCAAATGAAAGCTTGAAACTATTTCCAGCATTAAAAACCAGAGTAAATTATTTTGTGAGATTTAAATTAACTATCATAAGGAAATCTGTACATATAATAATGTACGCTATTTCATGTGATTGATGATTGAAACAATTATTGGTGCCTGATGACCTCAGTATTCAAAATACAAGATTTTAAATGCTTATTTTCTATGTAAACAGACCATCTCCATTTGGAAGATATACAAAATACATATGTGTGTGTGTATAATCTGGTAGGAAAAACAATCATTGCAAATTCAACATATAGTGATTACTGTACACCATTGTTCTTGTTTTTGGTTCCTTTCACTAAACTTCATTTGCTTTCCTAGGAAGAGATATCAGATTTAGGATTTCCAAAAACGAGTACCTGAAAATTCTAGCAAATAACAATGTTGGTTCTCTGGAAGTTAGGAATCAGATCTCTGACCAAGTAGTGGAAAATACACTGATGAGCCAAAACATCATAACCACATGCCTAAAAAGTTTTGTTTCTCTGTGTACTCACAAAACAACTCTTGCCTGATCAGACATTTACTCTACATGATCCCTAACGGTTTCTTCTGGTGTCAACAGGTTAACAGCAGATCCTTTAACTGCTGCAAATTATGGGGTGAATATTCTGCAAAGTAAGTTGGTCCAACACATCCTATTAGGGTTCACTAGACAGTTTGGTAGCTAGTATAACATAATGAAAGCATTTTCATGTTCCTGAAATAATTCCTGTACAGTATGGCAGGGCTTACTATCCTGCTAAAAAATGTTTTCAGTAGTTTTAAAATTTACAACCCACATAGAGACAATTTAAAAATGTTGAGTTTGTTAAAAACTTTTGTTTATATTGTAGTGAACTTTTCATGAAAAACAAGATGATATAAGGAAATTCTTCCAACACTAAAACTAGTTTTTAAAAAAAAGCTCAAATTCACCTAATCCTTTGTCATCTAATCCTGGATTTGCCAACCATCTCTGGGCTTGTTCCACTTTTCCTGACACAGTTGGGGCTGGCTTACGTACCCCACTTCTTTCCGTGTTTGCAATTCCATTCTGAGTCAGCTGAGTTAAATCACGGAGTTTATTTTGAATTTCTCTAGCCAAAGACATTGCTTGAGGACTGCTGCCCTGAAACACAAAAAAGGAAAAAATGTACAAATTGAAGACTATTCAGGCATACTGATTAGTAAATAAGTCATTTTTGCAATATTCTTTTATTATTATTATGACAGGTAACCATGTCCAATATTATTATATAACAGAAATCAGAAACTGCTAAGGAACAATTTTTTAAAAATCTTTAGATCTTTGAAATTTAAACAGCCACGCAACCCAGGCCAGAAAACCAGAAAATCTAGTCACTGGTAACAAAGAAAAGATCTTGCAGTTACCATTCCAGCAGACCAGTGAATGAAACTGAAAGATTAAAAATTTTACTTTTGTTTTCCAAAAAGAGAGATTTTTCAGATGTCCAGAAAATTCACCTGACATTGATTCCGTTGAGAATCTTGAAACCACCGTAAAAGAGTATAGAAAATGTCTTCTTGGAATTGCTTACAGAACAGCAGAATTATTAAGAGCATTGGAAGTGAGAGATTGGTAAAGTTTCGAGAGGAATATGTTCAAATGTTTAAGGAGTGCGAAGAAAATGTTCTCTTGGAATTGTCAGCCTCAATGAGTTTTATTTTCAGAGTTGTATATAGATTTAAAAATATTTTGTTTTTCCTCCTTCCCTTAAAAATATGGATTTGAAAAATTCACTTGAACAAAATCTTGCGAAGAATTTTGGAGTCGTCATAAAATAACCTTAAAAGATAATCTCTTGGATTGGGGGGGGGGGCATCCTTGACAGTTTTTGATGCATTGAGTGATTAATTACAAAAGAATTAAAGGTGCACAACAAATGCTTAAAGAATATCTTTGCTCATTCAAAACTAGATTGGATTTTTTGAAGACACATTCAGAAATCAATGTGAAATATTCATAGTAGACCAAATTTGGTGAAATTTAAATAAATAAAAAGTTATCATGAAGCACTGCATTTTAACCAGTTGACAAAGGTCTGTTGTCTGAATTTTGGTAAATTATCAAAAATAAAAACTTAAAGCAACTTTTATGTTGAAGTGAATTTAAACAATGTTTACATCACAAGTAAAACAAAAATTGTCCATTCAATCAAACAGACAGAAATTATCACAATAGTTGATCAATGTCTTTTTTTAAATATGATTTGAAGATATATCTAATGATTAAGCAAGTAACATCTTTATTCCTAAATATCTTGTAAAAACAAAGGCAGCAGTAAAACGAAAAGAAAAAATGTAACATAATGTGGATCCTTATGAAAAGAAATTGAAAAAAAAAAAAAAACTATCCCTCAAATAGTTGTCAGATTTAGTGGATGAATTTTATATTCAAATGTATTTATCCAACTCCACCATCACAAGCAGGATGTGACAGTTAATTTTCACACAGAGTAAAGCTGGTAAGAATTCCGCGTTTTCATTATCCTAGACTGGTTGCCTTATTGAGGCTAAAGAACCCAGTGTCCTGCTATTTACTCATCGCTGGTGGGAGAAGAGATTGATTCATGCCTTTTCCAAATGTATTAGCACATAGTGAACACAAACAGCCTCATCCAGAATTTGAACTTGGGTCAACGAATCTACTTCCAACAAAAATAACAGTTACATTAAGCACACCTCACAAATATGCCAATGTAACAACTATTATGGGACAGAATTAATTTTCTTCACATGAACTCTAAACTTTCTCAAATAACCATACTTCTGAGTGTTTTAACTTGTGAACCGACAACTTCAATTCATTCGATAAGTTAAAATGACACAGTCCAATGACAGACCATATGTCAGTTAAATTACTATTTGCTTTTAAGTTCTTAAATTTGCCTTCTTATCATTTTCTGCTTTGGTCCTGAAAATCTAGGTAAACAATTGGAAATGTTGACATAAAAATAATCAAATGTATGAAATCCTAACAATGAATTTAAGTAAAGAAGGTTGTATATTTTCTTTTTAAAATAGAAATTGATATCAGCACTTCATTACCAAAAAGTAGCCAAACTTTTATATTCAAGTCAATATAAAAAGTAAAAACCAATTTGTATGTACATATCAAAGTAATTAATTTCTATGCTTTGTTTCACCTAAAATTATAGATGTTACCAGATAAATTGAAATTGTTTATCAAATTCATTCTTATGATATATGATTTGTGACTTAGTGAATTTGATAAACATTATTTGAATAAGTTAAAAATCAATTCCTCTTGTATTTTATAACCAGTATTGATTGAATAATTAATACATGAAAATTAATTGATTTTAATTTGTCTAAATTTCTTACATAAAGCATTTTTATTACTAATTTTTGACTAGTTTATCTCGTTGATTTCATTGCAATAGTGTGATGTGACATTCTAATGCAATCATGTAAGAAGCACAAACTGAGATTTGAACTTGAAACCCATCTTCTTGAGTCTTCTGGTATGGACTAAGTCTCTACTAAATTGACCAAAGAGATTAAACTAGTTCTGCAAAGTTAAATTATATATACTTACATTTTCTCATTCAATTGATAAACACCACACTAAGTAGTTGTAGAAGTATGTTTGAATTTCTAAGTGATATTTTCATAGCTTATTTTTTATTATTCATTTTTATTTGTTTACAGCTTGTAGTAGTAGTAGTAGTAGTAGTAGTAGTAGTAATAATTTTAAGTTGGCCAAATTTCTTTGATGAAATGTTTTCCTTATTTTTCATCTCTACTGATCTTTTTTTTTTTTTTATTGCTTTGTTTCTAACCCATGTGACTTGATAAAATGAAAGAAAATAGGTAAAAATTAATTTATTTGATCTTGTTTCATCTTGCCAAAATGTTGAATTTTCTATGTCCAAGTTAGAATTAAACTTGAAAAGACAAAAGCTACGGGATCATTTCTTGATGTTCCCGTTCGCAATGAGAGCTTTATTCCAAGAACAGCTAAAATAGGGAACAAAGTTCCCATTGAATGTTTTCCAACAGTACATAAACTTGGGCTCTTGAAGTCTACGGTCATCAAGTATCTTATTGATCTGTAGATACCAGAGTTAGGCCTATATATATATATATATATATATATACACACACACACACAATGTGTAGTAGATACTTGGTTCGTGCCAAAATCTACCGCTAAACCCCCAAAACTCACTCCAGATTAAGTGCAACAGTAACTAAATTATTTATATGTGCACCATAACTTTTGACACACCCAGTAATTAAGTCAACCATAGCAGTTTGGAATGTTGAGTTTTGCTAAATAAATTCTCATTCTCTCAGCTTTTAAAAATGCTTAAGAAATTTAAAAAAAAAAAAACATTTCTTAAAAAGAAAAGGAAAAATATCAAGAGAAAATATTGTTTTAAGGTTCAGACATCTGCCCACAATATGAGACCTCAACAATCAATGACAGCAGTGCAGACCCCCAACCAGTCAAAAATGGTGTTTTGCTATTTAACTCTCTTGCTACTACATTTTCTAATTGTTATTTTTATTCATTTTTTTAAAAATTCCAGTGCTTTGTTTTTAAGCAAAAAATGATCGTTTCAAAAAAGATTTTAAAACCTTTAAAACCCCCATTAAATGTTATGAATTAAGGTGAGAAGAATAAAAATAGATGAATAAATAATTTTAAGAATCAGTAAATTTCCTATCGGTTTTTATCTTTTTATTTATTCATTTTTTATTAGAAATAATCAGAATGAAACATCTGTCAAAAAAAACCAATTGAATTTTTGGTGTTAAAATAAAAAGAAACTTCATTGCAAAATTCTCCTGCTGGTAAAAAATAGAATTGAGTAAACAAAATAGCATGACACTGTGCTAAGAACTTGACTATAGCAGTTTAAGGGTTAAGATAGCGATCCTCTTTTCCAGTAAAATAAAGTAAACAAAGTTAATTCTAAGACACGTCCCTGACAGCAGACAATTTTGTTTTACATTGACAGGCCAACAATATGTGCAACACTTTCAATTTTACTTTTATCCATTGTTTTGAACGTTCATAATTAAACCAACTTTCCACACCAGCTTTTTAAACAAATCAATGCCATCTGACAAAACAAAAGTGAAAGTAAAATGCCTAAAACAAAATGGCATATGTATAATTTTTTTTTGGTAAAAGAACTTTAAGGGGAACAAAAAAAGGTACAGATTTAATGAATCATCATCTTATCAGTAAAAATCCCCTCTACACCATATAAGCAAATTTAGGAAGTAAAATATAACCAAAATTTGAAAAATTATTTCCTGACTTTAAAACAAGTGTCTTAAACATACAGCCTTTCATGATTATCATTTTCATGACAAATATTTTCCAAAAACTTTGGTATCTGATTAAAAACTAATTTTTTTAATATTTATTCACAAATTTTTGTTGGTTGGTTGGTTGGTTTTTATGACATATCAACCTTTGTAGGTTATTTAACGCCAAATCTATTTTTATGAAAATAGTTCTCTTTCAAACAATTCAGTTTAAGGTAAGTACAGTTTGTGAAAAACATTTCTATTTCAACCTATTCAGTTTAGTCAAACAGTTCTAATTCAGCTAATTCAGTTTAGTACAAGTACAGATTTTGTTTACATACAGTTAAATATCAAAACAGTTCTATATTAATAAATCAGTTTAAGAGCAAGTACAGTTTGAATGTAAAAAAAAAAAACAGTTCCATTTCAAATAATTCAGTTTAGTGTAAGTACAGTTTAATTGTGAAAAACATTTCTATTTCAAACAATTCAGTTTAGCATAAATATGCCGTTAGTTCTATTTAACCCATAGATAGGGCCCTATCAGGTGCTACCACACCGAGCCAGAGTGGACCTGGTAGCAATGGCAATGAAGAGGTGCTTCGCATTCCCCAAAACCCTAGCATCACTGGAACCTCACCATCAGATTGTTTAGTGTCATATCCAGGACACTCATCAAGTGAGGGGGAATCTTTCCCCTCTGCAAAGATGCAGTCAGTGTATTCTACAGCCCCAGCCGACTGGGCAAACAAATTTTTTGTGCTAATTCACAAACATGTTCATTTGAATAAATAAAGGGTTTTCTTAGCAATATTTTCGAACTGAAGCGATGGAGATTCAACAATTTTCACCAAACTTCGATACAAATAAGTCTTCTGCACCTTTCCCAGGACATACTAGCTAATGGCCTTTTTGAGTGTGAGATCCCTGCTTTAATAAAAATGAAAAAGTCTAATGGTAAGGTTTTGATAAAACTACAAGGCTCATTAAATAAGTTTCCGGACTTTTTTTATATGGGCACTTTTATTGATAGTACGCACATGAAACTCTAGTCCCCTTCAAAGTAATCTCCTCTGGCTGCAATGCACTTGTACCATTCCAACAACTTCTGGTAGGCCCCATGGAAGTCCTCTTGTGTGAGCGTGTCAATGACCTTCGTCACAGCCTCTTTCATCTCCTCAATTGTCTCATAATAAGTTTTTCCTTGAGCTTAGGGAATAACCAAATAGTTTGTGACAAGGATGGAATTGTGAACTGGTGCATTGTTCTGGTGGAAATGCCACTGATCCGATTTGAAGAGTGCTGGCTTCTTCCGATGGAATCTCTTCCTGAACTCCCTTAAAACTGCAACATAGTATTCCTTGTTGACTGTCTGTCCAGTGGAAACCCAAGGTATGTAGATCATGCCAGTGCTGTCAAAAAAAGCTTTCATCGCAAGTCACCAGAGCATCAAGAACTGTAAGATCTGAATTGATCAGCTCGACCATCTCCCTGCTGTAATGACATCTTTCTTTCTGATCTTCTCTGAGCACCCTTGGGACAAACTTTGCGCAAATCTTCTGCATCTTCAGTTCCTCACAAATAATTGTGTGTACAGTTCCCACACTGACATCAAACTGTGCACTTGTTGTCTCTATAGACACACGACAGTCCTTATCCATCAAATTCTTTATTTGGCCAATCAACTCTGGTGTTCTGACTTCCTTACTCCTCCCACACCTCTCCTCATTCCTCACAGACTCCATGCCTTTCTCGAATCTCTTATGCCGCTCAAAAACTGATGCTAGATGCTCCAAAAGCAGTTTGAAGTATTCCATACATTTCTGTGGCATTTTTTCCAAGTTTAAATTTTATTGCATATCATTCTTCTAAAGTGTCCTCATGTCCAGATTGCATTTTTGAAATTCACCAGCTGTGACAATCAGGCTTTAGTAGGGTGTATTCCAATTGCTGCTGTAGCTTTTGATTTGAACCTGAAATCCTAAAAATTGGTCAGTCATCTCATAAGATGTATAGCAATAACATACTGAATTTTCAAGAGTCTATGACAATTTTAAATGCCTGTACAAAAAGTCTGGAAACTTATTGAAGGCACCTCGTATTATACATGACCAGTAGTTATTCTCTAAAATTTTCCCCAGTCTGGTATACCTAGAAAAAGATCAAACTCACTCTGTAATAAGTTGTTCTGTGAAACGAGTTTATAGGTTGCTTGAAAAGCATCAGCCATGTAACTACAATCAAGCAATCCAACACTTGAATTAAAAAAAAAAAATCCCAGATATCTGATTACTGACCAAATACAATTGTCAAGAATGACAAAAAGAAACAGCCATCATCTGGGACATTAATGGGTCATCAGCACCAAGAAGTGTTTGAAATGAAAATAAAATAATAATGACATTAAAGTAGATTTCAGCTTTTGGTTGGTGTTTGAAAATTGTTTCAAATTTATTTCTCATGTACATTTTATCTATTTAACAGTACAATCTAATTTTTTCAGGTATTAATAAACTAAGCAAAGTAAATTTTCCTTTTTCTTTTCTGTCATCCTAAAAAAAAATTATAAAAAGGAAAAAGAAAATCTTGCAATCAGTTTCTTAAATCTTATCTCAACTTCTTACAAATATATGAATAACAAACTTTAGAAATCATTTCAGTGATTTTTTTCTCAAAGAAAATCTAAAGGATTAGTAATGCCTACCACCAAATTTGTGTTCCTAAATTCCTTAAAATTTCTAGAATATTTTTAAAAAGGAAGTTATGAATAAAAGTGAAATATGATGTTTATTTGAAGTTATACAAAAAGTTCTTACATCTGACTAACGTCACTATTAACTTTGAACAAACATCAATATTCTTAAGGAAAACAAATCAAAGTTTAAATCATGGTAAATTTCTAAGACTTATTCATGATTGATCAAAGTAATTTCAAACAAATGACAATTGCTGGAACTACTTTCCAAGAAATTTAATGGCTAAACATGATCCTATAAAAACAGATCCTTTTTATAGGATCATCTAGACATTGGGAGTTGTTACCCATGCTAATCACATTCATTACTAAATGTTAAAACAAATTAGCCTTTGATGAAAAAAATTTTAACCTTTAACATTCTGCATTATTTATTCACTTTCCACTGCATTCTTTTATCAAGGATGCCAAGATTTTGTCCAGCTACTTTGAAAAACTAACTTCCATGGTGGTAATTGTTGCTGTTGCCATAGCAGGACTTGATAATACAATTGTGAAATTCAAACACTATCATTTAGTGATCAGAGTCAACTGTAGAGACAGAACAAACTTTCTTCTTAGAAGTGATCCAAATCATTTACAGAGAGATAAAGGTTAATACAAGAAAGTTATTCTTCAAAGTAGATTGTAAAATCTTATTTGAAACATTGCGTTTTAATTCAATTTTTGACTGGTTAGTGTTAATTGACCATACAAGGAAAATGTAAACTTGGGAATCCAGTTTACATTGAATGTCCAATTTTTTAGCTTTTGCTTAAAAGCTAAACATGACCAACTTTGAACAATGATCAAACTAGGAAATGCTAACTGTAATAAAGTAGCAAATATTGTTCAATTAAATAGACCCTATAAAATAAATCTATGAAAAGTTATGTTTCAATCAAGATTCTATGGTGTCTAGACATTAGGCTTGAACAAAAGAATCATTTTTTCTTTCTTTCTAAACATTTGCCAAGAATTTCTTTCTCACTGCACTAAGTCAGTAATGAACAAAGGAGCCTTTCCTCATGAAAAAGCAACACAACAGTGAACATGAATATAAATAAACAGAAAGAGTTGAATATAGATCAAATGAGGGAGTATAGGGGCTGGGAGTAATCGAAATTTCTTGGTAGCATAAGCAATTCCATGACTTCCTGTCACAATTGATACATGAATTTCTAGGGGGTTTTTGTATACCCAATTTTGGGGGTAAAAATTAGAACACTATGAAGTTTTGATATATGAATGAAAATAGCATCACTGCATTTTTTTCAGCTTTTCTTCCTTATAGTTTTGAAATTAGAAATTTATCAAGAAACGCCACAACTATAGTCTGTCATAAAAATACAAATATGAATACATCTTGAATATGATAATAAAAAAGGAGTCAAGTAAAAACTTGGATTTTTCTCTTTCTTGCAAAAAAATAAATTGAAATAAACAAAAAATAAAAACATTATCATCATCATCATCATCATCATGTCGCGCCGCCAGCACAGATATCCCTGACCCTCTCTCGCCACTTCTCCCTATCATTCATCGCCTCCGGCAGGTCTTCAGGGTTACATCCTGTGTCCTCACATAATTGCTGTATGTAAGTTCGTGCTGGTCGTCCTGCTTTTGCACATCCATATGTGGGGGTCCACAGGAGTACATCGCTTATGAGCTCGTCCTTGCTTCTCCAGCAGTGTCCCGCATGTCTGGTTCGTCTAACTTGTATAGTTTTCATGATGGGGGCAAGTGTCCGTATAGTTGGTGTCTCGTGGGGTGTTGTCGCCAGGACTTGTTCAATACTGCTCTCAACAATTGTAGCTTTCTTATAATTACAGTAATGACTTCACTTTATCTGGCTCCCTTTGAAAAAAATATCCCAAAATGATTTCAATTTTCATTTTTGACAGATTTTCTTTATTAACTTTTAGAATTTATCACAGCTTTTTCTTATTAGGATTCAATTTTCAGGAGTTTTATTTCGTATAGAATTTGTCATTTTACTAAGCTAAAGCCAAAAGTATGAAGCACCCAGTGAAAATTGAAGGGTCTGCTAACCTTTAGATAGTTAAGAGCGGCCCATAAAGTAAACTGTGATGTTATCCTTGCATAAAATTAAAACTTTGACTATAACTCAATAAGCAGAGTATTCTGTATCTGAGTTAAAAAAAAATAATCAAAAATCCAGAGTTATTTCTATCAGCAAAGTTCTTCAAATGCATTATTTTAAATATTGAAACAAAAAGTAGAAAAAACAAAAGAAATTCAGCTTCTTCTAGTAAGAACAAATATCACACTTTAACTTTTCTTTTGAGATGAAAGGTTTTAGTTAATTGTTTTAGGCTTGATAGTCTCCTCAAAAAGGAAGTAAGCAGTTGTCATCCTCCAAGAAAGGAAACATCCTTTTGCTTTATATAATGATGGTGATAGCTTTGAGAACCAACAAGAATAAACTAAAAGAAAGAAATTTGGATATTCCATTGATCATCATAGAAATAAAAAGGATCATCAGCCAGAAAAATTTGGTCTGTTACTTTTTCTTTCACTACAAGTAAAATTCTTGGACAATATGAAAATTGATTTGTATTTCTTTTAAAAAAACAATGGAAAAAGGGAAACTATGATAGGAATTTTGAAAAAATCTGAGTCTTAAAATAATTTTTTTTGCAAAAGAGACAAAGATTTCTTTTTGTCCCCTATTTTTCAGTCCACTACAGAAATCAGGGTTTCCCAAGATCAAGTACGGTATGGTATTGTATCTTTGATGGCATATCAACTTTTGTGGATTCTTGTAGAATAGCAGTGATAATATTGAACCCATAACTGGCAGAATAAGGAGGTTCATACTTTTCCCAAGAGTATTAGTTCAAAAGTGAATGGAAAACTAGAGTTTGTGAGGCCACAATCCAGTACTTTAGCTATTATACCAAGAGGACTCCTCTCCAAGTTTTAAATTCAGAGTTGACTTTCTCCAGAACTGGTAGCTTTCTTGAGGCCAGAAAGAACAGTTTGGTCTTTTATATGACCTGTGTGTGTGTGTATATATATATATATATATATATATATATACATATACACGGGCATAAAGGTTAGAGTGCTCACCAATGGTCTGGGAGACCAGGGTTCTCAAAAACTCCAAATTATAACTCAACATTATAAGGTAGAGAGGAAAAACCCAGAGAAAAGAGTAGCACTCTCCTCTACACCTTGGTGTAGTAGCTATGGAAAAGAGAGTCTTCGGATCACCCTTGACTACAGTTGGCCAACCTTCTTATGTTGATAAAAAGTTAATTTTTTTTTCAAACAAAAATTTTTTAAATTTCAAAACCATGTAGGAGTCCAAAAATAAGTACCTCTTATTGAAAACTGAATTGCATAAATATAAATTCTGTACCTTTAGGTAATAATACCCAAAAACTATTTTGATTGTATGATGTTCTGCCAGAAGTCAAATCCTGATATCACTGGTTTTGAAGAAAATTATCTTTTTATAGAAAATTCTAAAGAGTGTACTTATTTATGGACAATACACACACACAGACAATATATATATATATATATATATATACATATATATATATATATAAATCAGGTGTGTTGAAGAGTATGATTTTTAGACAACTATCTTTAACTGAAATAAGATACACCACAAGACAAGAAAATATAATTGTCTTTTCATTAAGCTTACCTATCACATTCAGAATGTTAACATTATAAAATAATATATTAGGTTAAGATTTGAAATAAAAGCAGACAAAGAAGCAGGCTAGTGAGATGGGTTTCAATACTACTCTCCAGACAAGAAAATTCCAGTAAAGCTGAAATCACACTTATCATTTCTGTTAAAAGAAAACTTAATTCGTTGATCAACTTCATTTAAGTTGTCTAGTAAAAGTCTTTAACATATAATGAACATAAAATATTGAGGTAATAGTTATCTAATTACAACCCACTAAAAAAAAAAAAAAAAAAAAAAAAAAAAAAAATCAAGTTTAATATCTTGATGTCAGATAATTTCATATCTTGGAAAAACTAATTTACTCATGAAAATTTAAAGTGAGAACATAATAGTATAAAAATACTCAATATACTTGTGTAGTAGGTAACTTCTTGAGATGTAAATAGAGACCTTTTATGGATAAAAATAGGTGTACCATTTAGCCTTGGTCAACTAATCACACACATACAGTGTGAACCCCAAATTTTAGGCTAAAATTTCGGTCTTGGAAAGTTGTATGATAGGTGAGTATATACAGTAAGTAATAATTGTCCTTTGCCTATTATAATTCTTTTTCAAAAGTTATATGAAAATTTTCAATGCTGAAATAATATCCTTTAAGATATGGAAAAACAAAGTGTTTACAATAAAGAGACAGGCATTTTCTTTATTAAAAAAAAAACTACAAGTGAATTATTCTGGGATAAAATGTGTGCTTTAATTCAATTTTTCTATGTATGAGTATCAATTGATCTAATGAAAGAAAAAGGTCTCAAAGCAAAAAGCAGAGTATATCCAGCTGAAACTATCACAGATGCAGACTATACAGGTGATCTAGAGCTTCTATGCAAGTTGAATGTCTTCTGCATAGCCTGGAACAGGCAGTAAAAGGCATTGGCCTCTACATGAAGTCAATTAAAACAGAGTTCATATATTTTCAACAAGCTGTTGATATCTTTACATTAAATGGCAAACCTCTGAAATTAGTTGATCATTTCATATACTGTGGTAGCAATATCTCATCTACTGAAAGTGAAGTCAAAATAACCTGTTGATAGTAGTTCATGCCTTTCTTATGAGTATTGATCATATAAAAGTTTATTCTTTCTAATAAAATGAAATAGGAATTCTAAGCGGTAGCCATTTCAGTACAATGCAAGGATGTTGTGTGCTGTTTTGAATAAATCCTGGAAGCAACAACCAACAAAACAGCAGCTGTACAAGCACTTGCCTCCCATCACACAAAATATCCAAGTAAGACAAAGAAGACCAGGTGGATACTGCTGAAAAAGCAGGGATGAACTAAGCAAAATTCTCCAGTGGGTTCTCACATATAATCACAAGAGCATTGACTGATAATTTCTGAAGGGAGATAAATATATTAATTATAGACTACTTCCCCTTATTTATTTTCAAATTAATTACATTATAAATTCTATCAATAGAATAGAAATAGAATATTATTTTACAGTGAATATAATGGCCAATGAAGGTGACCATTGAGTGTGAATAAAATGTTTTGGTTGAAAAAAAGAGAAGTCAGGTTTACTTACTTTTCCTTGTTGTCTGAGTTCTGCAAGGGTATTGGCCATTGTTTCAATGTCACCCACTGTCCTAAAGATGGCCTCTCTTTCATTTGGGTTGCTGCAACGTTCTGCAATCTTCCGGGCATCTTCTAAAATCTGATGCAATGCTTTATCGCCTACAGAAATAAAAAGATGAAGAATTTTACAAGGGTTGGGTTTGGTTTGGTTTTATAGCATATCAAATTTTACAAGAGTGAACAAAGTTTAATAAAGATCCTAAAAAGTGATTGCTGTAATTATTTGTGTATAAGACGCACTATTTTTTCGCACAAAAGTTAGAAGTGCGTATTATAGAAAAGAACTATCCAATTAATTTTTTTCTTACCATGTGCCTCACCATATTCAGGAAAGGATGACCAAAAGTAAGATATAACTATAGTACAAACTAATGTTTTACAACATTACAGAGAAATATCTACTGGAATGTGTTTGTTTCTAATGTGAACTTATTTTTGCTGCAAGTTTGTTGCATTTTTGGGTGAACATGTCAATGTGTTTGTTCTAAATACTATATAAATCTTTTTTTTTCCGACATAATATATAAATTCTTATTTTTAGTCAGTTCGAACTGATAAAAAGTTGAATAAATGCTTAATATAGATTAAATTTCGCTGATAAAAATTCTAAAAAGTGACTGCATATAATAAGAATATTTTCTGGAATTTCAGTCCAAATTTAAAGGTGCATGTTAAACACAAATAATTACCGTTATTATGGGGGTTGGCAGAAAAGATACTTTCATAGAATGTGATTAAATGAGATTCATTTTTTTAACATGTTCGTCTTTGTAGTGAACACACTTCTTCTATCAGTGATGCACTGCTTGGTTTTCATTGACCAAAAAAATTTATCAACAGCAGATATGGCATCAGCCTATGAACTTCTTAACCTATCTGCATAGTTTTAAGTTCTTTTTATTAAGATTCTAAAAATCTTACCTGCACTACCAACCAAAGCAGCTGGATCCTGTAACCAATCAGAAGCCTGTTGAAGTTTTCCTTCAATGGCACACTGGGGAAGAAAGAAACAAAAACAAAACATTAAAATATCAAAACAAAAGTTATTCACTTAAGCACAAAACACCAAGAAGTTTATTTTGGAAAATGGGCCCAACACAATGAAATATTAGTTTACTATTTACTAAGCTTAGCTTGGCACAAGATCAGAAGTATAAGGCATCCAATTAGAATTATACTCAATAAAAATTGAGTTGCTAGCCTATATACCTCACAAAATGTCCACCATTGAATTCAACACACTTCTTTTGCCAACATATAACAATGGTGTTGATGAATTTGAATTTAGAATTTCTATGGCTAACAAACTCCTTGGAAGTGTCTTTGGCACCTGACAGAATTTGGATTTTTTTAAAAGCAAAATATGCCACAAATTTTGCTAACTTTTTTCCATTTTCAATGTAATAATCAATAAACAAAAATATTCCAATTCTGCGAGTTAAAAAAGAAAAGCACAATAATATGACAGTAATTACCTTTTTTTCATGAAGATGGACTTTAACCAAACATTTGGAGAAAAAGCTAGATGGGAACTACACAAGGATACTGTGTGCTGTTTTGAACAAATCCTGGAAGAGTCACCTCATAAAACAGTAACTGTACAGTCACTTATCTCCCTTCTTACAAATTGTCCAAGTAATAAGAACAAGACATACTTTGCACTATTGGAGAAGCAAGGACAAATTCATAAGCAATGTTCTCACATGAACTCTTACACATAGACCCACCATTGTTAGCAGACTAGCAAAAATTTACATTCATCAGCTCTGTGCTGACACTGAATGCCATCTCAAAGACTTGCCAATAGAGACGGATGGTGAAAGAGAGAAAGAGACAAAGGAATCCATGTTATCAACATGACTTGATTATGATGAGTTAAACCTAAATGCTTCTAATGCCATCTAATCACCAACTGTTAATGAACAAGAAATCATAAATCAAAGTTGTAAGTTGATTTGCTTTTCAATAATATTGTTATATTGGTGATTATGATATTTCTATTTCTATGAAAAACTATTTTATTTGCTACTGTTGGCACAGCCATTTTAATTTTATTTTAATGACGTCATAGATTTTAGTTTTTAAACAAATGGTAAATGTATTCTGATTTTTACTTTATCAAGTCCTTTGCTTATTCTAATTAACCAACTGTCAAACCCTCATCATCAATTCTTTTCCTTTTAGATGGGAAAGTAGAAAATTCAGAAGTAGAGAGAGAGGCATTCTTATCTCATGATGACAAAACAATGAGTTGGAATAATTTTCTTTCAAAAGATGTCAATATAATTAACAGAAACTAACACTTTAGCATCATACTAAGATACTCAGGCAATAAAGTTTATTTGTGGAAACTAATTCCAATTTGCAGAAGACACTCTCCTTGGAGAAATTTTTAGAGCAATTGATTCTTTTTATATTATTAAAATTCAAAAGTAGACAGTGTTATAGTAGATATATATAACTAAATTGAATTACCATGACAAGAAAATCTGGCAAGCACTTCCATGTAATATATGGAACACTGGACAGCTGTTTTGACTTTATTAGTTCTCATCAGCAGTGCATACCATGATCTCCACCACTGGAGATCAAACCAGCAACCACAGAAAGCAGAGGAGATGAAGTTAAGCCTACATGGATACGTAACACCGACTTGGGAAAACGTGGTCCTGGAGGTGACCATGTCCTCTGTAGGGATCAAATGTACCTTCAAGACACATCAGGTTAAGTGGTCGTGCATTTACCATGACTAGTTAATTTGGCATTGGTTGTGTGTGATGTGGACCGGTGGCCCAGTGGTAGAGTTTCAGCTCTCCTTTCTGTGGTTGCTGGTTTGATCTCTAGTGGTGGAGATCATGGTATGCACTGCTGATGAGAACTAATAAGGTCAAAACAGCTGTTCAGTGTTCCGTATGTCACATGGAAGTGCTTGCCGGATTTTCTAGCTGTGATAATTCAATTGATATAATACAATCCCTCTATTCAAATATATATATTTGTTTTGTTTAATGGCCTATCAACTTCTGTGGGTCATTTAATGCTAGAAGGGTTAGATTGATTTTGTTTATTGTGAATGTCTTAGGATTTAGGGTATGGGTATTTGTCATATTTGGTTAGATTTTAATGAAGAGGTTGGTTTCTTATGGAAAGCTCAAGATTTCATCTGGTTTGCTGTTTTTGAAAAGGTCCTTTAAATTGTTTGTCTGGTAATGTTTATGAGAATGTGTTTGACTGTGAGGGGTACTTTGCATGTAAAGCATGTGGTGGGGGGCTCTTTTTAAGAGGTGTAAGCAGGTAATGTAGGTGTGGCCAATATAAAGCCTGGAGAATACCACTTCTTTTCTATTTCTTCTGTAGCTTGCCAGCCACTCACCTATGGTATCTTGTATACAATGGAGCTTGACCTGTGTTTGATCATCCCAAGATAAGTATAAATTTGTTAATGAGTGGTTTTAGGTTGGTGTATGGAATTTTTGTATTTGATATACTGGAGTACTTGTTTTACAGCTTTGTCTGCTCTTTCATTTCCTTGTATACCAATGTGGTTTGGTATCCAAGTGAAATGATGCGATTATTTTTAGAGTGTTCATCTTATCTAGTAGTCTTGTGATGAGAAGTTGATGAATTTTTGTTCTGTCAAGCTGGGAGAACTGATTTGGATGATAAATGAAGAGGATTTGTGGTTAGCTATAATGTTCATGGTTAGGTCAATAGCTGTGGCTTCTGCACTATAGATTGATCATTCATTTGGGAAACATTTTAGCAGTTCTTGGTTTTGGAAGATAGCAGCACAATCATCTTTCATTCTCTGTTTGGATCTATCAGTACAAATGTGGTAGTGATGTAGGAAGTTGTTTTGGATGTTGAGGAATTTTTCTTGGAAAATTATGGGGTATTTTGGTTTAGGAAAATTTGGTTAGATCTAGTTTTATTATTGGTAAGTTTATGCTCCATGGTGATGTTTTGGGGAGGATTGTATATTGTATTATTTTGGGATAGATTTGGTTTCATTTAGGAGGGTTTGAATTCTTAGATAAAAAGGTTTGATGGCCTTGGCTTTATTTTTAAAAAGGTTTTGATATCTAATTTCCATGATGCAGTTATAGGTAGAGTTTTGGGAGCATGAAATGAGTTTAATATAGTAGTGGAGTGCAAGTTTATATCCTCTCAAGGAAAGCGGAGTTCATTGGCTTCTACGTATAAGCTTTCAATTGGAGAAGTAGTGAAGGCTCTTAGGGCAATATGGAGTCCCAGGCAATGGATGGTTTCAAGTTCTTTGAGAGAGGATTTTTTGGCTGCTCTACATATAAAGCAGCCTTAATCAAGTTTTGATCGTATTAGACATCTGTATAGTTTGGTTAGGGTTTTTTTTAAATTTTTTTTTTAAATCAGCACCCCAGTCTGTGCGGGCTATGGTTCTCAGGAGTTGGATAGTTTGATTGCATTTGATCCTCAGTTGTTTAAATAGTGGGATGAAGGAGAGTTTTGGGTCAAGAGTAATGCCTAAGAATTTATATTGCTGGGTTATGGGTATTTCAGAGCCATTTAGAGTTAGGGTGGGTTGATTATGCATTTTGTGGATTTAGCAGAAGTGCATGCATTTGGTTTTATTGCTAGAGATTTTAAAACAATTTTTCATGGTCCATTTTAATAACTTGTTGATGAGTGTTGCATTTTTCTTTCTATGGTGGCCATATTTTTAGAACTATAACAAATGAGTAAGTTGTTGACATACAATGATCCATTGATTTCAGGGGCGGGGACAGGTTGTTATCTTATTTATTTTAATCATGAATAATATTACAGATAGGATACTACCCTGAGGTACACCTATTTCTTGTGGTTTTGGATCAGAGAATCTACTGTTTATTTTTGTTTGGAAGGTCTGGTCTTCTAGGAAATGTTTTATGAAGATGGAGAGTCTGCCTTGTAGGCCAAGGTCTTTGAGTATGCCATATGGCTATGATTTGTCATAGGCTTTTTCTAGGTCAAAGAGGACTGCAACCAGAAGTTCTTTTTTGATAAATGCTTCTCTGATTTAAGTTTTTATATGGACTATTTGGTCTATAGTACTTCTTTTGGTCCTGAAGCCTGTTTGTAGGTTTGAAAGAAGGTTGTTTGATCCAAGGAACCATGTCAGTCTTAGATTGATCATCCTTTCAAAGGTTTTGCAGATGCAGCAGGTTAAAGCTATAGGTCTATAACTGGTAGGGTTTGTGGGATCTTTTTATTTTTTGAGGATAAGGATGGTTGTGGATTGCTTCCATAAGGTAGGGATGTTACCAGAGATCCAGATGTTGTTGTATATATCTAGAAGATATTTTAGAGATATTGTTGGGAGTTCTTTGAGGAGGGTGTAGTGGATTTCATATGGCCGAGTTGTTAGATTTGGATATTAAGTTTTGGAGTTTGGTTAGGGTGAAGGGTTGGTTATAACTCTCAGCATTGTCAGAAGTGAATTTTATTATTTTTTCTTCTTTGATTCTGATTGAGTTAAATTGATTAAAGTCCCAATTTTTTTTTGATTGTGATTGGAGTTTATTTTTGAAGAGAAGGTTCTCCAGGAGGATCTTTTGGCTTCTTTGATGGTACGTCAAGTTTTTGCTCTTTGTTGTTTGTATTTGCTTAGGTTTTCTGATGAGAGGTTTCTTTTGAATTTCTTGAGGACTGCTTGACATTCTGTTATGTTTTTTCACGCCTCTGTGAACCATGATGTGTGTCCAATTCTGATTAATATTATGTCTTGTCTTCAGTTAGGTAACAGTTCTGCGATTTCCAGTTTAATTGTGGGTTGATGTTCAGAGAGTTTGTTATTTAGGGACATGTCCCATATTGTTTGCCATTTTCTTCTGATGTAGGGTTTAATTTTGGTTTTGTAGTCTGTGAATGGAAGTTTAAGAGTTGTCATCATCATTTTAGTTGCTTCTTTTGCGATTGTGTCGGCCATTTGATTTCTCTTAATGCCTACATGGCTAGAACCTATACGAAGATCACTATTTTGCCAAAGTTTGTTAGATAGTGATATGTTTTTAGTATCTCTTGTATGTATGGGTGGTTTTGGTTTCGCTCTTGGATTGCTACTAGACTGGATAGAGCCTGAGAATATTATGGATTTACTCATCTGAGTTCTTGATCATGTCCAGTGCCATTTTAATTACTTGCAATTCAGCTGAATAGATGAAAGCATTATTTGAAAGTCTGATTTGTTTATAGTTATTTATACTGGTGACTGCTGCTCCTGTTCCATCTAAGGTTTTTGACCTATCAGTGTAAAAGGCAGTATGGTCTGAATATTTGTCTCTAAGTTCTTTGAATCTGCTTTTGGTAGATGAGGTTGTTGGTTGTGCTTTTTCCTGTTGTATTAATGTTAAATCTATATGAGGTTTGGTGATTGTCCATGAGGATAAATTGCTCATTGTGAGTGGTCAAATATTGTTCGCGTTTTGGTTTATATGTTGTATTGCTTTTTTGATGCACAGGTCTAGTGGGGGGATAGCTAAAGGTTTACTGCTGTAGAAATGGTTAAATTGGGAGCAATTTGTTTTTTGATGTGTTGGATTGCTTGGGCTGGATTGAAGTTTTAATATGTATTGGAGAGATAATTTTTCCCATCCTAGGATTAATGGTGGTTCGTTGGCTTCGATATATAAGCTTTATGTTGTCAAGGTACAGAAGGCTCCTAGGCTTAATCTAAGGCCTTCGTTATATATGATTTGCATGTCGCACAGTAGATGGAATATCCATAGTCAAGTTTGGTTCTGACGTGTGACCTATAGATTCTGAGCATGACCTGGCGGTCTGCACACAGTTCATTTTTATATAATTTTAAAAAGTTTTAAATCCTTTAGGCATTTTTGCAGCAGATATTCTATGTGTACTTTAAAATTTAGTTTGTTGTTGAATATCATTCCTATGTACTTTGCTTGTTGAACCACAAGTATTGTATGCCCGTCTATATTTATTTCTGGGTCGAGGTGATACGTTCGTCTTTTGTAGAAGGGTATGCAGACAGTTTTTGTTTTTGAGAATTGGAAGCCATTTTCATTGATCCATTTCTCTACTTTGTTAAGGCAGTTTTGCATCTGTCTTTCAAGCGTAGACATATTTGCTGATGAGTATGTTATGGCAAAGTCATCTATATACAGGAATTTTTTTCCATTCCCGTGCTGATAGATTCTGTGATGCTGTTGATTTTGAGGATAAATAGTGTAACAGATAAAATACAGCCTTTGAGAAACTCCTGTTTCTTATTTGTATAGGTCTGAGTTGGGGTTTCCCTGTTGTGCTGTAAAGGTGTGGTGAGAAAGGAAATTTTTAATGAATGCGGTCAGGTTTCCTTTAATTCTGGTTTTGTGGAGGTCTTTTAGGATTCCCTACCTCCATGTTGTATCGTATGCTTTTTCATGATTGTAAAAGATTGAAGCTACATGATGGTTTTTAATTAGAGCATTACAAATGTGTTTTGAGTCATATAAGTAGGTCATTGGTACCTTGATTTCATCAAAATCCATTTTAGAATCTGGATAAAATGTTATGTTTATCCAGATACCAGATCAGTTGTGCATTGACCATTCTTTCCATTGTCCTACAGATGCAACTTGTTTAGGCAATAGGGTGATAGTTAGTTGGGTTAGAGTGATCTTTTCCTGTTTTGAGGATTGGGATGATAGTAGCTTCAAGCCAATCTTTAGAGAAATTGTTTGACTACCATGTGTCATTGAAAATTTGCAGAATCGTGAGAGATGTTTCTGGCAGGTGTTTCAGGAACTGATAGTGGATTTCATCTAGACCAGTAGCTGTGTTTTTTTTTCCTTATTTATTGAACTTTTTTAGTTCTGTGATAGTGAAAAGGAGTTGCAGTTTTTCTTGTAGTTTGATATGAAGTTGAGTTTTTTCTTCTCTGCAATGTTTTTATATTTTTGAAATTTAGGGGAATAATGGCTAGATGAAGAGTTTTGGCTGAATTCTACTGCTATTTGGTTGGCAATTTCTTTTTTTATAGGTGGATTTTCCTCTGTTTGGTATGTTTAGATAAGTTATAGTTGTTCGGAGTTTTCTCCCACTTATTTTCCTTATCATTTCACATGTTTTGTTTATTATATTATTTGTTATTTATTTTGGAAATGCCATTTCTCCAGGTTTCTTTTTTTGGCTTTTTTGATGGTATAGTGTGCTTATGCTTGTGCTTGTTGGTATTTTTGAAGATCTTTTTTTTTTCATTTTTACAGCTTCTCTGCATTCTACTATGAACCAAGGGTTTGTTTTTGGGTGTGGTTTGGTGGAGGATTTAGGGATTGTTTGCTTTGCTATTTTGATTAAGATGTTGGTGAAAGCTGACATTGGGTCTGGTTTATTGAATATTTCTTCATCAATTAGTATTGAGCAGATTTTGTCAAATTTGATTCAATCAGCTTTGTGAATTTGCCATTTTCAATTTGTTTCCTCTGGTGTAGAATTCTTTGATTTGAGGAATATTGAAGAGTCGTCACTGTCACATTGATCATCATGGACTCCCTAGTGAAAGTCCATGAAGATTGAAAGTGAGCATAAAGTTAGGTCAATAGCTGATGTTGTTCCATTGCCTGGATGAAGGTAGGTGTGGGTTTTATCATTCAGGACACATAGTTCAGGTATTCGAGGATTTTTCCAGTTAGGTTGGTGTCATTGCATTCCCACATTTTACTGTGGGCATTAAAGTCCCTCATTAGTATGATGGGGGTAGGGAGTTGTTCAATCAAATTTTCAATTTTATTCAGTTTGTGTTTTGATAGGATGTAAATTGAGACAATGGTTATTGCTCAATGAAGTGAGGCTTTTATTGCTACTCTTGGAGATTTGTTTGTAGTGGAAGTACTGCGTGGGGTATTTTGTCTTTGATTATAACTGAGGTGCCACCAGTAGGTCGGTTGTCTCTTGCTGATTAGTTTTTTGGTTATAAGTGTTGTATCCTTTGAAGGTGACATTGTCAGTTTCTTTAAGGAGAGTTTCTTGTTAACAAATTATGTTGGGATTATAGTTTGTCATGCATTTTATTTCCTTATAGTTTTGTTTTATGCCTCTACAGGTCCATTGTATTATGTTTTGTTTTGTTCTAGGTTTTGCGCTTTGGAGCATTTTCTGTTTTATAGAATTTGTTTGTGGGAATTTGGGGGCTTTCTCCAAATTCCATTTTTTCTAGTATACTATATCTGTTGCTTGATTCTGGTGTTTCATTCAAATTTTTTTTTTCTTGTTTGTGTCTGGATTGGGATCATTGACATGCTTTGTCTTGACATTTTGGTTTGGGTGACGACTGTTTATGCTGGGTTTTGTCTTTATGTGTTGGTGTGGTTTCCATACAGCAAGGTTGTTTTCTTGGAGATCTTGATGATTTTGGGGGTGCTTTGGTATTTTGAGGTAGTTTTTCTTCTTGAGAGTTGTGGTATAAATTGTTTTTCTTGAGCATCTTTTGTTGTATGGATAGGGTTTTGGGGTGAAGTTTGTTTAGATTGTTGTGTGGAGGTCTGTAGCTCTTTTATGAAGGTTAGGAGTTCCTTTGGGTCCATATTAATTAGTTTTTTTATAAGGTTATATTTTTGGTATTCAGGAGTGGAGAGGGTTTGCATTGGTTGCATTACTCTTGAGTAAGACTGAGCTGGGTGAGAAGTCTAGACAATTTTTTGGGCTTCTGGGAAGGAAATGTTCTGGGTGTATTTAATTTTTGTTATCTCTTTTTTCTTTCTTCCACGCATCACAAAATGTTGAGTAAGCCAGGTGTTCTTAGCAGTTCACTAATTTCAGCAACTGGCAAGTGGCTTCCTGATGGTCGGATCCATCATTTCCACAATTTTTGCATATTTTTGCTCTTATACAATGGCTCTCATTGGTGCCCAAACTTTTGGCAGTTATAGCATTGAAGTGGATTAGGGATATAGATATCCACTTTCCTTATTATGTAGCCGATTTTAAATATTGGTAAAGGTTTGGGAGAATTAAACGTGAGGATGTAGGTGTTGATTATTTTATTGTTTTTCTTTGAGATTCTTTTTTCACTGGTTATTAGTTGCTTTTTCATGTTTTATTTCTTCAATTGTGCAAGTAGCATATCCACTCAGATCCCTCACCACTTTCAAGGAAGTGGTGAGGGATGTGTGTGGGTATGCTCTTATTTCCATGATGTGTAGAGTAGTAATTCTTAAAACTAAGTTCTGCATATTTCTTGTTTTGAACTTCAACTATCCGGGTGTTGTTGCATGTTGCTTTTACTGATTTGAGAGCCACATTTGCAGAGAGAAATTTTTCTATCATGAAAGGTGAGAGTTGTGTTATAGGTTTGTCTTTGACTGACTCAAGAAGTATATAGCTTGGAAAGTAGGTGGTTGATTCTTTTATTTTGCTGAGTCCAAGTAGGTCTCAGAGTCTGGATCTGGTCTCTTGGAGGGTTTTATTATTTTACTAGAATTTGCTTGGGTTTTATTTTCAGGAGCCATAAAGAGAGTATATGAGTTTCATTGACTATGCTCCCCATCCACCATGGAGCCTCATATGGGGACGCACCTGCAGGAAACCCATTCACCTAGAAACATCAGGGTTACATAGTATACTCATGCTGATGATTAGTTTTATTTTGTCCCTGGGTTTTCATTCCAAAGATAACTACTTACCCAGCAACAGAAAGGGGATACAGGTCCTTCCTCAGCACGACTGACCCTACAGCCATCACCCTCATATTGAAATTTTGAAAAAAATCTGAAAGAGGGCTGACATGACCAGCTGATTGATCAGATTGGGCCTCTCCACCAGCCTGTCTAGCCCAGTAAGGGCCAATGTGGAGTGATGCTAATCATGTGGCCACTTAGGCAACCAGGTCACAGACTGCTTAGCCACCAGGATCCCATCCTAAAGCATCATGGGTTGCTACCCACAGCCAACAGGTATCCTTTGAGGGAGGAGGTTCTTACCCCTCTGCTGAGGTGCAGTTGGTGTATTCTATAGACCCAGCCGACAGGGTGGATTAATCATTTGTTTGTACATAGTGGTTTTAAGTACTGCTATTTATCACCAATAATTCAATTTGACATCAGTCACATGTCTGCTCACACTTAAATGATCAAACAGTTCGATTTCAAACAATTCAATTTTGCATAAATCATTTGTTTGTGCAGAGTTTAGATGTCAAACAGTTCTATTTGTCCCATAGATAGGACCCTGTCAAGTGCTACCACTCCGGGCCAGAGTGGAGCTGGGAATGATGACAATAAAGGGGTACTCCACATTCCCCAGAGCTTTAGTACTACTGGATCCTCACCATCAGATTGTTTAGTGTCTTATCCAGCATACTCATTTGGGGTGGGTCTTACCTCTCTGTAGAAATGCCATTGGTGTATTCTACAGCCTTTGCTGATAAGGCTGGGATTATTTTATGGATCATGCTTTTTTAATCTTTGTGTGTTTGATGTTTATTTTGTTTTGGTTGGATTCAGTGATTTCAATAGTTTCTAAGCTTTTCAATCTGATTTTGTTGAGGCTTTTTGGGTATTTAGGATTTCTGTTTTAAAGGGCTTTCTTGGCTTTCTGTTTCCATCAGTTTGAATTTGTTTTCGGTTTCTACTAGTGAAATTTGTAGTTTATGTTTGTTAGATTCCTTCTTCGAAGGAGATCTCTTGTTTGAGGTTGGCAGTGGGCTTTCAGTGTTATCCAATTTTTTGGGTGGGGGATTGTTGGGTTTTGTAGTGATGGGAGGAATGCCTGAAGTTTGTTGTTGTTTGGGTTGAGTTTTTATTTGGTTTGTTTTTTTGGAGTCTTCAGTTTTGTTGGTCAATAGGTGGAGGTTTTTCTTTGGATCTGGTTCAGCATGGGGCTTGGTTGTCAAGTTGGTCAAGTTTTCCCTAAGCAATTCAAGTAGTGTCTTCAATTCTTTTATTAGATTTCTCATGTGGAAGTGAGTCATTCCTTGATTTTGGGTTGAGTTGTTTGTGGGTTTGGCTATGTTTGCATAGATTGTTGTAACTAGAGAATTTTCAATGAACTTCCTTGCCTCCGAGTATGACATATTTTTCTGTGTTTAACTTCTAATATTCTTTTTTTTTTCTTTTCCATAATTTACATTCTTTTAAATCTGCTGAATGATTTTGTTTGCAGTTTGTGCAATTTTGGGGGCTGTTGACAGTCTATGTGGTTTCTGATTTCTCCTCAGTTTTTACATGCTGGAGATCTGGTACATTTTGCTTTGTGATGTCCAAATTCTTGGCAATTGTGGTATCTCAGGGGGTTGGAATATAAGTTTCAATTTTTATCACGTATCCTATTTCGGTGGCAAGTTTTGGTGTGTTAAAATTAAGAATATAGGTGTTTGTTGAGATTATTTGATTATTTTTCTTGATAGATATTCGATTTTGTTGATTAATTCTTTTTACAGATTTTGGTTTTATTAAGCTGCAAAGGAATTTTTCAATAATGAAGGGAGACAACTTTGTGATTGGGGTATCCACTGTCAACTTCAGCACTATAAATTTGGGGAAAAGAGTCTGATCAGAGTTATTATCTAAGTCAGACTCTGCATGGGGCACTTCAATTTGTTTTTTTGCTTGGGTTTTGATTTTTTCTTTGATAAATTCATTTACAGTGCTCTCTACCCATTTGGCTTAGGAAATAGGACTACACATTTAGTATACTCACATTGAGGAAAGGGACCAACAATTTGGGATCTCTAGGTTTTCATTCCCAAGATTTCTTAACTCTTCTGCAGATATGCTGTGGGTGTATTCCACAGCCCTAGCCAACAGGGCGATATATAACTAGATAATTTTAACCCATAATATCATAGAAAGAATTAATTTTACAAAATAGATTTACATTTTCATTCTCTGTGTGGATGGCAATATATATGCTCCTCTCTTGGAGGTTGAGCACTCTGGCAAAGGAATTAACAGCTGCCATCCGTGCAAATGAACAAATGAAATCAAATACAAATGTGTTATAATTCCTGAGTTGACGTATGTCACTGAAATGGCTGAGCGGTTAGATACTAAGTCTAGCATGAAGTTAGGCGGGTTTTGATCCCAGCTTGAAGCATCCTGTGTGTCTAGCCACACTAAAGAGTTGTGATACAATGAAACTGTCTGTCTGTGGATGACTATATATATATATATATATATTGTACACATGGTGGAAAAAAACAAAAAGACAAAACAGCTGTGTTACCAACAAAGCCTTCACTTACTAAACACTTCTGGCAAAGTTTGGATAACACCAGGAAAATTTAGTGACCATGCAATTGTTACCATGTCATAAAGAAATGAGATAGGAACCCAGTAGCTGATGCAAGATATTCCTCAAGTCATGGACGGAAAAATGAAAATAGTCGATCCCATGATTCAAATAAAAAGTTAAATTCAGGATTCTCAGAAGGTTACCGAGTACTAGAAAAGGCACCTGCAGAAGGCTAGAGAATATAGCAGTCAAATTATTGAGAAGAAAGCAGATGACAAAATTCCTACTGTAAATTTTGCATATGAACAGATATAGTCAATATAAGAATTCAAAAGGTGATTCTTGAACATTTATTTATATTCCAATTCAAAATTATTTGTACCAAACTTCAAGGGGACGGTTAGAGAGTACAAAAGACAATATTGACAAATGATTTTAATTTATCCTATTTTTCCATGCGTGTTATCTATACCAATAATTTGGAAGAGCTTGTTCATTTCTGTCTTACTAAGATTATCATTCATATAATTAGAAGATAGACAAAAAAAACTCTTCCCAATTATTAGTATAAACTAGATGCATGAAAAATGATATTGAAACCATCAATCAGTACTAATTAAGCATTAAGGAATTGTTTTACTGTCATTGTAATCATCAGCGGTCCAAGTCTTGACTTTTTAGTTAGCATAGACCAGTACTTCAACTTCATAATATCATCTTTTATAAACCAAGTCATTTTTCTATTACTAAGTTATTTTGATATTACAAATACATTTTGCCACATATGAATTGATGGATATCAATGCATGTTAAACAAATTTGCTTTCAGGGTTCTCTTTCTCCAAGACTAGTTGCCATACCCAGTTTCAATAGCCTTGTCTGCTCAACTATTTACTGGATGGAGAATAGTTGGATAATTACTTTGCCCAAGAGTATTAACACTATGTGAAATACAAACAACTTTGTTCATGATTTGAACTTTTATCACTGTGTTCATTTCCTATGATGATTACCATTACACTACGAGTCCTTTCTAAATAAACAATGGATTAATATAGCAGCAACTTAAGGATTAATCATTTTTCTTTTTTTTACCTGTGCTTTCTTCATAACAGTCAGATCATCTGCATCCCATTCTTCTTCATCATAAGTTGTCAACTGCAAAACGCGAATAATCTCATGGATCTCATCAGACATTTTTCTCACAACATAGTCTCGATTATTCTGGGCCTCAGCAAAACCAGTACCTGAAGAGAAAGAAATGAAACAGTCAAAAGAAATAAGAAAGGTGCATTTTTATAGAAAAACCTGAGTGCGAAGAAAAAAAAATATTAAAAAGTTTGCTCATAAACATTTCTTTTAGTCCATTCATATTTCCAATTTACATATAAGTAAAAAGTAAAGTTGGCGACCTTAGTCAAGGGTGACTCGAAGGCTCCCTTTTCAATAGCTACTACACCAAGGGCCCTGGATTGCTCTACTTTACCCATTTATCCTTACCTTATAATGCTGAGTGCTAAGGAAGGCAGCATCAAGTACCATTTTTTGAGTCTTTGGTTTTACTCGACCTGGGATTGAACCCTGTAACAAGAATTTCCTATCGAAGTTCACTTTACTTAGAAATTGATGAATATGATAATTGGATATTTAAGAATTTCTAATAACCAACTGCATCTTCAGAACTCTATTCTTATCCTTGAGCACTCAAATCAGATACATTTCAGAATGGGAGTTATCTAGCTAACTATTGATAGGTACTTCAATTTTCATTGGGAATTCAAATTTATTTTTCTGAAAACTTGATAGGTAGGAGTCATTTGTGGCATAATGGTTGTCATCATAGAAAGTGAACTTGGCTACACGAGTTCAAATCCTGAACAAAGCACTAATACCCTTTGGAAAGATATAAATCCAACTATTCTCCTTCTAGCTATGGGTAAATAGTAGGGCAGACTGAGCTCTTTAACCTTGCTATGGCAACTGGTTTAGAAGGAAAACTGAATTCAAACCAGTTCTGGACCTGGAGAGGGATGGGCTATTCCTGCCCAAAGCATGCTATGTGAGTAGCACTCCCACAGCCAAACTAGGTTACAAGACTAGTGAAGAAACTTTATAGAGTAAAAAAAAAACTTGCATTAATAATTAAAAAAAATGAGTTAAAACCCTACAATCAATGCAATACTTTAAACTATATTTTTAGCTCATTTTTATAATGCAAGAGAAATTTGATCACAAGAGTGTAATGATATATTCAATTGATAACACTGCTATGATCACGAAAATATTCACCCAACAAATTAAAAAAATATTACAATTAAAATTGAATCCACTTGAAGGTTTATTAAGACACAAAAAAATTCAGTAAATCAAATATTCTTTTAATTCATTCTGCTAAGAATCAATGAAATCAGAATTTTAATTCTTACTAAAATCATCATTGTCATCCATGACAACTTTTATTGTGTTAGCCTCTGCCATGTCTTACCAACAAATCTCATTCCTCTATCTTCTGTTAGATATTTCCCTATTATACTTGTTATTTCTTGGCTATCATTCTTTTAACCATATACACCATCTGTTATCCTCCATTCAAGTTATGTGTCCAATCAACTTCCATTCTTGTTGGAAATAATTTTTAAGATATCTCTTGCTTCAGTCTGCTCTTTAATCTCTTTTGATCCATTAAAATTTTAAACTAGCATTGCCCTTTTTATTGATCAGTGTGTGATTATGAGTTTCTTTTCTATTGAACTAATTTACACATTTCAAAATCCCATCTTGTAAACTGATTGCATATGTTGTACTTAAAACATATTGCTAATTTGCCTGTCATAATATTTTCAACAAACACCTTTAAATGTATCATTTAAAAATTTTTTTCTCTAATTTTATCATCTGTCCTAAGTAGATGGATTTGGTGAATTCTTCTGGAACTTCATCTCTTTTTATGATTGTTCTACTGATGTTACAGTTGAACATCACTTTTGTGCAATGAAAGCAAAATCCAGAGGTCCATAGATCAGAACTACATTCGAGTACCAAATGTCAAGGTTGACTGAACAGGATTCAGCAGGCAACTTAAGTCTCTTTTTTTTTTAAGAAGTACCAATGAGCTTGAATTTCACTTGATCAGAACCAGAAGGAAATGTACAAACATTTTGATAAGCTAGACTTTGATAATAACACAAAAAAATGAATAAATTCAATTGATAAATGCATTGTAAGAAATCACTAGTCTGTCTTGAATAAGTGATAAGGTTTCAGCTAAAAATCATGTTTGAATCAGATAAAATTATTGTTGGAAGCATTTCAGTAGTTGTGTGCACACAAAATTTTAGATTCGAATGTGGTTGAAATAACCAGCAAAACCATTCCGAAGTTATACATAAAAGTAGAAAGCAAATATAACATTCCAATAATAAAATATCAAAATGATTTTAAGACCACTCATGACTTCTTTGTTTAATGGCATATCAACCTTCAGGGGTTATTTAATACCAAAGCCACCCTTGTACAAGAGCAGTAGTGATGCTATTTAGCCCATATGTGGAGGGGGATTAAGAAGGTTTATACTTTTCCTAAAGGTATTAGTCCAAAAGTGAACATAATAGCACAACTGTAGTTTGAACTTACTACAATACCATCATCCAGCACTTTAGCCATTTTGACACAAGGACTCACTCTTGATTCAGAGTTTCATAAAAATGATATTCAAGTGAGCCTATTACCAACACATCTAAAGTGTGTGTGTGTGTGTGTGTATATATATATATATATATATATATATATATATATATATATAAAAACACACATAGAACCTGTAGATCCTCTATAGAAAACAGACTGTAGTTAAACCACATAAGTGATGGTGCTGTGGCATCATAGCAAATACTTTTTATTTATGGCTGGGAGTTACTAACCTCATGTTCCCTGGTTTTGGTTTCATTTTCCTCTTCTTAGAACAAGGCAAGAAAGCCTAGTCTGTCCTATTTACCTATAACTGGTGAGAGAAGAGATGAAGTCATGCCTTTCATAAAGGTACGAGGATCATTAAATAAGTTTCCAGACTTTTTCTGTATGGGCACTTTTATTGATAGTACACACATGAACTTAGTCCCCTTTGAAGTAATCTCCTCTGGATGCAATGCAATTGTTGTACCATTCCAACAACTTCTGGGAGGCCCCATGGAAGTCCTCTTGTGTGAGCGTGTCAATGACCTTCATCACAGCTTCTTTCATCTCCTCAATTGTCTCATAACGACAACCTCTGAGCTTAAGGAATAACCAAAAGTCACAGGGAGCAAGGTCTGAACTATAGGGAGGCTGGCCAAATAGTCTGTGACAAGGATGGAGTTGTGGACTGGTGCATTGTCTTGTTGGAAATGCCACTAACCCAATTTGAAGAGTGCTGGCCTCTTCCAACGGAATCTCTTCCTCAACTCCCTTAAAACCTCAACATAGTAACCCTAATCCTAAGCCTTTGGCCAATCAACTCTAGTGTATTGACTTCCTTATCCCTCCCACAAGTCTCATAATCCCTCACAGACTCCCTGCCTTCCTTGAATCTCTTATGCCACTCAAAAACTGATGCTCTATTCATGCAAGATGCTCCAAAAGCAGTCTGAAGCATTCCATATATTTCTGTGGAATTTTTTCCAAGTTTAAAACAGAATTTTATTGCATATCGTTCTTCTAAAGTGTCCTCATGTCTAGATTGCATTTTTGAAATTCACCAGCAGTGAAATCATAAAAATTGGTCAATCATCTCATAAGATGTATAGCAATAACAATGAATTTTCAAGAGTCTACAACAATTTTAAATGCCTGTACAAAAAGTCTGGAAACTTATTGAAGGCACCACATATTTATGTGAAGTGAAATGCAAATAGCTTCGTCTAGGATTTGAACTTGTTGAATCCATTTCCTATGATATAACTATTACATCACAGTGCCTACACACACACACACACACACACACAGGTACATATACTCGAGTACTTTTAATATGTATATAGTTAATAGTGGCTTTAAGATGTTTTATGAGGCCCATTGTTTATCAAAAGTTTATGCTTAATCTCAATCTCCAACAAGATATGAAAAGGTTATAAAATTTCATTTTTCTAAAATTTTATTCAGGAAAGAAATAGAAACTTAGGTAAGTCAAAAGTTCTGCAATATTTTGTCAATGTGAGGCACAATTCAGCAGTTTTGTACAATATTGCCAAGGCTGTGTAGATAACTAAACACACAGAACTCTGAGATATTGAGCTTGCCTGATACTCTTCAAGTACTACTTGCTGGATTTACCTCTATAGCTTGGAGAATGACCTCAAAATCCATGGTTTTAGGCTTACCTGATCATCAAGGTTTTTGCAACCAGACCAAGACTTATTGAACCATCTGGTTACTATACTTTGATAACTGCACCTTCACCTTTCACATAAAATGTTTTGCTTGCTTTCACAGCATTATAGCTCAGTTCACACTCATAAAACATAAGTTCCTGAATTAGACAATGTTGAATGTTTATCTGTGCATCTTTTAAATCTTACACAAAGTGAAGCAATGCATAACATGCTAGTGTACCAATAACCAAAATGACACCTTCTACAACTTGAACTGCCTTGGTCATGTAAAACTAGCATGTACATCGAAAACATAGCAAAACTTTTGACTCATCCTAGTATTAGATTTCTAAAAGGTACTTCATAACTTTTTGAATACTCTATATCTTGTCTTTGCAATATGTGAATTGATCAAGGGTTTTACAATGTAATTAGATCTTTGTAATCTGCAGTAGACAAGTACAATAATACATTAATATGTGAGACTCATCAAAATGAAAATTACTGAGTAGGCTTATTGCTATTTCCATTTGCAAATATATCAAGTACTTGTTGGGAGATATCATCACTTTGTTGATTAAATGAGCTAAAAATAATACAAACACATGCATATACATCAAAAACATATTCTCTTAGGAAGAGCATAAAGGTAGATGTACATATTAGCTAAATTTGGGTGTAAAACCAAAAATAGAGGATATGCAAGTAAGGAAGAAGTTTCAAGTACTATTAATACAAGACAAATAAACAAAACTGAAAAAGATTTTGAAGTGTGATTTAAAAAAACCCAAATAAAATAAGGAGGAGGAAAATTGGAAGATAAAACTAAATCAAGCTATCACAGAGTCATGAAAATATGAGCAAATTTAGTTGAAAATAATAAAATAGAGAAAACAGTTACAGACACTCAAGCAGATTGAAAAATAAGTACAAAAAGGAAAGAAACCAGAAAGGGACCAAAGAGAAGAAAAAAAGAAATGAAAAGAGAGAGATGAAGAAGAAGAAAGAGATTAAGATTGGAGAAAGGAAAAAAGAAATAGAAGAAAAAGGAGAGACCCAAGAGAGAAAAGAAATAGGCAAGAATTAGGAGGTGGTATCAAGACCAGCAGAGGAGCAAATGGTAAAAAAGATAGAGATAGGAGAGTTAACAAAACAAAGGACACAAGAACAAAGACAAAAAAAAAACCAAAACAAAGTAATACACACAGAAAAAGAAGAGAAATAATAATAGTAATAATAATAATGATGATGATGATGATGAAAAAAACAATGCCAGAGAAAGGAATAGAATCTCTGTGAATAGAAAAATGATAAGAGTAATATTATCCCCATGAAGAAAGAAAATTTTTCCATGATAACAGTGCATAAGTGAAGACAAAAAAACTGATGAAAACTTATATTAAATATTGAAGTTTTCATGTCATCTAAAAAAAAAAAAAAAAAAAAAAAAATTCAGAAATACATATCTACTACCCCTGCCAAAAAAAATACAGGTATTAAGACATCATTAGAATGTGGCAGGGACAATATCACTCCAAAATAATGATGATAATGCTATTAATAAAATTAGATATGCCGTAAAAAAGAAAAGGCCAAGTGAAAGAGAAGTCTTTTCAAATAACTAAGGTGTTGGTATGACATAAAAACTTTGAAATATAAATGTTGCAGATTTTATTTAGCAAACATACAAAAGATATCAGATTACTAATAGAAAATAGAATTAAGAATGTCTTCATGTAAAAGGTTAATTTTATCGATAAACAAGACAACATGAATCTATATAAAGTTTAACAACATTGCTCAGATCTATTAACAGATAAACTTAGAACAATGACAATATGGTCAGGATACTGAAAGATGAAACGAGTGTGAAGTTTTTGTATTTTAGAAGGAGCAAGCGGGTAGTTGAGTTGGGTTGGGTTAGATCAACTGGATCCAGTTGATGGGACACACTTCGGCCGGCTGTGGTGACAACACAGATCCGGTCGGTGTGTGTCTCTGGATATACCTTGAGCCCAGGGGGCCATCCCCCAGGCTTTAACCCTCCTTGGAGGGGTTGGGTTTATCGCCTGGTGCCTGAGGTGCCCTGCGCCTAGACCCACCTTAAAAAAGGCCTTTTGCCACACTCATCCGGTTGGTGGGACGGCCGACAAATACTGTTGGGTTGGGTTAGAAACAGTCAGAGAGTTGAGTTGGAGACTCGAATAGGAGAGAAAGTGACATCAGAGATTGGAACAAAGTGTCAGCTAAGATGTGCTGTTGATATAAGCACGAAGAAGCGAATTACTTCCTCCAACTGGTAAGACTACTATTGTTACTATTGTTGATGTTTATATATATATATATATCTTTAAAGAAAAAACCAAAGACCAGTTATTTTAAGATTATGAATTTATTTCCATCCTGTTTTTCGTTTCTGGTGTGAACCAAAAATACGAAGAAAAATATATCAGGACTTCTTCAGATCTAATGGATAAATAAAACAGAATAGACACAGGGATGGGTAAGAGAGTTGAAGAGTTACCTCCTCGTTTTATTGAGTTTCCGTTTTTTTTATTTACCTATTCATTTTATTTTCAAAATTCTTCCGTCGGTTATAATTACAGTAATTTAACTTTTTTATTTATTTTCTTTTCTTGTTAAGTTCGATAATTAACTTTTATGTTCTATGTCAATGTAATGAAATATTGATGCTTATATTAATTTCGATACTATTTATTTAGCTACCTATTTTTTCCATGTGTGTATATTGGATACGTTTTTTGTCTTGTTTCACTATTTATTTCTATGTTTTTAAAGTTTATAGTCTATAGTTTAAATTTTGTCCTATGTCTACATCTAGCTATTAATTCACTTCTCTTATTTAATAACTTTTCAGGCAATTTATATGTCATTATATGTATTTTCTCTTCTAAGCACAAATTGCATCTACCGTCAAAACTATTTGGAGTATTTGATTTTTTCAAAATAGACCATTCAATCTCAGGGGTTAACCCTTTGTTTTTCAAACATCAGAATTGTTTCGATAGTGCCGTATGGTGTTTTAGGTGTTCGTGGGAGAAGGTAAATTTGTGGCTTGAATACCTCTCCTTCCATTTCGTGGAAGTCAACCTGATATAAGTTTTTTTTATCCATAATATTCTCTTTTGGATATATTATAGCTTGATATATTACATTATTTAAATTACATAGTCCATTCATAGGACAATTGTCTCGGGATTTACAATTACATTCTTTTTTTACACAGTTATTATTATTATTTCTATTATTTATTTGATCCTGAAAATCTTTAGTTATATTTTTATTATGGCTATTAATTATTTGAAAAATATTTTTTGTGCTAGAGTAACTAATTTTTAATGTTTTTCTATTAAATATTTTATGTAGTTTATTTCCATGTTTAAAATGCTTATCTACTAGTTTCAAAAAATATTTTCCTATATTTATATTAGCTAGCCTACAGAACAGGGGGGGGGGTTTGAACCATATTATTTTCCTTTTTCAATTTTTACATCTATTTTCCTTATTTATTTCTTTATTATTATCATTCGGCATCTTCTCTTCTTTAAAGGTAAAGTTTTCCTTATACCCGCTACTTTTTAGTGCATCAATATACATTTTACTACCCTTTCAGAATATTTCTTCATTTGCTGATAGATTTCTTATTCTTAGATTTATATATATATATAAACTTTTGTCCCAGTAAATTTGGATTGACTTGGTCATATTTATTTTTTGATAACCCGATTCTCACCCAACAAGCTTGCAGTTAGACCAACAGAGAGCTTTCAGAAATCTACAACCCAATAACTACTCACCAGGATCAAAAATCACAACATAGCTGGTGAGTAAAACCGAATTGTCATTTGAAACTGGAGACTTAGGTCTAACCTTTAATATTGAACCATACAGGACCAACAACCAGTCTTGTGGATGATACTGGCCCAGTGGGGTTAGGATATGGTGTCACATGGACGCCTTGACCAGAGATTGTGTTACAATAGACACCGTGTGAGAGGATTGGCGTTACAAGATAAGTCTGAGCAGCAATGTCACCTGAAAGTCTTTTTTTTTTCAGACTAATATATGCTAATATATGCAGCCGGACATTGGCATAATGGTTAGTGTTCACCAATGGCCAGGGAGACCTGGGTTTAATCCCAGGTCTAGTCATACCAAAGACTCAAAATAAATTGGTACTTGATACCTCCAGGCTTAACACTCAGCATTATAAGGTAAGGATCAAGGGTAAAGTGGAGCAATCCAGGGCAATCCCTACAGCTTGGTGTAGTAGCTATCGAAACGGGAGCCTTCAGGTCACCCTTGACTATGGTCGCCAACTTTACTTTTTTACTTATATGCTAAAAGAAAATGATTAAAAAATCAAGGTAGCCTGACAAATAGCTGTTAATAAAACCTTGCAAAAGATCTCAAATTGCATATCTATTAGGGTTAGAAAACCAATACACCTTTTTTTATTTATCTATTTTTTTTTTAAAGATTTGTCTTCAGGTATATGTGAGTTTGACAGTAGAAGTTGAATGTGCGATCAATAAAAATTCATGACCCATAATAGCCAGGATGAGTCTATTGCTTCAACAACCACTCAATATAAAAACAAAGCTTCCTAACCTTAATAAAGTGATCTATCAGACAGTAATTAGCAAAATTATTCAAAGAAAATAAAAAGTGAACACATACTTAAAAAGAAACAGAAAAAAAATCTCATATTGAAAGGAAGACTTCAGATGATTATTTTTCTTGCTTTTATCAGCTGATCCACAGTACAGTCTTTTTATTTTAGGTGCTCGCTCTCATATATATATATATATATATATATATATATATATATATATACATACACACACACACATATATATATATATATATATATATATGAGAGAGATGCCTCTTTTCCATTACAAATAAGTTAGCTGACCATAGTTGAGGGTAACCTAAAGATTCTCTTTTCAATAGCTACTGCACCAAGTTGTAGGGAGAGGTGCGACTCCTTTCCCTGGATTACTCCACTTATCCTTGATCCATACCTTGTAATGCTGAGTGTTAAGCAAGGAGGCATCAAGTACCATTTTTTTAATCTTTAGTTTAACTTGACCTGAGATTGAACCTAGGTCTCCTGGACCATTGGCCAACACTAACGATTATGCCAATGGGCCGGTATAAATAATTTAAAGGTTATTATACTGAATGCTTATTCTCAGGAATCCATGTAACATATGAGTGTATATATTACACACATGGATGTGCATCTGATATAATAGTTATAGTAGGAAATGGACTCGATGAGCCAAGTTCAAATCCTGGAGAAGACTGTGCTTCCTATTATGCTAATGCCCTCAGGAAAAGCAAGAATCTATCTCATTCTCCCACCAACTCTAGGAAAAGTAGTAAGACAGAAAAGGTAAATTATCCTTGATACTCTATCAAGGATAACTGTTCAAGAAGAGAAAACTCTAAAGTCAAAACTTGAATGTTGTGCAGAGAATCTGTAGCAAACTTTGCACTATTCTGTTATCAGCTTATCCCAAAAATATTGTTGGCTCTACATAAATCTTCACCACTATCAACAAATCACCAGTGTAAATAGTTCAATGGGAGAGTCCATTTCATATACATCATCCACAACGAAAGCTATTATTTCTTTGAGGGACCAAAGAAAATTCCACAATCACTACACCAATATTTCCAATGTGGAGTTGTTGGATAAGTGACAGGTTAGAAGTCACCTCTACTGAAATAAGCAAGAAAAAGTTTGAATTCTAATTTGGTGAGTTTCAATCACCCATTATGACCGAGTAGACCTGTTTAGAAGGTTTTAATGTTTTAAAAGCTCTCTTTTAAAAGAGGCTCCAGCAGATACTTGACAAGATGTAGAGAGTTTCCCCTCTTCCTCCCTATGAAAGACAATTTGGAAACCCAGTGAAATGGTCAGCTTAATTTACTAAAACATCAATAAACATGGGAACCAAATTATAAATACATATTTGTCCACTTCTTTCATTGCCAAGGATCAAGTGACAACTTGTGAGAGACCGAGAACATTACATGATGTTCCGTTCTTTAATATTATCAATAATTTGTTTCATGGCAATAATTAAGTACAGTAGACTGAAAAATGTTTAAAATGGCCACAATGAGCATCAAAGATAAAGTCAAGTAACAATGAATAGAGGAAGAGGGACAAAAATAAAACAAATTCAAGAGAGAAAAAGTATAACTGATGGTTTTCTTGGTTATTGCTAATCCATTGTGGTCTCCCAACATGAATCCAAATCTAATCCTTATCAACATTTTGGTATTTTCTGTATTTGTATTTTTCTCACAATTTGACTGGGGACACATTTCTAATGTATATGTAAAATTTAATTGTAATGTATTTGTAAAGCTATGCTTCTAGGTGTTTGTACCTTCCTTCTTACAAAGCCAGGTTAGACTATCCCACTTCTTTTGCTAGGAGAGGTCTGATACTGTATAAGGACCATAAAATCCAAAAAGAGAGTAAATAATAAACAACCTAATAGAACAAGACAAAGTATGCAATGACCAAATCAAGATTAGATCCAAATACAACAAAGACAAAAATTAATAAACAAATAAGTAAATGATAAAAGAAAAAGAAAAAAGAATAAAAAATGAAAGAAAAAAAAAAAAAAAGAGGTATTTGGAGTGTCTCTAAAAATTATCCCCTTACCTACCAGAGAACATTACCATGTATTTTTTTAAGTACACATTATCAACTATTAACTAGGGAAAAAAATCCTCTTTCTGGAAATCTAGAATGCTTGCCTCTAATAAAACTATGAGAGGATGCTCCAAAAGTAATCCCTCTTATTTATTTCCATAGAAACTGACTATAATAATATCCTTGGATAGGGGAAGTCTTCAGCTACAAAACACTGTTTTTCCACAGTCACTACCATTGGCTATGCATTTTCACCATGGAATTTTCTGCCATCTATTAACAAGTTTATTTATGCCTATATGATAAAACTCTAAAGATTCTGATTCCAAGAAATCTTAAAATGTAGTTCCTACTTCTCCTTTGGAATGGAATGTTTTTTGGTATTGAAAAAAAAAAAGAAGTAGCTAGTAGGTAAGAGATCAGGAGAATATGGTGGATGTGACAGTATCATATCCCCAGTCAGTCAACTTCTGCAATGTCATTCTGGCAACAAGTGGATAATTACTGTCAGAAAGCAAATTTTAAAGCACCTTAAGAGTTTGGTAATATATTTTTCTATCTTTTTGTGGTAGTATCCAGTTTTCACTTCTTTGGGAATTATGGATTTGTTAAATGAAAAAACAGGTTTAATCTTCCAGGCAAGCATCAACTCTGCAGACAATATTCCAGATACATGTCTGTGAGTTTGAATTTTTTGGTAATAATCACTTGTTTATAAAAATAAAATGAAAAGACAACTGTATTTCATTTCAACTGAAATTAATACATTAAACAGAAAATAAGACAAACGAAAGATTGTTACTGTCACACAACAGTTTTGCCTAGAACAATAATAGAAATACTTTAAATCACTTCCTTTGGAGTCTATATTTCTTCAGTTTCAGTTTGATATTAAAAAATTCTATTGCCGTTCTTTTTCTTTTTCCATAAACCCTTGGTTCAACAGTTTCTGGTACAACATTTCCATAGGTACTTCTTTTCATAAACTTGCTAAATCAGTGAATCTCCATTTTAACTGATTAAGGTGTCGTTTATGTTCCTACTTTTGTCCCTGTACTATGTAAATCATTTTTCTAATCCATTTATTTATAATGCCATCTTCCCAAAATTCTTTTCCATGTTGGTACACTTTAAAAAACACTTTATCTCCAGGTTTGAAGTATTTGCTCATATCATTATTTCTTGATGCTCTCACCTTAATTTATTAAAAACAGGCTTAATCTTCCTAGTGAACATCAACTCTGGAGATGACATTCCAGGCACAGTGTTCAGGTTTAGCATTATTCTGAAAATGCTCAGAAATTGCTTTAGCATTATTTCATCTGCCTCCTCTCCCTCCAACTTTTTTAGTGCCCTTTTGAAGGGATCGACAAAATGTTCAGCTTGTTTGTTTGACTGTATTTTCTCTGGTGTAGCTAAGGATAAGTCCATTTCTGATATCACCCTTTGTGGTATTGTGTTCACTTCAAATTGAGTAATTTTTTTTTCTTTTAATAGTATGTTTCTTGTTATCTACCTCTACAAGTAAATTGTTGCTTCAAATTTCTTTCTTAGTTTGAGGGCTTGTTCTGCTAGAGATTTTTTTTCCCATCAAGAAAGAGGACAGTTTGTCTAAAGGAGTTTCTTCTAGGGATTTGATTACAATAAATCTTGGGAATTTTGTTGTGATTTCATTTTCTGAATCAGATTCATTGAGGTTTCTTTTGGGTTTTCTGTTTGTATTTGCAGCTCCTGTTCTTTACAACCCACCACAGAATCCAACTTTTGTTGGGAATTTACCAAGAGAGATACTGATGTGCCTTGGTTGAGATGGAGATATATCAGCCAGTATACTCATGTCAGGAAGGGGATTTTAAGCCCCTACTAATTTTTAGGCTTTCAGTAACCAAAATGTAGTGCCTTAAACTTAAATAGTCATCAAAATCTTGTTTTTCTCAATGTAGTTGACCTCACAGTCAATACCTTCTAGCACCTTTAAGATAAAAAGAATTGAGTGGAGTGGTGCCGGTGATATGACCTAAGTGGTCATATCACCAGCACCACTCCACTCAATTCCACAGTCCATGGACCACTCAGCCACTCAGATCCTGTCCTCACTCAAGTATTATGGGTTGCTACCTACAGGCAAGGTGTAATTGGCATATTCTACAGCCCTGGCCAACCAGGCAAGGAAAATTTGTTAAAACTTAACAGTGGGTGTGAGCATAGTGATGGGTAATGAGTTTCAATAGTTGCAACAATGATATGAATGGCAAGCAATGTTCAGTTCAGCTGTCAAAAAATGACGGGTACTTCACAATCAGCTCACCCAAATGAATTGGTCAACAAAAGATGGACTATATAGACAATATTTTACTGGCAACAAAGTCATCATCATTGATGAAAAAAAAAGAAAAAAATAGTCATATCTGCTAGTATAGAGTTTTAAGAGAGCAACATGCAGATTTTTGTTCACCACTTGCAAACATGCATAACCAATAGTAATATAAATATGGAAAAATAACATTTTGTAGGGGAAAATTATCTCCATCTAACAGTGTTGTTATGCTTCCATTCCTTTGTCTTATCAGTTTAGTAATCATCAAGGCAATAATTAACAAGTTAATCTTGTAGAATATTATATTACAGTAATTAGTTCAATTCTTTCTAGATGAGAAATACACAAAGATGCTCTGTACCATTTTGAACAAATTCCAGAAGCAGCACCTTAAAACAACAGCAAACCATCTAAACAAGACATGCTGGGAACTGCTGGAGAAAGTAAAGCAAACTTATAAGTGACTTCTACAAATGGGCACACTAGTGTTGGCCCACCAGCAAAAGTATACTTTCATCAACTCTGTGCAATGCAAGAGCAATGACAATATCGGGATTGATAGTGAGTGAATCAAAGAAATATGCTTTGATGATGAATTCAATCATTATTAGATACTCCACACTTGTATCTTTGCAATAAACTAAACAAAGCTTAGTAAATTTCTATAAAATAGGTATTTAAAAATATAACATAGTAAAAATACTAAAAAATATTCCCACCAAATTTTTATCCCAGTAAAAATAATTATTTTGCTTACCTGTTTCTTTAGCTGTGATGAATATTTTCACACCACTAATGAGGACTGGAGTGAGATTTTTCACTTGATCCAGAGATCGGATCAGCATGTCACGGTGAACTTGATGAGTCAATTCTTTTTCACGAGCATCAACTTCCTTAATGATTTTGGTCAGCACAGGACTGAGGTTCTGTGGAAATGAAGAGAAATAGAGAGAGCAAAGTATAGAAAAGAACCCAGTTTTAAATTATTATTTTTAATTCAAAAACAAAAAAGATTTAAACAGGAAAAAATTTTATTATTTAGAATACAAACTTTTAATTTATGTAATTCTGTAATTGTTCTAAATAGATAAATATTATGACAGAATTGTAATTGTAAAAGTCATCCTATTGATTTTTTACCCCCACCCCAAAAAAAAGCATCCTCTAGTAAATAACTGCTCTTAGGTGGGGCTCATCCTTATATAGTGCATACAGTCAGTGTATTATAAGATCTGCCCAAAAAGGTATCTCCTTGGTATGACACTAAATTGAATCTAATAATGAGTCTAGTTCTGGAGCTTTGGGGAATATGCAGTACCCTTTCATTGCCATTACTCCCAGGTCTACTCTGATACCAGAGTGGTAGTATCTGTTAGGATCCCATCTATGAGCCAAATAGATCAGTTGAAAAATTATTTGTATTGAATAAAATGGGTCAAACTTTAAAACTCTGTGCAAAGAAATGATTGTTATTAAATAGAAATAATTATTTGAAATCATACAACCGTCCATAAATGACTAGTATTAAATAGGAACACTTATAATCAAACAAGTGTTCAAATTATTTGTATTAGATAGGAATACTTGATATGATAACCATGAGCAAAAAAAAAACTTCATAAGAAACTGCACAAAAAAAATTAATATTAATGTACACAATGAACACAACCCCCAACCTCTAGGCATAAAATAATTAGAGATGGCATTTCAACCTAACAGGTTAAGACAAAAAAGGGGGGAAAATGGAATGATAGCATTGTCAGTCATCATTATTAACTTTAACTTTTATCCCTTTCTTAATTTTGGTTTTAGGCACAATTTGCAGAGGTAATTTTTCTCAACAAAGTGACTATTTATGATAAATTAGAAACAAATCAGATTTTAATTTATTAAAAATTAAACATTATAGATAACCATCAGGTACAAATTATAAGGAATTAAAAATACTAGCTGAAAACCTAATCAACAAGTGAAATCTAAAGCTATAAACCTGTTTTTGTGAGGGCTTATGAGTTAACAGTCAAGAAGTTAAAAATCATGACTCCCTGGTGCTTGTTTATAAAAATGTAAGTAAGTAAAGATGGTGACCATAGTCGAGGGTGACCCGAAGGTTCCATTTTTGATAGCTACTACACCAAGATTTAGGAGAGAGCACTACTCCTTTCCCTGGATTACTCCACTTTACCCTTGATCCTTACTTTATAATGCTGAATGTTAAGCAAGGTAGTATCAAGTACCATTTTTTTAGTATGACTCGACCTGGGATTGAATCCAGGTCTCCTGTGCCATTAAGCATGACATTTTTTTTTTGATAACTGGTTAAAAGTTATGATGAGGTTATAACTTGGTTTTCTGACAAAGAAATTTTCAGTTTGATATGTACTTTACATAGTTAAATAAAAAGAAAAAGATTCAGTTTAATTTACTTAATGGGCTCTGGAAATTACAAAATCTAATGTTAAAAACATGCTTCAGGGCCCCATTGTAAACTAAAAAAAAAATTGGCAAGTATTGAGTTATGCAATCACAAAAAAGAGATTTGGAGATGTATAGTAATATAAGAATGCTGAACCATATAATCATAAGCGTGTATTTTCTAAGTTGAAAAAACATAGTTAATCTAATAGTTTTAATTGTATTGACGAGAAAGCCAAAACTGCTTATTGTAAATTTTGCTGTTATAATTATCTCATTTTGAAATATATTCATTGGCTGATACATCTAATTTAATGATGTCTGAAGATTTACAGCTTGACATGGTATAAATAAGTTGCAATAAATAGAAACCTTTGAGAAACAAATATCCAAGACACTGGCACCATATATACTTAAGTATCCTCTGATACTCTAGGACTATTTGTTGACATTTGCTACTGGAAATTGTAGGTATACCAGCTGGCCTAGACCTAGCCTTGACCAACTGGTATGCCTACAATTTCCTACAACTAATATTTATCTGGTATCCAGTGAGTTGAGTGAGGAGTACAAGTGTGAATTGCATTACTGGATGGACAACAGATGGTTGAAGCCATATATTGATGAGGAGTTTGGCCCACCCAAGCGACTGATACTGCTGAAAGCCATACTGCAGACCAACAAAGTGCATCCTGTGATAGATGTTCAGTTCATGATAGTCTATGTTGACACATTCACGGGTGCTGCAGATGTCTGCGCAGAGAAACTGCGAGAATGGAGACAGCAGGGTGCAAATGTATCCATTCATTGAAATATTTAAATATATAGGAAATACCTGTATAAAGCAAAATAATGAGTGTTAGTTGGACCAATAAAGAGCCATCCTCATAAACAATATCAGTGACCTGCACTAACATACTTCAAATCAAAATAAATTTTAATAAACATCAAATAATTAATTAACTTTGAGAAAACTTTTGAATATTCTTTTTCCAAGTTCATCTTTTTGGTGATGTAAATATAAAAACTGATCATGACTGTGTTTTATGAATCAGTTTTTGTCAGTGGGTTAAACAACTACATGGTCATTTTTATTATATTCACTCGCTACTCACATAGAGCGTTCAGAAAAGGGGTATGAAAAGTCTACTCCTGTGTACAATTGGAAAATGTTACCTTGCAGGTGACTGTTGACTAACAGGCTAACTATCACCAGAAAACAGCTTGCTAACTATTTAGCACTGTAGAAGACAGGAAGCAAATGTCTGATACTACAGATGCTGGTAGCATGTGAAGAGCCTGTCAGGGAGTATGAAAAAAGCCATAGAATCACTGTTATAAAGGAAAACAAACAAATTATGTACATCTGTATAATTGCTTTGAAGATATACAAAATTACCAAGGGTAGATATGAGGGTGACTTGGACTGTCTCTGAATTTTGGTAATTGCAGCCAAAAAATTTTAAGAGAATAGATAAACTGCCCGAACATTAAAGCCTGGAACCCCAGAAACATAACATTGGTATGAAGTGGGGAGGGGAGTCCAAGTCTCCTCAAGAATCTGGTGCTTATCTCAAAATTTCTAGTTCCATTTTTAATTCTATTTATCTAACTTTCTTTTAAGAAGATTCCTGTCAAAAGAACTTGTCACTTTAAGGCTCAGTTGGACTCAAAAGATAACCTCTCCTTTTTCCTTTTTTTTTTTTTTAAATTAGTGAGTACATTCTATTCCCTTCACCACCAATCTGTCTCTCTCTTGGAATGTTAGATTTACACTTAGACCTTCAGATGACCTGGTAAATAAAAAGATGTCAGAAAAAGAAACCTTGAAAAAGAAAAATATAAAATCATTAGAGACAGAGACTAAGACAAAAGGAAAGCCAGAATTTCTTCTAATCTTGCTATATAGAAGGTGCTCATCAAAAGTTTAGGGGAGGTTAAATTTTCACCTTTTTCTACTCTTTTGTAAGACAGTGTGATGAAGATAGCAGAAACTGGGTGTAAGAAGTCATTTTTTTCTGGGTCATACACACACACACACATATATATATATATATATATATATATATATATATATATATACATACACACATACACAGTGACATGAAACTATGAATTTATCAATACCAAAATAGACAAACTGAACATATTTTAGAAAATAAACAATGAGAAAAGGAAAAAAGACTGAACTTAGTAATTGGGTTTGGGAAACAAAATTTTTGGTGCATTAAAATTACAGATGTTTAGCAGATTTTCTTTCCAATGATTATGAAACCCACAAGGATGTAACAACTTAGGTGAAAAAATGCAACAATTCAATGTTTATTCTTAATAGCAAAAGTTATATATTCTCTTGGGATAAGGATGCAAGAAATTCCCTTTCTTTTGACTGGTTGGTGTTAGTGTTATCCTGTCCAGAAGTCCACCACCTGGTTCCATTCTTGGTGTCTCTATGAAAGGAGGAAAAGCCAAATCTATGACATATCCAAATTTCTTTGCAAAGGTTATAAAAATATTGATTCAAAATACCTGTGGGCTCCTGCATATATAGAGGTATGTGTGTGTGCGTGAAGAAAAAAAAAAGTACTGTCTCTGGCCCTTCCTGTTTCATAGAGTATGGCCCTCAATCAAATTTCTAGACTTGCCATATTTTAATTTTTTTTAAATTTAGAGACAACCTGTACTAGCAACCATAAAAGACTTATCAAACCCAACTCCATCATAAATCAGAAAGATTGAGGTGATATTGACAGAGTGAAAGATGAATACACTGATTTTCATTTTAAATATTTAAATTTTTTATACACTAACATACATTAGTTAAAAATTGACTTTCAAATAACTACTAGGGAAATAAAAGGGTGTCAGAAAAAGGGAATTTTGATTGCAAAAACTAAGGAGAGTTAAAATATGATTTGTTGACGACAACAAAACTATCAGACAACACACACATACACACACTGGATATCTTTTTTATGATTAAAAGAAAAATGTGAACAATCTTTACTGAAAGAAAACAATTTATCATGTAAAGAAAATTGTGAAAGACATTTCCAAAGTGCCACCTAAAAATCAAAAATTATTTTATTAGGACATGACTCAGGATAACAGTCAGATACTAAGTAATTGTCACAATATCAGCCTATGCTGATATTGTAACAATGCTCTATGAGTTTTTATTGTTATTCTATTTTATAGTTGACAAGTTTTTTGATATTACTTTGTTTTGTTGTGCATAGAACAATGTAAAGATTTTACTGATTAAAAATGCTTTTAGCATTTAATGTTAATCACACACAAACACACACACACATATATATATATATATATATACACACACACACACACGATTTTTTTTTTCTTTCGATTACATTTTGCTATACACCCTAAGTTCAAATTCCAGTTAAGTTTGTGTTCAATTCTCTCTAATGACTCCAGCTATGGGTAAATAGAAGAGCAGTTAGAACTGTTTAAGACTATTTTGCAAACACCTAGCTCTCATAAAAAACTACAGTCGCTATAAACAATGAAATGGTCTCCATTGGAGAAATGGAGACAAAAATCATTGCCTCATATGGGGGTGATAATGGAAGCAACTTTCCTTTGCTTTCAAGATACAGAATTCCATTTTTTTTTTTTTACTGAAAACATAGAACTATGAAAAGCTACAAATATCTGAAGATATCTTAATGATACTGTGACACATGACTACTTGATTATCGACTTAAAAGCATACTGGGACTTTTCCTCTCTAGGTTTAAGCAGCCTTACAACCTGAACAAAATCTAAATTCAGTATCCAGATTTATTTGGCTATTCTCTTTAAAGACTAACAAATGTAATGTTTGTTGTAATACATGTAATAATACTTTTAAGATATTTCCTAAAACTATACAAAGAAAATCTAATTTGTAGAATGAATCAATTTTGATTTGAATACAAGCAATTCAACTGATTAGTTGGCTTATTTGTTTAATGATAGATCAACTCCTTATAAGTTATTTAATGCCAGAATTGTTTCGGTTTCTTTGTTTAATGGCATATCAACCTTGTAGGTTATTTAATGCCAAATTCAGTTCATACATGTATATTAAATATTCATGATTTGTAAATGAATATTTTTTTAGATAATGGTTATAAATTAGCCAGAAATCATTTATTTACACATAGTTAAATGACATCAAGTATTGCTATCTAACACTAATAATTATATTTAGTATTAATCCTTTGTTTGTACACAGAAGGGCTTTCAAGTATTGTTCCCATAAATAGTTTTATTTACACACAGTTAAATAGTTTAAAGCATTGCTATTTAACACTTATAAATTCTATTCAACACTATTCACACAGTCAAATGGTTCCAAGTATTGCTATGTAATACCAATAATTCAATTTTTGCACAAAAATGGTTTCAAGCATTCCCATCTAACACAAATAATTCTATTCAGTATTAATCATTTGTTTGCACACAGTTAAATTGCTTCAAGTATTGCGATCGAACATCAATAATTTTATATCCCCACAGTTAAATAGTTTCAAGCATTGCTATGAAACACAAACAATTCAATCTAACATCAGTCATTTGTTTGCACACAGTTAAATAATTAAACAATTCTATTTGACCCATAGATGGACCCTAACAGGTTGCCGCAACCGGCCTACAAACATAAACAGATTGGATTACACCTCGCCCTAGAGAAATAACATTCAGGCGCGGCTGGAAATGATGAAGCCCTTTTTCGACTCTAACCGGCCGTTACAGCTAAGAAAGGGATAAATTAATATTTATCAACATTTGCAAAACACTTCTGCCAGAAATAATTCTATAAAAATGGAAGTAATACTTTTCGCTAGCCTATACCGGGCTAAAGAAATACTTATTTTCTGCGTCCATTTTTTGTAGAAGAATTTTCTATCCACGTGGCACAAAAGAAGTGGAGTTCCCTTTCTTCCATATAAAAAAGTCTTCAGGCAGCGAAAATTCAGTGTCTACGCGGACGCTCTCAGGGGCCACTCGGCTCCACAAGGCTCGGTTCCTACGTTATCGTGGTTGCACCCACCTCACCGCCACTTCTAGTGGCAGATTCAACCTTTTTTTTACGGTCCTTTTTAAGGGCTATGAGAGGTCTCCTTCTGCGGGTCGGAGCATCTCTGGTGGTCATTAATGACCAGTCGAAATAGACGGCCTGGAGGCAAACACGAAGAGGACTCACTAAGACCAGCTGGTCTTAACCATCGCTCGGTTCCACTCGTCCGTTTGGCTGCACAGCGCTAAAGGCAGGGGTTGGCCTTTAGCTACCGCTCCACCATCCGCGCAGCGCTAAGATAACGCCAATCTTAGCCTCGCCCTCCTGGCCTGTTCGCTCAACAGTGCAGAGCTTTGGCGCGCAACAGCCTTAGCTACCGCCACGATACGCCCGCACAGCTTTGGCGCGAAACAGCCTTAGCTACCGCCTCGATACGTCCGCACAGATTTGGCACGAAACAGCCATAGCTACCGCCCCAACTCGTCCGCACAGCTTTGGCGCAACAAAGCCATAGCTCCCGTCAATGATACGCCTGCACAGCTATCTGGCACGACAAAGCTATAGCTACTGTAAATGATACGTCCGCACAGCTATCTGGCACGACAAAGCCATAGCTACTGACCACGACGCTCCGGCGATGCAGTCCACATAATGACTCACTGTTACGGACTGCCCCAGCAACACAGCACTAGTCCAAGTAACGACTCGCTGTTACGGACTACACAAGCATTGCAGCATCTGGCCCATGTAACGACTCGCTGTTACGGGCTAGCAACCAGATCGACACACCCCCGGTTAACCCAACGTACTGTCAAAACTGGGATATCGATCTACCGACCACGACGCTCATACAATGCAGCATTCAGTCCACGTAACGACTCGCTATTACAGACTGCCCTAGCATTGCAACAACTAGCCCACGTAACGACTCGCTGTTACGGGCTAGCAACCACAACTTGACCATACTAACGAAATGTCAAAACCGAGACATCGATTTACCAGTGACCGACTTCGGCTTTCCACAATGACTCAACCGACCTCAGCTGCCCGCGACAACTGTCCAACTGCATCGAACGCCTCGACCAATCTCAGCTTACCAGCATCAGACATCTAGCTGTATCTCCATGACTCGACCTACGCCAGCGACCTCATCGAACGTCCAGCTGCGAACATCTACAACGCGACTATACCAGCTAACGACATGACCCATCCTAGCTGAAGACCACATACAACCGCCACAGACATTTACATACACGTTTGTAATTCCGGCAAATTAAATCTTCACTTTTGTTGTATCTGTTATCTCGCCTTCTGTCTCCCTTCATTGTCTCTTTATGTCACACACGCACGCATTAATCCCTTAAATTCATTTGCGGAGTCGACTCGCAACAAGGTACTATCACTCTGGGTCGGTATGGACCTAGGAGTAAAAACAATGAAGAGGTACTCAACATTACCCAAAGCTCCAGGATTGGAGCCTTACCACCAGATGCAGTTTAGTGTCATATCAAGGATACTTGTTGGGTGGGAGTGGAGTGTTCTTTGCAGAGATGCAGTTGGCATATTCTACAGCCCCAGCCAATTGGGCTGCCTTGTAGAACATTAGTGATATTATTTAACTCATAGTTGGGGAAATAAGAGGATTCATACTGTTTGTTTTTTTTAAAGAACATTAGTCAGAAAGGGAACATGATTGGATTTTGAACTCACTTATCTCAAGGCCACAATCCAGCACTTTAACCATTAAAACATAGGGATTCCAGCTAAAATTGGATTCATTTGTAAATGTTTGATGATAACCATAGTCATTTATATTTTCAACAATACATTGTTAGTATTTTTTTTTTTTTTTTTTTTTTTTTTTTAAATCACTTTTAAAAAATCTGTCTATAATTTGTTTGCACACTATATGGTATCAAGTATTCCTATCTAATACAAATAGTTTGCGGAGTTATATGGTACCAAATATTCTAATATTAATAATTTTCAAACAGACCCAAAGATGGGACTCTAACAGGTACTGTCACTCTAGGTCAGAGTGGATCTGGAAGTAATGTAAATGAAGGAGTACTCTACAGAGCTCAATAACTGGAGCCTCACTATCAGATTTAGTTTAGTGTCATATTCAGGACAAACAATGCAACAAAATACAGAGAGGAAAAAAAGAAAAATATTTCAAATGTTTGGGGGTACCAAATTGCATTTTGAAGGAAGTGCTAAGTTCTTGGTTTAATGGTATATCAACCTTCATGGGTGATTTAATGCCAAAGCTTATAGAAGAGCAGCAATGATAGTATTTAATGCACAGCTAGGGAGAGAACAGGGTTCATACTTCTTGCAAATCTATTAGTCTGAAAATGAATGAAAAAGTCTAGCTGGAGCTCAAATTCATTTACTTTGAAGCTGCAGTCCATCCAGCACTTTGGTCATTATATCAAGAGGACAGTCTATTGATAAGTTCTTGGCCCTTGGGTTAGGGTTCAAACAAAAAGAAACCAACTTGCGTTTTTCTTTTTTTTTTTTTTTTTTTGAATGATCAAAGAAATTTGATTAGCAGGGGGCCAAGTGTGTTGAACTGCTGGATAAATACATGGAATAACATGTACAGTTCATGGTTTTAGGTGATTCTCATCTTTGCCAGGTCAAGAACTTTTCAGCATCTCCTTATTGTATAGTGGAGCTCAGAAAATTAGTGCCAAATAAATTCTTAGATGAATTTAATGGATGGATCAATCAGTATTTGGTATGTTTTGATGTTGTGATCCTCGTGAAACAAATGATAATATTTCAACCTTGAAAATTATTTTTTGTCTTGTCTTTTTCATGTGTTATGTAATATAATTAAGGATGGTACTTAATTATATTAGGTAATTATTTTATTTGTATTAATGAATTGTAAATTGGCAAGAAAACTTTGGGTTGAGGTGGGGGGGTCGCATTCCAAGATAAAGGCATCAAGTGCTTCCATTTTTAAAGGTCAGGACTTGTATACGTGCACATGTCATACATGTTTTTGTTTTGTCATAACAGGGTTTTGTTTTGAGCTTGGAGTTCTAGACAGGGTGTTGAAAAATAAACACTTCATCAGCTGAGGACAGTGGTGACATCACGAATGAAAGTTAAAGACTCGTGTTAATATCACGATCAGCTAATGAAATAATTAAGATATATAAGCAAAGATATTTTCGAATTCAGTTCAAGGAAAGCATCATTAGTAAATAACACGTGCCTTTTGCAGACTTCCAAGGAATGTAATTTTTTTTTGTCTTATTGGAAGCAAAAAAATCAGTTGCTTCTCAAGAAGGACCCTTCAGTTACCCTCTGCAAACAAAAAAAACCCAAAAAACAAAAACAAAAACAAAAAAAAACCCCACACTTTTTCAATTCAACCATACACATATAATTCTATTTGGATAAAGACAAGCCTTTGGCACAGTTAGAGGTGATTCATATCTCCTGTCATTCATGTAGTCATCTTACACCGTCACAAAATGGAGCAATTTTTTTTTTTTTGCTTAAGTAGATAATTACATATACTCCAGGCTAAAAATGTTCTAAGACTAACCTGAAGTTGAACTAATATTTTCAGACCTTATTTTTCCAAGGTATCATTGGAGGATGAGAAAATAGAAATTTAAGAAATAAAATTGTTGTTCTTCAAAGCTTTTCTCATTTCCCAATGATACCTGCATCAGAAAAATAAGGCCTAGAAATTTTTAGCTTTAGGTTACCCTAACTGTGCTTTTAACCTAGAGTAATATGGAAGTATGGTGGTCCAGTATGGATTTTTTTTTTTTTTTTGATGTACAACATGTACATAAACATAATCAAACTAGTGCTGATCATTTTCAACACTTGATTTGATCATTTTGAATATGTTAACCATCACACCCACATTGTTTAATGTTAATCATTTTTATACCTGAATTTGATTGCTAATAATCTTTATTGATCTGTCACAAACTGTGGAGCACTGTTTACCAAGAAATTTTCAAAATGATACTTAGTAAACCACTTTGGATATGTTCAACCTTTACAGTACCTTCTACACAAGTTGTGCATTTTAATTGTATTCTTTTAATACTTTTTATACAATAGAAATCTTTAATGATAAAATTGGTATATTTTTATCATTCTAACAAAAAAATTTAAGCTGATATAAGGCAATCTTTTATTATGTAGCTAAAACTAAATGTTCTTAATGCACACCTAACAATAGAAGCAGAATAAACTTTCTGGCCAACCAAATATAACTGTTCATTTTACAGTGCCTTTTAACTATTAGTTGATCAAAACTAAAACTAAAAATCAAATAATTTAAAAAAAAAATGTTCTAGCTTTAAATATACTAAACAAACCAATGAATGAATAATCTCACAAGGTGAATATTTTGTATTTTGTGTGGAGGAACACAGATCTGCATGATTCAAAGTCACATTTTAAAAGTGGGTCCATCCAGAATTTGCTCAGTTCTTCAATATTTTTCTAGAAACATCAAGATATATCTCCTGACCCTAATCCTCTCAATACAATGAGAAAATGTTTTCTAAGAAGTGAATCTGAGAGAACCAGGCTTTGGGTCAAGCATGACTGGAAACCAAGAAGGTGTCTAAAAGAAGTTTTAATTAATCATTTGGTTTTATTAATACTAGTTTTATATGTTTGCATATTTCATTTGATGTATAATTAATCCATCCACATCTGTTTGCTTTATAAAAATCATTAGATTTATTTAGCAATTTAAATGCTTCTGTACTTCATTTTCACTTACTCTTAATATAAACTATTGTTAAATTGTTTATTCAGATATAAAAATGAAATTATGAAAACTCTTGAACAAAGAGAGTCTATAAAACAAGTTAATCAGTTTTTAAGAGACCAGATGCAAGAGCTCTTCAAATAAATTCTTTATACATGTATTAATGATATATTTCTATGTAACTTGAAACAAAAAATAGAGTGAGCAATAAATGATTTATCAAATATTTAATCACATATGCTTTGCTATTTACTGAATGAGTTCTTCAAATATTTAATAACAAGATCAAAATTATTAAAATCTTAAAGCATTATCAATAATAATCAAGAACTGATATTGAATATTTAAGATTGTTTTTAAAGAGTATTTAAAAATTAACTTTGTTTCACATCCTGCCTATGGCAGAGGGGTTAAAGAGATTCATTGATTGATTTTAACAGCATGCCAATCAAAATAGACTTATTCATATTTAGCAACCCCTCTGCTTGAGCAGGATATGACACAAGGTCAATTTTTAAGCGAAGTTTAACAGGTTTGAATTCAGTTTTCCTTCTCCTAGACTAGTTGCCTCACCAAGGCTGAAGAACCTAGTCTGCCCTACTATTTACCCATAGCTGGAGGGAGAATAATCGAATTCATACCTTTCCCAAGGGTATTAGTGCTATGTGAAATGCAATGTCTCAGTCAGGATTTGAACTCATATCGCCGTGTCCATTTCCTACAACAATAACCATTACACCACGGGCACCTCAAAATAGATTTATTTCATGCCTAGAGATTAGGGAAGTGCATTCATCATACGTTCACATTTACATTTTTTGTGTAGGTGTATTTTAATAGTTTTTTTTTGTTTATTGCATACACAGTCCTATTAAATATCAATAATTTTAAATGATCTAATTTACCCAAAGATGGAACCCTAACAGGTACTATCACTCTTGGTCAGAGTGAACCTAGGAGTAATGATAATGAAAAGGTACTCAGCACTCCTCAGAGCTCCAGGACTGGAGCTTCACCATCAGATGGTCTCAGGGTACCCCCTTTTTTTTGGGGGGAAGGGGTACCCCTTTACAAGGGATACATTCAGCATATTCTATATCCTGCCAACAGGGTGGGTTTATTCAAATGTTAAAAAACACCAATTTATGGATCAATATATAAAGCTGTATTTTTTTTCTTTACACATACTGATACTGTCCTTTTATACTATACATCAAATAATTCTATATTTGTTATAAACTAAATTTTTAAAATGATAATATTTTCAATTTGAAAAAGAATAATTATATGATCCTGTTGAATCTATGTAAAAATATTTGGAAATTAAAATGCAAAAGAATAAAAATATTAACATATATAGTTGTGTACCATGTGACTTTATGAGATCTAAATTTTAGCCTAATATTAGGAGGTCACACCAATGTAAGATATAAACTTTGTGTGAGTGTGTGTGAAAATAGTGAGCTTAGACCAACCAGTACACCTAAAATTTCAAACTACAAAGTCAACAAATAGTGCCAATTTTATAACAGATGACACTCTAGTATATACAGTAATTTCTTATTCCAAGAGATTGCATTTAGTATTTATTTTTACACCTGAGATTTAATATATAAATGTGCATGAACAAACATTATTTACCTTAACATAAGTGACCAAATCTTCCATTTTGTCAACCACCTCAGTGATGGCAAGATATTCCAAAACATTCTTGCAGACTCTGATGATCTTTCTGACTTCAGATTCATCAAAAGCCAACAGAAGGGAAGAGGTGCCCTGAAGAATACCTGTAAATCAGAAGTAACAATATGAATGTAAGATTTTGGTAACAAGACATGAAATGGATTGTGGAATAATGAAGCCTTATTTCCAATAACATAAATAAAATCTTTCTTTCTTTGTATCATATAAATTTTGATATGGAAATTTATTTCTAAGGAAGATTATTTCATCTGTGGTTCAGAGAGTCTAGAGTTATTCATTTGTTTATTAAACAGGTTAATTGAAATGAAACAAATAAGGAGTGGAATAATAAATATTTGAGACAGCAAGGTTAAAAAAAAAAATTTTTTTTAAATTAACTCTAATTTATCTTCTTAAAACTTAGCTGAAAAATATCTCTTGAGATATCTCTGTCCTGGAGTGTGTGAAAAGATATAAGAGAGAAAAGATGCTATTTTTCATTAATTCTTTTTAAAGTGCTACAAAGAATAAAAAAACATGATTATTCAATTTGATATCAGTTTAATATTTTGAAATGGTGGACTGAATAAAATACATACCCCACCCCCAATTCACTGCAAGACTCAGGCCTTTCCTAAAGTCTAAAAATAGAGTAATTGACCTGACCTTGCTATATTGACCCTTGACATATTAGCAGGAGATTTGAATTTAGAAGTATCCTTTTTGACTGGTTGCCCAATTAAGGTTTAACAAACCCAGTTTGCCCTTCTATTTACTCTTAGTTGGGAGGGAAAATGGATTCATATCTTTCCCAAAAGCATTAGCATGAAGTGAAATGCAAATAGTCCTGGCTTGACATTTCCATTTTTCATGAGAAAAACCATCATGTGCATTTCCAAAATACACATACTACAGGGGAGCCCACAAAAGACTGATAACTTTTTTGTTTTTAATTTAATCCTTTTATATCATCAGACATTATAAGCAAGTTTAGGAAATGGAAAAAGTCAAGTTACAGTGTGAAAGAATAAACTAAAATAGAATTTTACTATTCAATTGACAGATCTACAATTTTTAACAGAAAAAAAATACTGTGTCACCCATTTTAATGTAAAGAAACCAAGTACAAACATAGTAAAGAGCTTACACAGAGGCAGCAGTGAAAGCTTTTTTTCTTTTTTTTTTTTCATGAGTCAATCTTTAACAGACCACCCTGTACACACTGCAAGTTTTCAAAAGTCAAAAAATATAAAAGAGGGCATAATTTCAAGAGGTGAGACAGTGATATTTATTTCTTCATTTTTTTTTTACTAAAATAAAAAAAAAATTAAAAAATTTCTTTTTAAAATCCTATCCAAAAAGTGAGTGAAAGGAAAGTAAATATTTTAGTCAAAATTAGTTAAGTATAATAAATATGTATATAAAAGATTACATATCTAAAACTAAAAAAAATGTTCACATGGTAAATAAAAAGTACATGATTTAAGTCTTAACATTCAATGGTTAACAGAGAAAGTTTTGTCAATAATTTTATTAACAAAAGGTAAAGATATTTAATGTTAGAATGACCAAGTGAGGATATGCCAAATTATACTCTTGTATAAAAAAAAAGAGATTGATTTAAATTGTCTGTTTAATGCTTGAGAGGATACAGACATTGGTTCAGGCTAAAGAAGTATCAATCACTTTATTTCCATTTTATATAGATAACCAAAGACATGAACTCAAAATACACCCATAGAAATACACTATTATTTAGCTATTCCATTAATTATCCCAGCTACTATCTCATTTCAATTGTTCTGATTATCATATTTCAGCCAATATATTCAACTTTCTTTAGGCATCTTACAATAAAGTCAGAATATTTCTCATCTCAACAACAATTTTTCAAAATTTTTGCTTACTCTGCAATGACACCAATCAAAATTATCCCCAAATTTGAACAACAATGATTTGTCCCATACTGAAAATTTCTAATCCATATAATACATAATAACTTCAAAAGATGATTTCTCTAAGTCAGTCCAAAATTTTGAAATAACTGATTTCATGAGAATTTAAAAAAAATTTTTTTTTATTAATTGCGGACTTTTTGTCCTCATCTTGGTAGTTTTTGTGTTGTTTCTTCTTTCACTACATTTCGGCCAAATTTCACCTCTGGCCTTCTTCAGGTGATTTTACCACGACCTCGGATAGGAATGCTGAGTCTTGTAACTGTATTCCCAGTAATTACTGCCTTCCATAGTTGTTGTCTATTGCACCACGTTTTTGACCAAGTAAACCTTTGGCCGGCTTGGGTAGGATTTGAAACCGTTATCTTCTGACAATGCTCACCTGGAACCGTAGAGACTCAACGCCTCTATCTGCTGTGCCACGGGTCCCCAAGGGTGATCAAGGATGGATTTTTTGGTCTTATAAATCCAATTATTTGTTCTCCTTATCTGGTCTTCCATAGTCAGGTCCATACTGAATTTGTAATTGTCTTTAATTGGAATCATTTTGAGATGAGGCTTCTTAATCTGAGAATTAATTTTTTAAAAAATTTATGTAGGTGACTAAAGGTGACTAGTGATAAGACTTGATTCACTTTGGGTTTATAAGTTTATAAGAGAAAAGCATAGGTTTCTCTGCGTCTGTACTTTTCGAGGGTATGATTTCACATTATTTGGACCAAAGAGGTTTGAACTTTACCTCCCTGCCAACAAATCAACTTTAAATTACAAGAATGTAAAAAGTTGAGGATTTTATTTTTCAGAGTTCAGCTCCTTAATGCATATATATATATATATATATATATATATATATATATATATATATATATATTATATAGAATATCTATAAAACAACCTTAGCAATGAATACATTTAGGTATTTTATTACCTGTAATTACCATGTACTATATTCCAACCCCAGCATATCTACTTTGCTAATGCTACCACATGATTGTGTATCATTTAGATATGCAGGGAAGGTTAAACTGTTTTTGGCATGGAGCAGACACCACTTGTAAATATATATTAATCTGTTCAAATGCTACAGTAACTGGAAAAAACATCAAGTTATTTGAACTGAAACACCTATTTTTGACAACGTCAGTCATAACTTTGACCTGAATCACCGAATTGAGAATGACTGATATTACTTAATTGCCAACAACTTATATACCCTCAGGTAAACAGCAGTGGCAGGAAGTGATATCATGAGAGAGAGAGATCTTCATTCACAATCCAACAATCATACAAAATTATACAAATAAATTAAAAATTATATAGCAATCATATCATGAAGTATCAACTCAAAACTTTCTAAATACCAAAAAAGTTATAATGAAAATAGGGCAAAAAAAAAAAAAAAAAAAAAAAAATTATGTGAGCATTTCTGTCTTTTTTTTATTAGAATAAAAAATGTTTTTGGTTTACAGTGTCTATTAGTGGCAAGGTATCACAACAAAATTCAGGGAATTTAAAGAGTGAACTGGATGTAGTATAGACTTATTGCTACCATTTGAGTCAGGAGCATCATGCATGGTGTAACAGAGTAGCCTAAATTGCTAAAAGAATTTCATCCTTATTAGATGCCCTAAACTTCTGGTAACGTGTCCAACTAAGCTTGACTGAATTTAACAAAGTTTCAAAGACAAGAGGAGGAGACAAGTAGTAAGTACAAGTTTTTAGAAATGTTTTAAATTTCAGATGATGCAAGTATTTACCAACCTCTCTGCATAAGCAGGCTATGACACAAGGTCAATTTTTTAAGTAGAGTTTAACAGGTTTGAATTCAGAGATTTCCTTCTCTTAGACAAGTTGCCATATCAAAGTTGAAGAGCTCACTCTGCCCAACTATTTTTACTCCAAGCTGGAGAGAGATTAGTTGGATGCATACTTTTCTGAAGGATATTAGTGCTATGAGAAATGCTAACAGCCTTGTACAAGATTTGAACTCAAGTTGCTATGTTCACTTTCTGTGATGATAACTATTCTACAACGAACACATTTTAGATGATATAAGATGCTACTTCTACTATTCAGTTCCTTGCCTTCTGTTCAGACATTGATTGGTAATAGATAATCTTTAATAAGCAGAGTTAACTTGAGCACTTATAGGGAGGTTTTTTTTTTCTTCTTTCATTGTCTTTGCAGCCACATTTTCCAACCCACCCACCACCACCACCAAAAAAATAAAAAATAACTTTAAAAACTGAACATAGTATGAAACTTGACTATGGTTTCACATGGCACAGTGCACTATTGAAACTGAATCAGATGTTTACTCTGTAGATAGACAATGCAAGCCATCAAATGAATTATTCAATGAAATTCAACTACATTTACATATGGCATGGCACTAAAAATTTGACAATAATCACATACAACAGTGAAAGAGTTAGAAAAAAAAAAAATTAACATCTCCAATGAAATGAATCTTCAATCAACTGAACTAAAAATATTCTAGTTCTTTTTCTAAAGCCATTTTACAACTCCATCCCTCTGATTTCACTAACATTTAGGTCTTGGTTGCAAAAAATATTTTGTTGGTTGCTGCAACCATCTTGGAAAAAAATTCTGCCTCTCAAGGCGTAGCCCACATAGACATCATTATACCAATAAGAAACTGCAGATAGACAAGCTTTTTTCAGAATTTTATATCCTGAAAGCACATTAAACTTTACTCACACACAATGAATTTATCAAATAATCATGCTACCCTTTCCAACTCACTATCCCTCATCTCCTCAGAGGGAAGCCCTATTGCAGTGCAGAATCTTTTCCAAGCACAGAAAACAAAAGGGGTGTATGCCAACAAAAATAACCACTACCGAGATGTTGGGGATTGATGTTGAAAATACAAAGAATCTTATTTTATTTTTTTTCTATTAGATTTGAAGCTGTTAGTAGTAAAAGGGAGAAGAGGCAGTCAGGTATGAGTAAAAGCAGTGAGATAAAAGAATCAGTCAGTAACTTGAAACTTAAAATCAGATAGCAGGTTTTTATATCTAATATGCATCTATGTTGAGAAAGAAATGAATAGAGTAGCTTTTTTTCTTCTTCCACCAAACTAGTTAGCAGAGTCAGACAATACCAAAAATTTCTCTTACATGAGCAATACTGTCTTTTTGTGAACTTAACAAAAAAAAAGACACACACACAATCTGAAGATAAAAAGCCAAAGCCAAGAAAAAGAATAAATTTTGATGACACATCAACAACACAGAGCAAAATGCCGCTAAATATCAGAACTGTTAGTCCATTTTCCTCTATATTGATAATTTATCAATAAATTGGCAAATAACAATAACTAAGATTCCATACATTACCATTGTAAAACAGCAAAAAAGCAGTATTTATCCAACCCCTCTGGTCAAGATGTGAAACAAAGTCAACTTTTAAGCATAGTAAGTCTGATTTAACTTCAAAATTTCCCTTTACCTAAGCTAGTTGCCAAACCAAGACTAGAGCACACAGTCTGTCCAACTATTTACTTATAGTTAGGAGAACAAGTGAATTCATATCTTCCTGAAGATACTTGTCCAGGATTTGAACTTGGATTTTCAATTCCATTTCCTACAACAAAAATAATAATTACACTAAGCATGCCTCCCAGCAGACTGTTAATGTAGTGGTTTTTATCTTCAACGGGTGCTCTATACTAGTGGCCATGTGTCACACTAAACTGAGTAAATATTTAGATATGTTCCTTTGGTGTAATGACTAACAATCATCAGACTATTACTCTCATAGAGATTTCAATTCTCAATTGGTCTTCCATACATGACCTTGTGTCAGACTAGTCAATATTTACAGGATGTCTCACTGAGGACAATAGTTAGCAAACCAACTGCCCAGTCCATTATCATTGTAATAATTTTGATCTTCATTATATGCTTCCTACACTTACATTCTGGTGCCAAATTAAGTTTAATAATTATTTACAAGGAACTTAAGTGTGGAACAACGGTTAACAAGCTGAGCATGCCATTATAATAGTGATTTTTACCTCCACTTGGTGTTCCACACTAGTGGCCTGGTGCCAAACTATATGATGATAATACTTATGACTAATATTGCCCCTTTGATAACCTTAAAAAATTGGTAGACAATATATTTTCTTTTTTGAGTTTGAGTTTTGTTTAACGGCATATCAACCCCTGTGGGTCATTTAATGCCAAAAAGGTTATTTTGAATTTCAGTCATTAAAGTAGCAGTTCTATAGAGATGTTTGGTTATATCTTGCTGAAAAAGTTGCTTTCTTTTAGAAAATTAAAAATGTTTTCAGGGTTTGTATTCTTAAAGATGTCCCTCAGGTTTCTTGCTTGATAGTACTTGGTACGGATATGTTTAAGGTTGTTACAATTTAGAAGGATATGTTTGGTTGTGAGTTGTACTTTGCATGATGGGCACACTGGGGCATCCTCCCCTTTTAACAGGTGTGAATGAGTAATGTGGGTGTGCCCAATACGCAATCTGGCAAGTATTACTTCTTCTCTTCTGATGCTTCTGTAGCCTGTTGGCCACTCTCCGATAGCTTCTTGTATTTCATGGAGTTTGTTTTGGGTCTGATTGTCCCATGATTTCTGCCATTTGTCTGATATAAATTTCTTTATGGTTGGTTTTAGATCTGTATATGGGATTTTTGATTTGCACATATCAATTTGAAGAGCTTTTTTTGCAGCTTTGTCTGCTTTTTCATTTCCTTGAATGCCAATGTGACTTGGTATCCAGGTGAATATGATGTTATTATTTTTAGAGAGGGTGTTTAGTTTGTTTAGGAGCTTTGTGATCAAGGGGGATGATGTATCTCTGTTCTGTAGTGCTAGTAGGACTGATTTGGAGTCTGTGTATATGATAAATTTGGAAGCTTTATGATTTGCTATGATATTCATAGCTAGATCAATGGCTGTGGTTTCTGCACTGTAAATTGAAGCTTCATTAGGTAGGCGTTTTAGGGTTTCTTTTTTTTGAGAAATAGCAGCACAGCCTACTTTTTTTCCTTGTTTGGATCCGTCTGTATAGATGTGATAGTGATCTGGGAACTTATTTTGTATTTTTATGAGTTTCTCTTGATAAGTGATGGGGTGTGTTTTTATTTTGGGTAACTTAGCCAGTTCTAAGTTTATAGTTGGTTGCCTTATGGTCCATGGTGCCATTTTGGAGAGTATGGTATGGTGTACTATTTTAGTGTTGATTTTGATTTCGTTGAGGAGGTCACTTATTCTTAAGCTAAAAGGTCTGATTTTTTTTGGGTTATTTTGATACAGGTTTTCATATTTTGTTTTGCCGGTGTAATCATAAGCAGGATTTTGAGAACAGGAGATGAGTTTGATGTAGTACTGTTGTGCTAATTTTTGTCTTCTTAAATAGAGAGGGGGTTCGTTTGCTTCTATGTATAGACTTTCCTTTGGGGAAGTATTAAAGGCTCCTAAAGTAAGGCGAAGTCCTTGGTGGTGTATTGTTTCCAGTCGTTGTAAGTAGGATTTTCTGGCTGCTCCGTATATGAAGCAGCCATAGTCAAGTTTTGATCTTATTAGAGATCTATATAGCTTGATAAGTGTCTTTCTATCAGCACCCCAGTCTGTGTGGGCTATGGCTCTCAATAGTTGCATGGCTTGATTGCATTTTATTCTTAGCTTTTTTATATGTGGGATAAAGGATAATTTAGAGTCAAAGATAATGCCAAGGAATTTATGTTCATCTGTTATGGGTATTTCAGTGTTATTTAATGTAAGTTTAGGGTGGTTGTGCATCTTGTGGATTTGACAGAAGTGTACACATTTTGTTTTACTATTTGAAATTGTAAATCCATTTTCTGTGGTCCATTTTTGGATTTTATTTATGCATTGTTGTACTTTCCTTTCTATGGTTGTCATGTTTTTTGAATTATAGCAGATGAGGAAGTCATCTACATATAATGACCCTTTGATTTCTGGAGGGAGGCAGGATGTTATGCTGTTTATTTTTATTATAAATAGGGATACTGATAGAATACTGCCCTGAGGAACTCCCACCTCTTGTGGCTTCGAATCAGAGTATGTGCTGCCAATCAGTGTCCTGAAAGATCGGTCTTCAAGAAAGTTTTGGATGAAGATGGGAAGTCTACCTTGTAACCCAAAGTTTTTAAGGTCTTTGAGAATTCCGTATGGCCACGTTGTGTCATAGGCCTTTTCAAGATCAAAAAAGACTGCCACCAGGTGTTCCTTTTTTATGCATGTTTCTCTGATTAGAGTTTCTATATGAACCACCTGGTCCATTGTGCTTCTTTTTGTTCTGAAGCCTGCTTGTAGGTTTGAGAGCAGTTTATTTGATTCAAGAAACCATATTAGTCTTTGGTTTATCATCCTTTCTAAAGTTTTGCATGCACAACTAGTTAGGGCTATGGGCCTATAGCTGGTGGGATTTGTTGGGTCTTTTTGTTTTTTGAGGATGGGGATGATTGTAGCTTGCTTCCATAAAGTAGGGATATTGCCTGAGATCCAGATATTGTTATATATGTTTAGGAGATATTTCTGGGAAATTGAAGGTAATTCTTTAAGAAATGTGTAGTGGATTTCATCTGGACCAGCAGCTGAGTTATTGGATTTGGATAATGAATTTTGGAGTTCATCTAGGGTGAAAAGTTGGTTGTAGCATTTAGTATCGTCAGAGGTGAACTTTATTTTGTTCTTTTCTTCTTTGATTCTGATGGAGTTAAATTTGTTGGAATATTTTTTGGTAGATGATGCTTGGGCAAAGTTTTCTGCCATCAGATTAGCTATTTGTTTTTCATTCAAAGCTTTTGTGCTTCCTTGGGAGAGATGATTTATAGGAGTGTGGACAGTTTTATTTGATATTTTCTTTACAAAGTTCCAAATTGTTTTGGGATTAGTATTTGAGTTTATTTTTGCAGTGAAGTTTCTCCAGGAGGACCTTTTAGCTTCTTTAATTGTGCGTCTAGTTTTAGCTCTTTGTTGTCTATATTTGTCTAGATTTTCTGATGAAGGGTTGGTTTTAAATTTCCTGAGGATTCTTTGGCGTTCTCTGATCATAGTTTTGCACTCCTCCGTAAACCAGGGATTGTTATGTTTTGGGGATGTTGTAGTTTTAGGTATGGTTTTGTTTGCTATATTAATTAGGGTATTTGTGAAATGTATTATAGGTTCTTCTTGGTTTGTATTTGTTTCTGGGATTAGGGTGTCAAGGCATAGTTTTTTGTAGGCTTGCCAGTTTGCTTTTTTGAAGTTCCATCGTGGGGTTTTTGAGACTGTTTGTGGGTCTGATTTTCCTGGTTTAGTATTTTCTATTATGATTGGAAAGTGGTCACTGCCGCAGGAATCTTCATGTACCCTCCAGTTATATTCTATAAAGGTGGCTGGATCGCTGAGTGTTAGATCTATAGCAGAGAATGTACCTGAGGATGAGCTTAGGTGGGTTTGAGCTTTCCGATTGTGGAGACATAGGTTGTTGTTATTAATGATTTTTTCAAGGGTCTGACCTCTTTTGTTCGTTGTCCTGCTTCCCCACAAAATGTTGTGGCTATTGAAATCTCCCATCAATATATATGGCTTAGGGAGTTGATTTATTAAGTTATTTAGCTGTTCTTTGTTTATAGGGTCTTGAGGTGGAATGTATATAGAGCAGATGGCGGTGGTTTTGTGTAAAGTTGCTGAAATTGCTACTGCTTGTAGGGGGGTGCTGATGTTGATTTTGCTTTGGGGAATGTTTTTCCTTATTAGGATTGATACACCACCCGAAGCTCTTAGTCCCGTGTCATGTATATAGTCATATTACTCATAATTTTTCATGTTTGTTTTATCATTGCTTTTTTTGAATGTTTCTTGGAGACATATAATGGTAGGATTTTGTTCAGTTATTAACAGCTGGAGTTCGTTGTAATTTGCCTTGTAGCCACGACAGTTCCATTGGATTATCTTGTGGGTATTTTGGTATTTGGCCATAACTATTTATGCAGTGTGTGTCTTGGGTTTAGGGTGTACTATTTAATTTTTGTATTTTCGATTTTAGGTGTCGAGTCCATTTCGGTTTCCATACTTTCTATGTTTCTGGATTTATTTTTGGTTTTTGAAGGGGTGTGTTGAGTAGGTTTTTGTTTTTCTTCTTTTTCTCTGGTTCTTGAGGTTGATTGGTTTCTGTTTTTGATCGTTAGCGTTTCATTTTTTTGGCTAGAGGTTGAAGGGATGTTTTTTGATTTGTCAGTTGGAGTTAGTTGTACATTGGGTATAATAGTTTTAAGGGTTTTGATTAGTTCATGTAGGTCATTTATTAAATTTGTTAATTCTTCTTCTATTTTTGTTGTTTTTATTTGTGTTTTTGCTTTGTTTTATACGTGGTTTGAGGGAGTCCTGGTTACCTGAGAGAAAGTTAATTTGTTAAAGGGATTTTCTATGAGTCTTCTTGCTTCAGGGAAGGTAATGTTTTTGGTGATTTTCATTTTGATAATTTCCTTTTCCCTTTCCCAGATTTTGCAGTACTTTGAGTCTGCTCAATGATTCCCTTTGCAATTGTTACAGTTTAGGCTGTTTTTGCAGGATTCCTCTATGTGGTTTGGTTCCTGCTCTCCACATTTGACACACACTTGTTTTCTTGTGCAGTGCTGCTTCAAGTGTCCATATTTCTGGCAGTTATGACATCTTCTGGGATTTGGGATATATGTCTCAACTTTAACCACTGTATAGCCTATTTTTATTTCTAAAGGGGTTTTTGGGTTATTAAAGGTTAGAATGTAGGTATTGGTTTCAATTATTTCATTTTGTTTTTTGATTGTTATCCTTTTGATGTCTATTACATTTTGTTTTTTTAGTTCATTTTTAATTTCCATTATTGAGCATAATGATAGCTCTCCATTTCTTATCACCCCTTTAGAGGGGTTTAATCTCTCATGGGGGTAAGCTTTTATATCTATGTTGTGGATTTTTTTTTGCTTTAATATTATTTCAGCTTGTTTTTTTCCTGTCACCTCTATAAGGATGGTTCCATTTTTCAAGTTTTTTACGGTTTTGGGTGATATTAGAGCTGAAATACATTTTTCTATGATGAAGGGGGATATTTTTGTTAGCGGTAGTTTTTCTTTTGATCCTAGAATGATGAACCTTGGATATGGCTCATCATTGTCTGAATCACATTCAATATGGGGTCTTTTTGCTTGGGTTTTTGTTTTAACAGAAGCCATAAAAGTGTTGGATGAGTTTCACTGAACATGCTCCCCACCCACCTCGGAGCCCCATATGGGGATGTGCCTAGGGGGAAACCCATTCGCCTAGCAACATCAGGGCTACATGTTCAGTATACTCATGCTGGTGATAGACGAATTAATTTTTTGTCCCTGGGTTTTCGTTCCCAAGATAACTACTTCCCCAGGGACAGAAAGGACTACGAGTCTTTCCACAGCATGATTGACCCTACAGCCATCGTCCTCATTTAGATTTAAAAAAAAAAAAAAAAAAAAAAAAAAAATCTAAGAGAGTACTGTCATGACCAGCCGATTGATCGGATCGGGCCTCTCCGACCGCCCGTCTAGCCCAGTAAGGGCCAAAGTGGTGTGTTGCAAGAGACTTGACCACTCGATTTTCAGGCCAAGTACTGCTCAACCACCAGGATCCCGTCCTTAAGCATCACGGGTCGCCACCCACGGCCAACAGGTAGCCTCGTTGGGGGGGGTTTTACCCCTCTGCAGAGGTGCAGTCAGCGTATTCTACAGCCCCAGCTGACAGGGCGATTTCTTTTTTGAGATAATAAATATTTCCTTGAGTAATGCAATATCAAACATTTATACTTTTCTATTTGTATTAATAAGTAAAAGTTGACGATCTTAATTGAGGGTGACTTGAAGGTTCCCTTTTCAAAAGCTACAACACAAAGGTGTACGGGAGGGTGCTACTCCATTCCCTTGATTGCTCCACTTTACTCTTGATCTGCACCTTATAATGCTGAGTGTTAAACAAGGCAGCAACAAGTACCATTTTTTTAGTCTTTGGTATGACTCAACCTGGGACTGAACCCCGATCTCCATGTCCATTGGCGAACACTACTCATTAAGCCAATGGAATTAGAACAAATGATAAGAAATATAAATAAACCAAGATGTCCAAGCAAAGAAATATAAGTACAAATTAAAAAGTAATAATTCCCAGAAATTAATATAATCAAAATTACTTAAACAGCAAAATCAATCTCTCTTTCTTTTGATATATATAATTTTTTAATATGTATTTAAGCAGTGGGTGATATGCTTGGCTACTTTATGAATAGAAAATCATAAAAATTAAGTTCTCATATGTGGAATTTAATATTCTAAAAAAATTTTAAAAACTTTTCTAAAGTGATAAAAATGTTATTCATTAACATGATCTTAATTTTCTATGAGGAATCTAATTTTGCTGCCAAGTCCAATTAGAATTTTGAGAAAGTAAAAAACAGTCAAGTAAAAACTGGATATAACATCTTTTTTTAAATGAAGGTTCAACTAGAAAAATAGCTGTCTTCATTTTAAACTATAACAGTTTTCTAATATAAAAGAAATATTCGATCTCATTTAAGATTATCTTTCCTCATCATAATTGCAATGAACAAATGTTCTGTTATATTAAATCTATATCATCTAAATTGTTTATAGAAAAAATAAATTCCTATGGCAAAAAACCACTTAGTTACGATCACTTAATTTGCAAAATCTGTTAGTAGTTAAGCTGAGAAACTAACTACAAGTTGGGAGTGAGGTAAGTCCTCTCTACACCAACCAGCAATAGACAAAACTGACACAGGCTTGGTTTAGAATTTTTAGCTGAAAAATAATTCTAAATTATCCAGATGAAAGCATCAGATTTAACAGGAAAAAAAAAAAAAAAAAAAAAAAATCCAAGTTTTAGATATGAAAAATGTCAAACTTAAAGGACATTAAATGAACATTTAAAAAGATTTTTAAAAATGTACAAAGCAGATGTCAGTTTAAAACAATAGTAAAATGTTGAGTATTGATAAAATGGAAAAGGGTATGAATATCAGGAATTCTTTTTAAAAAAGAATTTAAAAAATAATCTAAGACAAGTAATATATCAGGGTCAAGATGTTAACATAATCAGGAACTTGGTTCTGTCCATTAATTCATCTGGATAGGGAGACTAATTTTATTCCCTATTCATAGAACAGATACTTTTCCCACCATTTTGTAGTATCTACCAGGTTACAATAGAGATGCACAAAGTGAAACAGAATTTGTAAAAATAAAACAGTTCAGTAAAATGACACTGATTCTCTCTCTCTCTAGTCCTTTTGGTATGTGTCAGCCAACATTAAATTCAAAAAGTATTGAGAGTTGTAACCAAACAGCAATAATGTATACAACAATTTCCTCTTGCATTCTCCTTGATGCAGTCAAACCAAAAAAATAAAAAATAAATAAATAAATTACACAAAGTGGAAAAAACAGGCAGTGGTTACTGAAAGGCAAGATGGTGGTATGCAAAGTATTACAATCCCACTCATAGCTTAATGGTTATCATTGAAGGAAATTGTTAACATTTGACCTACTACACTGTTATTCAATGACCTCACAAAACATTAAATAACAATTTTCTTATTTATCTATTTCTTTTCATTATGGAAGAAGAGAGACTAATAGGGGAAGAAAAAGAAAAACTTGTTTGCCAAAAATATTATGTAGCTACAATCTCTGGCAAAAATTATGCACTTGCCACTCTTAGAAAATGTTTCTATTATTCTTAATCTATAAAAAATAAAATAAACAAAAATCTGAGACAAAACCTATTTATGGTGGAAATCTTTTAAAAAAATGGTCCATGGCAAGGCTCCAACCTGTATGGTTGATTTATCAAGCACTATTCAAGAAAGCTGGAAGCAGCTTGATGAAAAATATTGTTTGTGGTGAGTTTAGTCATAAATTTTTCTTTAAAATTTAGTGATACCATGATTTGTTCCTTAGTATGTTGAAAAAATTTTGATTATTAATTAAAATAAATATTTTAATTTGAGGTATGTTCCATGAAACCAGAAAGTTTGGTTATCAATAGATTTTTGAGTTTATCTTTTATGAATTGAAATAATGAAAAAAAAAACAAAACATTTTCTAAGTGTGGTGAGTCCTTTTTTTTTTTTTTATTTTACCAGGAACAGTATTATCTTCCTAATTCACTAAAGAATGCTTTGCTAAAACAATGACTATCTTAGTATGCATTTTGGAGACTATAAATACTTTTACTGTACTTAATACATTTGTTTTTGATGTGTACACAAGTTTAAATATTGGATACAAGTGGATGCTTAAAGTTCTAATTCAACCAAGAAGGGAAATGGGGGGGGGGAGAAATAATGTTCCAAATGAATTGAACTGAGAGATGAATTGGTGGAATAGCATGTATTGTTTCATGACTCTTGATCAAGAATGTCTCATCCTCAAGTCATGCTGAGAGCATGGATTCCCTCAACTTTTTCTTGCAATCTATCCATCACTCCTGGAAAATCCTCAAGAGTCTAGAGGACTTGACAATTTCCCCAAGCAAACTCCAGGCGGTGCAGCTGTACAGTCATATTTGCAGTAACTTATCTTTCTATTGTAAAGACCTTAACACTTACATCTCCTTGAATGTACACTGAAGATATGCAAGTATTCTTCCTTTTTTTGTAAAATTTGGAACAGTACACCTCAAAAGATGTCAAGCTTGTAGATATATTTCATGTAGCGAAATCTTATATCATCACAACCATCCTATTTAACAGACAGTCTAGGCCAAGTGTTAAAGAAAAAGCTCTATATTAGGAAGAATTTGTAATCATTTAGATTTTTATATCTTTTAATTACTTCTGTCTTTGTATATTTGTATTCAATCTTAAAGAAACTTTATTTTGGTGCATTAATACAATAGATTCGCAATCAAAGTCTTATTTTAAACTGTTCTAAGAGTCCAAAGTTTCAGATTATATAAAAGAAACAGATATGTTGGTTTACCAAGAAAATTTTAAATGACTTTTTGTTCAATAAATAATTCATAAAAAAAACATTAAGAATTTTTTTAGTTTTAAATGTCCCTATTTCTTGCCATAATATATGTAATCTGTGGCATCACTAAATATTATCTTGTAGTGCCAATCCAAATCAACACAGTACCAGTTGTAACATTTAGAGGGCTTCAGTCATTTCTGGGTACCAATACACATGTAGCTGATGTGGTTCTCCATAAAAGAATATCAATTCCCTTTAAGGAACTATCTTTTCTTTTTCCCTGTTTGCCACAGTTCAAAGTTCTATTCGGGAAATAGACACCATCCAAAGAGTAAACTGACTCTGCTGAAAACAGTCACAAAGGTTTATTCCCCAAATTAGAAAAGAAAAAAATTCTATATTTCTATATTTCCTTTCAATAAATGACTAAAGGTGATTGTCTCCTCTTCTTCTTCAACTGAAGAATATAAAGCGCTATAGTACAATTTCTTCTTTCAGTAATTGTATGTATGTGTATTTATAGACTAGCAGTTTTCATCTTATTTGCTTGTTAGCAAAGCAGAGAATTGTGTTGTTTTTTATTCCGTGTGCAACACAGAAACAACCTATCTGAGTCAAACCTCAAAACAAATTCATGCTTCTTACATATGTGATTATATGTATATCCTAAAGTCAAAGGGGCAGTGACCCACAGCTGATTTATTTCCCAAATTCATATTTTCATACATCTATCAACAGATGGTCAATGATCCCCCAGCTAAATTTTCATTAATATCCATTCTTGAACCCTAGATAGATAAACTCTAGCCTTGCCATCTGGCAAAACAATTTCAGTCAAAATCTGATAACAAGTTTATTATGAGAAACTCTAAACCCTTTGTTTTTAAACTCCAGATTTTAAAACACAATTCAAGTACAATTCTTTTCGACCCTTCTTCCTATATTCTAAGATCAAATCCCAATTATCCATTTGTCTTCCTACTTATCATCCTTTCAATCAAGCTCCTTAAATGGAATAATTTGGAAAAACCCTAAGTAGGGTTTTTCCAAATTATTCCATCACCCCAAATGTTACTCCACATATTTACACACAACAATGCCTGAATAGGGTCAGCACCCTATTATATAAAAGAGCAGTCAGGCTTTTTTTTTTTTTTTATCTAGGGCCCTCTCATTTTTGGTTGCAATTTGTTCATACATAAATCTCTCTCCTTCACATACACACAGTTTACAATTAAAAGACCACAATGGCTTTCGGAGAAATCAATCGACAACATCACAAATTGACTATCTGTTGAATTCTAGAAAGTGTACATGCAAAAAAAAAAACAAAAAAAAACCCCTTGAGGCAACAGTATTATTTGCCAACTTCTCCAAGGCATTTTACTCCATTCACAGAGAGAAGATGGAGTAAATATTTCTCACCAACAGACTCCAAAGAAACTGCCGCAGCCATAATGATGTTATATAAAAACACAAAAGTAAAAGTCCACTCACCGGATGGAGAGACACACTACTTCAACAGTGTAACAGGTGTGCTACACGGAGACACATTAGACCCATACCTGTTTATTACCTGCCTAGACTACATGCTTAGAACGTCTATAGATTTAATGAAAGAAAATGGTTTCAAGCTGGCAAAGGAAAGAAGCAGAAGATACCCAAAACAAACTATAATGGCCGCAGACACAGTGCTTCTAGCAAATACACCTACCCAAGCCGAATCCCTGCTACATAGCCTGGAATGAGGAGCAGGTGACATAGGCCTCCATGTCAACGCAGACAAGACAGAATACATTTGCTTTAATCAAAGAGGCAACATCTCCACACTAAAGGGTGGGCCTTTGAAACTAGTGGACAAGTTCACCTACCTCGGTAGCAGTGTATCATCAACTGAGAATGACATCAACATGCAACTGGCAAAGGCATGGACAGCAATTGATAGGCAATTGTCATATAGAAGTCAGACCTGATCAATAAAATAGTTTTTTTCCAAGTAGCAGTTGTATCGGCACTACTACATGGATGCTAACTAAATGTATGGAGAAAAAGCTTGATGGCAATTACACAAGAATGCTGTGAGCTGTATTGAACAAATCCTGGAGGCAACACCCCAGAAAACAGTAGATGTATGGTCACCTACCAGGCATCACAAAAACTATCCAAGTTAGACAAACCAGACACGCAGAATACTGCTGGAGAAGTAAGGACAAGCTCATAAGCGATGTTCTCCTGTGGACCCCTTCACATGGATAAGCAAAGGCAGGATGACCTATATACAACAGCTCTGTACCAATACAGGATGTAGCCTGGAACACCTCCCAGGAGCAATTGACGATAGAGATGGGTGGCAAGAGAGGGTCAGGGACATCCATACTAGCAGTACGACATGATGATTAAAATTATTAATTATTAAGAATATATATATGTATATATATATACATATACACACACACACACACACACACACCTTGGGGATATTGTGGGTTCAGTTCTAGATCAGTAAAATAATTACAATGAAATGAATCACATTTTTTTATGTGTTTCTCCAGTGCAGAAAAAAATGTTGTTTCTATTCTTCTCTCATGGCTTAAGTGAGCAACTGCATTAAGTCTATGTACATACCTTAATTAAAAAGTACTTTATGGCTCCCATAAATTGACACGAGACAATAAGATATGAAAAGAGCAAATACAGTCAATAAAATGGCTCCAAGTTGCTAAAAACAGACACTTTATTAAAAAAAAAATACAATAAAACTGGATATGTCAGGACTATATTTGCACTATAAATGATATAATCCTAATATCTTTGGCTTAAAAGAAAATTAACTTTTTATTTAAAAAAAAAAAAAAGAAAAAAAAAAAAAGAGAAGTATACTTATTATTGAACAATATACTGTGTCTCAATCTTCACTAGGTGAACTAGACTTGAGTTATGATATATAACCTAAGCTTAATAAATACACTTCAAAGTAAAAAAGTTTGGGTCCAAGCTGTATTTCTTAAAAAAAAAAAAAGTACAAAAATCTTATTTTAAGGAGCTTTTTTTTAGTAGAAAATAAAATTTCATTAACTCTACTGTATTTGCTTTTGTTCTTGACAAAAGCTAGATACTCAACAATAAAAGTTTATCATACAACAGTATTTTGTTTTTATTAATAAAACCACTACCTACCTTAATAAATAAAACCATCACCGACCTTAATTATTGTTTTTACAAATTCTTAGCATTCTTTCAGTTTTTAAAGAAATGTCAATGACAGATCTTCACAAGCATTCTTCAATCACTGAAAAGCTCACTCTTACTTTTTGGGTATTCTCTTAAAACTGTTATTCAATTCATCTTATGCTAATTCAATGAGAGAGGCCAAGAGATTGAAGTTACCAAGTTCTAATTTTCAAAATTTGTTCCCATCCCTTTTTGGTGGGGATTGTTGTCTTATTGATAGATTGTTTTTTTTTTTCAAATATGCATAAAATATAGTACAGCAAGTCTTTGCAAAAATCAGTTGATATTGTTCTTTTTTCATGATTCCTTTGAAAAAGTAACAAAATGTATTGAAGACAAATTAGTTTAATTTGAACATTCTGGTTGTAAGAATAGAGTGGATGTGAGAAGAAAGCCCCAGGAAAGATGGAATGAGTAATGTGTGGTTCCAACAGTTAAGTATGGTGGTGGGTCTATGGTGTGGGAGCAGGGGGGGGGTGGAGATCTGAATCACTTCAATGTCCTGTTCTTATACTTTTTTGTCCATTACAGTATTTTCTCCTTATTTACCTTCCATAACAGGAGTTTCTTGATGAATATGCACCCACTGAGTCCTGCTGATCTAAGTCAATTTTCCACAGCTGTAAGTGACACTGTTTCCTGTCAAGAGGAATTGAGTTTTTCAGAGAACTTTGGTGCAGTTTTCCTTCTTTTGATGTCCATAATCAAGTGTTTATCTTCAGCAGCAGTTGTCATTTTTAGTGCTTTAGCTCTTTTCTGCCAGTTTCTAACTGCTTTTGAAATGAATATTGTACCCATGTTTAGGAACCAAATTCTAGGCAATTTGTCTTTGAGAGTAACCTTCTTTGAATAAATTTCAATTTGTGCCTCTACCTTAACTGTTTTGATTTTACCATTTCGTGCAAATTACTTCAAAATTAAAAAGCGAATAAAAAAGAACAATGAAATAAGAGTGTTTGCAAGAAAGTTTGGATAAAAAAAAGCAAAGCAAATATATTGAAATTCTAGATTTAAAAAAATTTCTCTTTTAAATATAAAAACATCGAATTCTAAGGATTCCTACTACACTTTAACAATTGAAGGGTGAGGGAGGCTCCGAACTTTGTGTGTGTGTGTGTGTGTGTGTGTGTGTGTGCATATATATGTTGGATTGTTTGGGGGGAAACCACATTGGGTATCAGCTGTCTACAAATTACTAAGAAATATTTATAAGTTTGCTCATCAGTAGTAGGTTGGTCAATCAGAGATGACTAAAGCATATATAAACAACAGCGAGCTACAAGCTTAGACTCAATATGTGTTCCAGCCTTGCTACTTCGAAGGTGTACTTTTGTATTGCATAACTGAAAACAAGATAGCTACCTGAATTCCAACAGGTCATGGGCCCAGGGTAGCAAAACTTTTTTTTTGATAGTAAGGAATCTGAGTTGTGGGAAGTGAAGTTCCGAGCATATCTTACAATTCAACATTTACACCAGATTATACAGTCACCAACAGATCAAAGTGATGATATGGACTTTGTAGAAAAGACTGCTACCTTCTTCACTGAGCTCATTCAGTATTTGGATGATAAAAGTTTGTCATAAGGAATAAGAGATGCATGAGACAATGGAAGAAAAGCCTTAATAATATTAAGGGAACAGTATTTGTCAAAAGTAAAGCTGAAACTTATTTCCATCTATAGAGAGTGAACATCTTAGGTAGAAGATTGGAATCAGAATCTATTACAGACTATATAATAAGAGCAGAGAATATTTCTAATGTGCTGAAAGAAGCTTGGGGAGTTATAAGTGACGAACTTCTAATTGCCCAATTCTAAAAAGGATTACCTCTGAATTTTAAACCTTTTACAATGGTCATAACCCAGAAGAAAACCTTGACTTTTTCAGAATTTAAAGTATGTTTAAGAAGTTATGAAGAAACAGAGCATGTGTGTTACCCCCAGATGAATCTAACAATATATTAAAAATGAAGATCACATTTAAAAAGATTAACCAAAGGAATAAAATTGGGGTAAGTACCCATTCTTGCTGTGATTATAAATCAACAAATTATAATAATTACCAGAAACCTCAGTAGAGTAGAGAGGATGATAAAATTCCCTCCTTTCACAAGGGAAGACAAATATTATTTGTTACATTTGTCCGAAGATCATAATGTATTTCAATGTAAAAACTGAAGGCAACAAGATTTTGTCATAATACCTATTCTATAGGCCAAACCTATTTTTTTGCTTTAGGATATATTTTTTTGGACAAGAGAAATTTACTGGTTGACTGCAGTGCTACCAAATATATAATAATTGATAAATCAAAATTTATTAATTTTGACCAAAATTCTGAACCAGAGAACCATTTTGTTGGATTGGCTGATGGGAGCTGAGCGAATAATATAGTGCTGAAAAGAGGTAACACCTGCATTTATTGATGCAATAGTAAAAATATGTTAAAAAATGCTTTATATATATATATATATACATATACATATATATATATATATATATATATATATATATATATATATACACACACACACACACACCAGCTTTTAAACAAAATATATTTTCAGTACAAGCAGCAATAAAAAAAAAGGTATGCACATAAGTTTTCAGCATGATAACTGCCAATTAATTTACCCTAATGGAGCAGTTTTCAACATAACACAGAGAAGATGTTTGTATTATCTGAAAAATATCGTTTCTGCCAAAAATGCCACTCATGACTTACATACTTGGCATAAAATCTTAGGCCATGGTAACAAATCTGATATTACAAAGTTACCCAACTTAGTAAAAAGAATGAAGAGAAAACCAACACCAAATTGTGTTTTAACTGTGATATATGTATTCAAGGGAAGATGTCGAATGACAGAAATAAAACTTTGGATTGCAAGGCAAAAAAAATCCTTGCACTTGTACACAGTGATTTAGCAGGCCCTGTTCAACTCTTAACAAGAATATGTACTTAATTTTATTAATGACTATTCTGGCCTTACAATGTTACATTTCTTAAAACACAAGTCCGACACTTTGCTCACTACAATAAAATATCTAGCTGACATTGCCCCTTACCGCCATGTAAAATGCTTACGGACAAACAACAGAATAGAGTTAACTTCTGAACCTCTTCAACAGTTACATTACTTAATAGAATCAAATATGAGCAATCAGCTTATTCTCTGCATCAAAATGGGACCACTGAATGGTCATGGCAAGCTTTAATTTTTATGTCATGATGTGTCTCCTTATTGAGTCAAAATTGCTCAAAGCTTGTGGGTTTACATTTGAGGGCTTCAGCGTATATGAGAAATTGTTGTTGTAATAAAAACACAAGAAAAATCTCACAAAATCAAACTTAAATAAGATACATATTTTTGGCCTGACTTGCTTTTGTTATGTACAAAATAAAACGAAATTGGATCTTCATTGAAAAAAGGGATCTTTGTTGGCTATGATGAACAAAGTCCAGCTTACTTCATTTATTTTCCAGAAACAACGGCTATTAAAAGTTACGTGTGTAAAATTCACTGACTCTTATGATAATAGCTCACAATTGAAACCAGATAAAAATGCTGAATTTCCAGAATACTTAATCACACATGATGTACAACTGAAAGACAACTTAAACACCAAAGGGGAGGGGCAAATAAGCCATTATCTAATCTGACAGAAAAAGAAACCTGATTTTTTTTGCAGTCAAAAGCTTTGAATTTGGTGGGGTTGATTACTGTTGTACTATGCGTACAATCCCTACTGAGGCCATTAACCCTTAACTCGAATAATTGGATTTTGGCTATGAGGAGAGAATTTGATTCTTTAATAGAAAATAATACTTTTGAATGGCAGAGGGCTTCAAGAAATAAAAATATTGTCAGTAGTAGGTGTTTTTTTTTTTTTTACTATAACAAGAAAAAGTGATGAAGTCATGAGTATAAAGCTCATTTCGTAGCCAAAGGCTACTTGCAAATATATGGCAAGGATTATGGAGAAACTTTCACCACGACAAATATGGCTCCCACAAGGTTACTATTGCAAATAGCAGTCCAGTATGACTTGTTAATTCATTATATGGATGTTAAGAGTGCATATTTAAATGCCCTCTTAGACAATGAAATATATATTAAGATGCCAGAAAGCTTTGAAGGTAAAAATGGGAACGAGGCTTGGAAACTTTAAAAATCCTTATATGGGTTAAAACAGAGCAGTCGAACTTGGAATAAAACACTCCATACTTATTTAACTACACAAAATTTCATGCAGTCACCTCTGGACCCCTACATGTACGTTCAAAATGTCCATAATAAAAAAAAACCATCATTTTATTAATAGACAATATATTAATAGTTTCAAAAACTGAGGCACATTTTGTGTATATTAAGACGAGACTTGATTCAAAATGACTGATCTTGGGAAATTATCCTGGTTTTGAGGAATACAATCTGAATGCGAAAATAATACTATTAAAATGAATCAATCTAGGTATATTGAGAAGATATCAAAGTTTGTCAGGGCAGATTGCAAATCCTAATCAACTGCATATGAAATGGATATAAAGAAAACAAGTGACGAAGTTGATTTAATAGATCGCAAACCTTATCAGGAAATTATTGGCAGTCTTATATATATATATATATATATATATATATATATATATATATATACACAGTTGCAACAAGACCAGACATTTATTATACAGTTACTAGGTTGTCTCAAGACATAGTAAAATCAAATTCTTTCCATTTAACAAAGGCAAAACATCTGAGGTTATTTAAAAAGGCAAAATCAATCAGTCACTAATATTTAAGAAATCATAAAGACCATTGAAATTAGGATTTTGTGAAAAAGATTGGACTAATTTAAGTGACAGAAAAAGCGTGAGTAGATTTTGCTTTAGATTAGGAGAAAATAACCCAAGGACTTCATGGAAATCTAAAAAGAATTCAGTCACTTTGTCAACTTGCGAAGCGGAATTTATTGCTAGTTAATTGCAAGTCAAGAAGCCCTGTATCTTAGTGCACTATTGAGAACTATGATGGAACTAGAGTCACTGAAACACCCAACAACTATTAATTGTGATAATCAGTCCAGAATTGTTAGGCAAAAAAAACAGTTGTTCATCGAAGAGCAAAACATACTGACATAAAATTTCAGTGATGAAATAAATAAAGTATCCATTCTCTTAGAATACATTGAAACAGAGAAAAATGTAGCTGACGTGTTTACAAAGCCAATAACAGGAATAAAATTAAACACTTCCAGATTATAGTAGGCAACTGAATCTTAACTTAGTAAATTATGTATTATTAGCCCAGTAAACTGGGACAGAAGAATACATCGACTGCATCTCAGCAGAGGGGTAAACCTTCTCCTAAATGAGTGTTAGGAATATGACAATAAACCAACCAATTAATCCTAACAAAAAGAAAAAAATCACTAATATTTTTGTGTCAAACAAAAAAAAATTGTATTAATACTAACAGGGATTGTTTGGCGGGGGGGGGGGACCTCATTGAGTATCAGCTATCTAAAAATTACCAACAAATAACAACAGAAGTTTGGCAAATCAGAGATGATTGAAGCATATATGAACAATGGCAAGCTACAAGCCTAGACTTAATATGTGTTCCAACCTTGTTACTTTGAAGGTGTACTTTT
>OY757909.1:48499217-48650508 GCA_963585895.1 Sepioteuthis lessoniana
ACTCCAGAGTCAATGGCACTTTAAGCCTGTCAGTTTCTTACTTATGTGATCATTAGACAGCTATTTGTTTGATGATTGCATAGTCAAGAAACTGACAGACACAAAGTGCCTTTGACATTTGACTTATGGTAGCCTGACTAAGGTCTAAAATATATATATATATATATATATATATATATATATATATATATATATATATATATATATATATATTGCCAAGTGCCTTGAATTACTGATGATTTTTTCCTTTTTCTGGTTTTGGCCACTAAAATAACCAGATGTTTCCTGCACCTAGTCTTGTACAATTTTTTTTTAACAATAAGTATTTAAATATGTTGATTAGAAACAAATTTGGATCTATCACATCAAATAAGCATATTATTAATCTCTCTTCATATAGTCTTTGTGATGGTGAAAAATTAGTATTATCAACAGGGTTGGATTTTTTTTACCTCCCTCCCAGGAATATTAACAAAGTGATAACTTTTAGTGAGTTTGAAATACTTTTTTCTCAATTGCAAAAATATTCTCCAACTTCTGGGGTTGACTTTTAAAAGTATCTAAAAGTCCATTTGAGTGAGTACAGAAATTTGTAAATTCCCCTATAGCTTCTAATGATTTTTTGTGGCAGAAGAACCATTTTCAGACAGCTAAACAAATACTCTTTAACTAGACTTGACAAGGGAGCTGTTGTTGTTTTAAATTGCTCTGACTACATCAGTAAGATGGCTGTCATTTTGGTCGTCTCAAAATTCCATTTATTGGTTTGTTTGTTTGTTTTATGGCATATCAACCTCCTTGGTCATTTAATGCTAAATCAAGTAAAATACCAACATAACAGACCTTTCCATTTCCCCTTTTTTTATCAGTAGGGAAATGATTTGTTGAAAGAACCTGGTTTTACTGAAAGTTTATTTGTAGAGAATGGTCTTGTAAAAAGATTTTTTTGGAACAGCTTGTGGAAAAGATCAAATTTTGTACAAGTATTTCTTGTAGAGGAACAGTTTGTTGGAGAAATTTGGTCTTGTGGAAATTTCTTTTAGATTTTTCCGTACGTATTTATTGCTTTGAGGAATGACATTACATTTTTTATTTCAATATTTCAGGACAGCTCCTTCATGTCATTTGCACTATAAAAGATTTCTCTTACATGGGTCAGGTCAGTACATTCAATGAGAATGTGTTTCACAGTTTATTTGGTCTGGCATGTATGACACATTGGTTGCTGTTTTGCTTCAAGTAAGTAAGAATGTGTTGTCCTTGTATGACCTATAAGAAGTCTGGACAAGATGACTTTGTCTTTTCAGTTTTTTCTGTAGCCTTGTTTCTGTTCCCCCAATGTGGGTTTAATTTCTAGTAATTTATTATGCTTATTGCTGTTCTGATGTTGTTGTCTTTGTTGTGGTATGTATTTATCTATCTTCATTTTTAAGTCAGCATATGGTATTTTAAACCTTTTCAGTGGTTATGTTTAGAGTAGACCTGGCTGCTTTATCTGCTTGGTCATTTCCACTGATTCCAGTATGACTTGAGACCCAACATATCTGTACATCATTATCATTTAATAAATTTTCTAATTTGCAGAGAATTTTTATGATTAATGGATTATCAAATTTCAGATTTTTTTAATAATAGCAAATCAGAAAAGATAATGATTTTATAATTTCTTGATTCTGAGATGAGGTCAAGAGCCATGTTGATTGTATAAGTTTCTACACTGAATATAGAGATGTTATTTGTGATGTTTTTTTTAAAAATATTTTCCCTTTATGTAGTGTGGCACATCCTATTATTTTCTCCAGTTTAGATCAGTCCATGAAGATGTGTGAGTGTTTACGATATCTCTCCTTGACTTTTCCTAATTCCTCTTGGAAAATTAGGGGGTGAGTTTTGTTTTTGTGGAATTTACATAGTGTTAAGTTTATGTTTGGGGTCCTTATAGTCCAAGGTGGAATATCTAGTATGATTGTCTGATGTATTTCTGTCAAATCCATATCAACTTATGTAATGATTGTTTCCATCAGGAGGCTTTTTCATTCTTTTGGAATAGTTCTTTGTATTTTGGACAAAAAGTATTATTGTGGGCAGGATTTGCTGGGCATGACTTTAATTTGACATAGTACTGGAGGGCCAGTTTGTGATGTCTAATATTTGCAAGTGCTTCATTAGCATCAGCATATAGGCTCTCGGCTGGAGATATTCTAAAGTACAAGCCATAAAACTGCATGATGGATCGAGTCAAGTGTTTTTACATAGCTCTTTCTAGCTGATTGTTATATAAAATTACCGTAATCTAGTTGTGATCTAATTAATGATCTATAAATAGCAATAGAGTCTTTTGATCAGCCCCTCACCCATTCTTTGAGGGTTACCACACATAGTAGTTGCAATGTTTTATTACATCTAGTTTTTAGGTATTTCAAGTGGGGAATAAATGATAGTTTTTTGTCAATTATCATTCCCAGAAATTTGTATTCGTCCACAACTGGGGTCTCTGAATTGTCAAGTTTCAGGACAGGGTCATTATTTACTTTTTTTTGTGGCAAAAATGGACACTTTGTTTTTGTTTTAGAGAACCTGAATCCATTTACTGATTCAGCCCATTTGCTGATTTTCTTTAGTCCCTGTTGCAGTTTTTGCTCAATTGTGTGAATATATTTTGATTTGAAACATATCATGAGATCATCCATGTATAGAGACCCATCAATTCTAGATGATAACTCCTTGATTACATGTTTACTTTTATGTTGAAGAGGGTTACGGACAATATACTGCCCAATGGCATACCACCCTCTTCCTGATCTTTCACATCTGAAAATGTGGAGTCAACACAAACTCTGAAAAATAGGAAGCAATCTCCAATCATTGGATGATCTGTCATATGATGATAACATGAAAATGGAAGTGAATATCCAGAAACAGTTTCTGCAAGAAGTTTACAAGAGAATCCAACCAGTAGGTTCACTAAGACCTAAAATTCACCAACCAAATGTTCAATTGAGACCATCGCAACTTAAATTGGTTAAATGGCTTGTTAAATTATTGTACCTGGTTTTAAAATTTTACTCTGGTAGTCGTGTTACAGACTCTTTCTGATTTGTGTCAATGATACATCAACTTTCCTGTGGTGTGGACACTAAGTTTCTTTTTTGTTTGATATACCCTCTTTGTTCACCAACATTGCTTTTGATAAGACTATTAGTATTTGTGCCGATAACTTATATCATTGGCCATTCTAAGCCACCACCATTTCTTGAGCATATATTCATTGAATTGATGGAGTTAGCTACTACATCTGCCTTGTTTAGCTTCAATGATACTATGTATTGACAAGTTGATGGGATATCAATGAGGAGTCCTCTTGAACCTCTTTCAGCTAATGTATTTGTGGAGTTTTTGGAACAGCTTTTTGACAAGGTCCATAAACCATATTGTTATGTCTATTACATTGACGATGCTTTAGCTTGCTTTCCTTCACATAACGAGGCATTGAAATTAGTTCACTGTCTGAATAACCTTCATCCTTCTTTGACTTTTACAATGGAGGAGGAGAATGACAATATGTTACCCTTTCTCAATGTGTTGGTCAAGAAGAGCCCTTCTTCCTTTATTACTAGTGTTTATAGAAAGCCAACTTTCACAGGCTTATACATTAGTTAGAATTTGTTTACCCCAAAATCTCGGAAGATCAACCTTGTCAAATGTCTTATTTATCAGGTACTGATGATTTGTTCGAATAGCAGGATCGATGCAGAAATTAATAAGATTACAGACATTTTTCTAAGGAATGGATACCCAGACAATATCATCTTGATTAGTTTTAGATCAACAATGTCTAAATCTAATACCATTAAATTGTTTGGTCCATCTAAATGACCGGTATATATGAAGTTCCCATGGATTGGACCTGTTAGCCAGCTATTTGCTGATAAAATCCCTGGGTCAGTCATGTGCTGTTTTAACTCTGCAAAAGTGAGAACCATCTTCACCACTAGATCTACCTTTTCATCTTACCTATACTTCAACAAAGTATGATGGTTTATGAATTTCAGTGTTAGCGTATAATTCGGATTATTCTAAGGCTGGAAATTTGAGTTAAACAGTACATCTCACAAGAACTAGTTAGACAATTGCAAAATACTACATCTGAATCTTCTCAAGTACAAGAGTTGACTGGCCATTGGTGACCACTTGTCTGATTATTATATATGCAAGACCAACTATTCTGATCATTTAACCAGGCTAGGTACAAGGAACATCTGGTTATCTGAGAGGTCACAGATATCAGGCTATTTTGCTCTACCTTGTGCAGGAAGAAAAGACAATTTGATAATCTTTGTCTATTTGGGGAATTTGGTGGGAATTTTCAGAGTTTAAAAAAAAAATTTTTTTGTATGATCCAATTCGTTAATAATTTTAACTTTTGACCATTTCTGGTGAGACTATGGAAAACAAGCCAAACAAAAGGGTCCCTTTAGCTTAGTTTTATTAATTTAAACTGATTCAATAAAATCATACCCCTTATTCAAGTAATTATAAAATTTTGCTGTACTTAATTCATGGTAATTTCTTTTTCATGTTTATCTAAATATGGATGCCATTTTATCCTTATTTTCTTTTCTAATAGAATTAAAAATACTTGATGACTACTGAAATTGTCACAGTAACTGAAATTAATTTATATAGTTCTATAAATTAAGCTTTTATGTTATCTAAAATTAATTACAAAGCAATTTATGCAGAAAAGTGCGATTCAGTACATAGTGGATTTATGGGGAAAATTTTGAAAAAAAAAAAAAAATACATTAAAATTATACATGCACAGGTTGGATAGAAGTACCCAAGCTCCCAGGTAGAGATTAAAACTTTCTCATTATTAAGACAATTCAACATATTTGATACACACAGAGTGTGTACAATGGGTAAATAATTGCCATCTAAATTCATTGATTTCACACATGCACTTTATTTTATGTTTTGTCTACTGCACAGTAAACTAGGCATTGGGCACTGTCTATGAGGAAAGTAGCATCATGATGCAATTCACTTTTCAAGAAATTTAGAAACAGCACACTGCATTGTTTTGCATTGCTTGTATACGAAGATTTAAGTGTTTGGGTCTCAATTTGAGGATAGATTAATATTCATATTGATGCAGCCCACACACTCAGTCCACATTTTGGTATTTGGGGTGATCATTTGTGAGAGGGAGGTTATACCTCCATTCATCTTTCACAAAGATGAACTGAAGGTAAGGATAACAGCAACATTGACCAATTTAAACAAGGAGACCATCAGCAAGGCTTGCAGAAAATTTTGAAGTCATCTAGAGGCCATGGTTGAAGCCGATGGCAATTTCTTTGAATAAACTGAATCTATAGTATCTCAAAATATTTTCATGTAATTTTGGTAAATGTATCTAATCAAGTGAGATGTCATTTTTGATGGATGTCATTTTTGAATAATTTAGACAACAATTTACCCATCGCACCATATATATATATATATATATATATATATATATATATATATATATACACACACACATATATACACATGGCATAATCTTATTGATCAAACCCTACAAATGTTTTGCTTGTCTCTAAGGAGATTTAGTGGGTAAATGTGAATTGTCTCAAGAATTCATTTTCAATTCTAAAATAAGATTACAACAAAATTTTAAAAAGTGTAGCAGTTAGAAATATTTATTGATTAAAAAAATTTAAGATCAAAGGGGTGAAATATTCATTGAAACTCTGAAAACTGGTTTAGAGGGAAGTCTAAATGTTTGTATGATTTGACTAAGTGTTAATACAACTGCTTATTTGGATTATAGTAGCTTCCAATTACAAAAGGAATTTATACTAAACAGATTTGAAAATAGGAAGAAGTATCTACAATCAAGGCTGATCTAAGAGTTCAGAGGTGAGGTGAGATAAGTGGGGAGAGAAAAGTGAAAGTGATATTTCAAGCAAACTGTGAGAACCAATTTAATTTCAAGACAAAAGGTAAACACATTCTATATGAAACAACAAGCACTTGTACCTATATTATAATAATAATAATAATAATAATAATAATAATAATAATAATAATAATAATTAGAAAAAAAAAAAGCCAAAATTCAGACCAAGCCACATTTAAGTTTAGTGTTCAATTAGTTTTCATTTTTTTTTTTTGAATCTTTTATAACTGGATCCCTGATGAGTTTCTTTTTGTAATCTAACCCCACTGTGAAGGTAGAAATTTAAAATGACTGATTTACTTGAAAATTTATTTTATTTATGCTGTGTTGTGAAATAAGTAATGGTCAACACATATAAAATAAGAGATATTTTGTTCCGGAGAGAAATATGGTATGCTGACTAATTTAAATAACCTTAGTCGTGTTTGTTCACAGCCAGAGTCTAGAGCAAGCACCACTCTAAATAGTCCTCAGACCAGTCCATCCCATGTGTGTGTGTGTGGGGGGGGTTCCATAACTCCACAACATCCCCTTTTTTGAATTGACTACTTCCTCTGGAAGTTGTATTTTTTCTTTTTGGGTTTATCTCCATAGTCCCAGAAAATGTTCTTTTCTGTTTACTCAAATGTTTCTCCTCAGGAGCTACTAAAGGTATCAGGACATTGAATAAGTTATAAATAACCTTCATCAGTTCTTCCTTCTGGTTAATCATATCCTCCAAGTACTTTCTCCTAATCTGGTTGTGATGTTTCTTAGTTTTTTTTTTGGTCTTTAATTATATACATGAATCTCCCAATATGTTTTTCAATGACACCAGCCTTTCAGATTTCTTTCCCATTTCAGTAATCTTTAAAGAAAATGTTTTCTCCTGGTATATAGGATTTTGCATCTGTTTTTTATTCTTTATTGGTTTTTTATCTTCCTTTGACAACACTTTATTGAACACAGATTTTATTTTTCTCACAAACATTAACTAGTGACAATCCTGAATTAATATTGGGTTCATTGTCACGCAATATACCCTTAAAAATTGCAGGATATTGTCAATATATTCATTTCCATCTGAATTTTTTTAATGCTTGCTTAAAAGTGTCAACAAATCTTTCTACCTGCCCATTAGATTGCAGATGATATGGTGCAGTAGTTATGTATACAATCAAAAAGGCTTTACAAAAATCTTTGAACTCTTTTTCCATGAATTGTGTCTCATTATCCAGCACAATTGTATCAGGAATACCAAATCTAGCAAAGAGTTCATGCAAAAATCTAATTATACCACTGCACATAGGGTTTTTACATTTCATTACCTCTGGCCATCTTGAGAAACTGCCAACTACTATAAAATAATAATGTCCCTTCATTGGACCAGCAAAATCTATATGCAGCCTTGACCAACATCAATCCATCTTTGGCCAAGGAGCAAATTTCATTGGTAGTGCCCTTACTGCTATCACACAACCTCTAGATGTTTTACATTTTCTTTTATTTCTTTGTCCATATCAGGCCAAAAGACAAAGCTTTTCATTAAAGCTTTCATCCTTGCTATACCAAGATTACCGATATGGAAGTCTTAATATTCTTTTTTTTTTCAATGCTCCCAGTATCATCACCACCCGTTCACTGCACATCAAAATTCCATCACAGACAGAAAAAATCTTTTCAACATCAATCTTTTTGTATCGTTGGTCATTAATTCCTTTCCTTTTCTCTGTAATATATTTGTCGATTTTTGTTTTGTTCCTAATCTCCTCAATTGTCACAGGTAATTCTCATAGTACGCTTTTTATCTCGCTTTCTAATCTTAGGGTAGCTATCACAGTTTCTTATAATGGTTCACATGGTTTGTGGATTAACCTGGATATCCCATCCACATACCCAAACCTCTTTGATAAGACAAACTATCTTAAAATTATAATTCAACAATAGTGTTCCCTTCTCTGAAGTTGATTTTTTAAAACCAAAAATAGACAGTAACTGCCAGTGGTCCGTTCGGAGTTTAAAGCTATGGAATGTTTTTACCACAAAAATTATCTCTAAAGTCTCTTTTTTAATTTGTCTGTACCCTTTTTTAAGCTGGCAATAAGGTACTTGATGTATGCACAATTGCTTTTACTCGGCCGTTGTTTTTTTTGTGCAATATCATCATCATCATGTCGTGCTGGTAGCACGGATATCCCTGGCCCTCTCTCGCCACTCCTCCCTATCGTTCATTGCCCTAGGCAGGTTTTCAGGACAACATCCTGTATCCTCACATAGCTGCTGAATATATGTTCGTGCTGGTCGTCCTGCTTTTGCACGGCCATGTGTGGGGGTCTATAAGAGTACATCTCTTATGAGTTCGTCCCTGCTTCTCCAGCAGTGTCCTGCATGTCTGGTTCGTCTGCTTAGCGTAACTGTTTTCATTATAGAAAATAGAATTGTTGACCCGAGTTCAAATCACAGACGAGGTTGTTTACATTGTGCAATATAACAGACCCTAAACCCAAATTGCTAGCATCACAATAACATCCTTCTTTGAATCGTAATGCTTCAGACTTTTTTCTTTTCCTTAAAGTCACTGACATTCGGTATTCCAGTTCCATTTTGAATTTTTTTTCAATAATTTGTTTAGAGGAGTTCTTAATACATGCATATTTGGGATAAAATTACAATAGTAGTTTGTTAGTCCCAGGAATGCTTGTAGAGCTGACACATTTGTTGGGGCAGGGATGGTCTTTATAGCACTTGATCTCAATGGGTCTTTTGCATCTGTTCCAAATATTTGATTTGAGATGAAAAGAATTCACATTTATCCAAACTAAGTTTGAAGCCATATTGTTTTATTTTTTCAAAAACTTCTGACATGCTCAGTATGTTGTTCTTGGCTTTCACTCTTAAAATGTCATCTGGGTAGGCTATTGCAAAACCGACATTATTTAACAGCTTATCTTTAACTTGCTGAAAAATACCTGGTGTGACCTTTATTCCAAGTGGCACTCTCTTGAATCTATACAGACCTTTGTGTTTTTATAGTTAAATACTTTGCACATTCTTCATTGACAGGAATCTGGAGGTATGCTTCAGACAAATCCAATTTTGAAAATACTTTGCCACCACTTAATTTTATAAAAACATCTTTTGGACTTGGCAGAAGGTAGTTGTATGTTTCCAAACAATTGATCAATCCCATAAAAAACATCTGTGCAGGCCCTAATTTTTTTATTTGTATTTTTCACATAAACGGTAAGACTAGCCCATTCTCTATAGTCCGATTTGGTCAATAAAGGTACTTTTCTTTTCAGCCTAAAAACAGACGTCACATTTTCTTTAATTTTGAATGTCGCTTTAGCTTTTGCGTACCTCCCAAGATCTTCAGAAAAAAAATTTCAGGAAATCTTATTTCTTTTTTCATTTTTCCACGCTTAGATTTAATGCTGACACTGTAGCAGAATGAATTAATTGGTTGGTTCAACAGGTCAAATGACTCAATCCAATTCATATTGAATAGGTTCTGGGTTCAATTCATAGTGAATCCTTTTATTTTAACATTTTTCCCGTGAATGCTACATTTGTATAACATTCACCTAGAAATTTGAGTTCATTTCTTGCAATGCCATGTGCAATTTTTTCCATCTTTAATCTGCCAATTTCCTTCCAAGTTTGTTAATTTATCAATGTTACATCTGAACTGGTATCTAATTGAAACATATTGTTCATCTGTACTTGTGCAAAATTTATTTTTATTTTTATTTCTGTGTTTTCCATTTTAGTTGAGTTAATTGTATTTTTCATTTTTGCCCCTTTTTTATTTTTAGGCTTTCTACTATGTGTATGTTTGTGACCTTTTTGGTCACAATTAAAGCATTTTTTTCCTTCTAAACGGACATTCCTTATCATAATGAATCTGTCTACAGCCATAACAAGGATTTATCTTGGGGCAAATTTTTCTTTGTGTTGTGTTTTTTAACTGCATTTATTTTTGACATGTCATGTTCTTCAATCTTCACTGTGTCATATCAAAATTTTTCTATTTGTTCACATTCTTCTGCAACCATTTGTAGACTGATTTTAGGATTTTATTCTAATTTCTCCATCTTCTGGTGCCATCATAACTTGTACAAAAATCAAGCATTTAAACATATGGGGGCAGAAAGCTTTTTTTTTAATTTGAACCTTTCACACACTCTATTGACAATCTTAGAAAAAGTAAAGTAATCATCCCCACTTTTTTGTCAGGTTTAAGCACTGGCATCTTGTTTTGAATAGAGAGCTTTTCACTCCAAATATTATTTCAGAATCAAGACAGTCTCCTCAAATGATATCTCTCCTGGATTTCTTGGAAGCATGTTAGCATATTTTACATTGTGGATTGAATTACCATGACCAGAAACTCCAGCAAACACCTGCGCTGGAAACACTGGACAGCTGTTTCGATCTTATTAGCAGTGTATACTGCAATCTTCCCCACTAGAGATCAAACCAGTAACCACAGAATGCAGAGCCAAAACTACCACATCACACACAAATGACGCCAAATTAACTAGTCATGGGAATTGTGCAGCCAATCAACCTGAATGTGTCTTGCAAGTTACATTCATACTCTTTACAGAGGACACAGGTCACTTCTAGGGCCACATCTTCCCAGGATCTATATCCTTGTCCTCGAGGTTATAATAATTATGCAGATGCGTATTTTCAATCCTCCTATCAAAAAGTCAAGTCATTTCCAAAGGAGAAATGTCTAATGGTGCTTACTAAATTATATTCAAGGTGAGACATCACTTATTATTCTTGTATTTGAACAATTTCCACTTACTTTCTTGGACCTTGACTAAAGAGACACAAGAGTTATTGAAAAGTTGGTAGTTCCCATCCTATTATGCAATAGCTATATACTTGAATTTTGAGAGGGCAGCTATCATATATGTAAGACTATAACCCAACAAAATTGTCACATCATAGGAAAATTTATCAAAGCAATAAACTTGAAAAGATTTAACTTAGAGAATAAAGCAATTTATAAATGAATAATTTTATTGGGGTATTCCTGAATGTCATTTTTTTTATCGTGTAAATTTCCAACAGAATGAAGACAATAATGGAATGCTAATTAGAATCATTGAAGCCTTCCCAATTAGAAGCATCAATATCATCATGAATGATAGGTGCAATAGGGAATCAGTGGGTTCATATGTCATTTAGTTTCTTATTAAACTGATAGCAATAAACATCTAAGTGACACTTGAAATTTTAAACACAGAAAGAAATAAAGATGCAGAAATAAAATAAGCCAAGCAATGACATTGTTAGAATATTGATCTTTTATTTCAAATGAATATTTTACTTTGGTCAGTAAGCCAAGATCAATCATAGCAATTTCCAACTCAGCAGTAATATCCTATCTCTCTGCAAGTGTTCAAATTGGTGCTAACTGACTGCCTGACCAATATTCTTAGGAATTTTTATAGATTTATTCCAAATCTATTGATTCTCCAGCTTCTCGAAATAGAACAATTGTTAAGACACTGACCTAACAGGAACACAATCAACATACAAGCAGAGAACATATATAAAATAGTTGAAAATATAGACTCATAAATGGCTGTGATTTTATAGCAGACAAATAACTATATCATTGTCATATATTTATGAGGTTTTCATTTTGATTAGTTTTATGGCATATCAAACTCGGTTGGGTTATTTTATAGAGGTAAGTTATTTTGGATTTTTTTTTGTACAATTATATGGTTTCAAGTAACTATTCCTATCTAATAATGATAATTTGCAATTCTAATTCAAATTCCCTGAATAGGATGTGAGTCAGCATCAAGCTTAACAGACTTTAAGATAAAGTTGATATGATTATCATTTTTATTTCAAAATTTGTTTGCTTAGTCATATAGTTTAAAGTATTTTTACCTAATACTAATCATTTCCAAACAGATGTATTTGACTCATAGATGGGACCCAAACAGGTAGGGATTTATCAGACTTCCCATTAAGTCAGATTTAACATGACATTCTACATTTTGTTTGTTTGGGTTTTATGGCATATTAACCTTTGTATGTTATTTAATGCCAAATCCATTTTTACACAAATAAGCAGTTCTAATTCAAACAATTCAGTTCAGCGTAAGTACAGTTTCAATGTCAAAAACAGTTCTATTTCAAGCAATTCAGTTTAGCATAAATACACAGTTTAGTTCTAATTGACCCATAAATAGGACCTTATCAGGTGCTACCACTACAGGCCAGAGTGAACCTGGGAGCGATGGCAATGAAGGGGTACTCCACATTCCCCAAAGCTCTAACATTACTGGAACCTCACTATCATATTGTTTAGTGTTATTATCAGGATAATTGTTGGGTGAAGTTACCTCTTTGCAGAGGTGCAGTCGGTGTATTCTACAGCCCCAGCCAACTGGGCAAAACATTTTATCGTGTGTGTAGGAGGGGAGCATACAAATTGAGTCTCGTGTGGCCATTACAAAATATGCTTGGTTTTCTTGGCATTCCCCTTTAAGAGTTCCCCAAAAGCCAAACAATAAACCTAGCACTGCTAAGTAGGTATTTCCTAGTGGGAAGGCTCCCATAGGACCAGGTGATCAACTTTAACTCACCTGGTCTTTATGCCAGGTGAGCCCAGAAAAGCCAGGACACTAACAGGTATTACCACTCCAGGTCAAAGTGAATCTGAGAGAATTGACAAAGGATCACTCCACACTAAAAAAAAAAAAAAAAAAAAAAAATTCTGAATTGGAGCCTTACCACCAGATACAGTTTAGTTTCTTAGATAGGAAACATTTTGAGTCTTTATTTAATATCTCCAATCAACATAACTATTCTGCTATAAAAAGGCCTAAAATTCAATGAACAGCAAACAGATTGAATATCAAAATTTGCTAATGTAAAATTCCATGTTTAACTGAACAATTAACAAAAAAACTTCCCAATTGACAGAAATTATTATTTACTAAGCTTTGCTTAGTCTAGCAGACAGGCCTAAGGTGGTTTACAGTATCTGCTGTTTCTAATTGGTCATTCTTCTAAATACTGAGCACACTCATTGCTGGTTAACTTTGATCATTGAGCAGGAACCTTGATATTTACTAAGTTTTTCATAGTCTGGCGCATAGGTAACAGATTGCTTATAGTACCTGGTGTTCCTAAGTGGTCACCTTTCTAAATACTGAGCAGGCTCATCAGTGCTAACTTTGGTGATCTGGTCAAAATTTTTGTTTTCAGCAAGACTTTACCATTAGTGTTTAAAAAAGGGGGGGATACTTTAGATTGGCACATGGCTATAATATGAAGAGCCTAGTGAGGATTGAACTCAGTAGTCAGCATTAATTGGTCAACAAGATTAACTTGCTAACCATTAAGCCACAACAAAGTTCCTTCTGCCAGAAATCATTAGTGCAGAACATGAGTAAATGTCTAAAGTCATAGTAAAATCAAGAGACATTGTTGATAAGAAAAGCTAAGACTTGGCCAATATACAGAACAGTCAATGCTAAAATATAACAATGTTCACTATTTTACTTTTCTATAATTACTGAATTCAATTTATCCTATAATTATTAAAATTAAACAAAGCAATTTTACATAATTCTTTAATAAATCCTGCCTGTGATATCCCAGTTAACTTAAACTGATATAGACAAGTAAACAGTTCAAAGCCTTAGTGTTTACTTAGAACTGAGAAATTTGATCAGGTATTGAAATTTGCTTGACCTAGAATTCCACAATAATCTCATATACAAACATTTAGTCTAGGTTCCATTTTGTCTCAAGTCATATATAACGACTTAATTTTTATTGGATGTTTTGTGAATGTGGCCTTGTGCCTATGCCAATCTGTTTAAAGATATAATCTTATAACCTATTTCTTGTGAGTTATTTTCAATGAGGGCTTTGCCCACAGTGACCTCGTGTCATATGAGGTTAAACTGATAAATAGCTACTTAGGACAGTTGAACAGTGATAGTTCACATACTATTTTTGTAAACTTTTCAAATTGGTGAAATTTTATTGAGGCCTTAAAGCAGACTAAATATTTATTGTGAATGGAGGTGTACTTAGCATAATGGTTATCCTCATAGGAAATGGAGTTAACAACACAAATTCAAATCCTTGATGAGGCTGTTTCACCTTGCACTAATGACCTTAGGGAAGTATGAATCTATCTGTTCTCTCTCTCCAGTTATGGGTAATAGTAAAGCAGATTGGATTCTTCGTCTTGGTTAGGTAACCATCAAGGAGAAAGAAGGCTGAATTCAAACCAGCTGTAAGTAAATCTGGCGACTGTAGTCAAGGGCAACCAGAAGGCTCCTTTTGCAATAGCCACTACACCAAGGTGTAGAGGAGAGTGCTACTCCTTTCCCAGGATTGCTCCACTTTACTCTTGATACATACCTTATATTGCTAAGTGTTAAGCAAGGAGATATCAAGTACCATTTTTAAAGTTTTTGGTATGACGCGACCTGGGATTGAACCCAGATCTACCAGACCATTAACGAACACTCTACCCACTGGACCAATGAGCCAGTTCTGCTTACAAATTGACTGTCACATCTAGCTAGAGGTGGAGAGGTTGGGTAAATACATATTTATTGTGAAAGGACATAGTACAATTCTTCAAGCAGATCTAGTAAACACAAGATTAATATATTGCTTCCTGGCTTGCAAATGATGATTTAGGAAGATTTTCCACACCTGTTGCAAGTACTTCAGTGGCTAGAAAAGTCCATGTGAAAGAAGCAGACCTTTACATATCAGTTGCAAGAGAAGGTCTGGCACAGTCAACAAAAACTGCAGTGATACCTCTTTTGCTCTTTCTCTGCAGTTTGCTTTGGAGAGGGTGCTTGTTTGATAAGCTATGTGTTGCCGTGTTTATTTTTTGACATTCACTGACAGTAATTGATTCCACTGGCATATCAACTTCTTCTAGGTTATTTAATACCAAAATTTGATTAATTTTCAAATGATTGAAATAACTACATTTTCAGTGATCCATTGCATTTTTTAAAAATTGCACTTTGTCTACAAACAATTGATTATAGGGGAATAAAGTTATACTCTATTCTATTCCAATCAAATACAATTTGCACAGAGTTGTAGTTTCAAGTGTTTTTAAGACAAATAATTTACATACAATTACATGATTCTGAGTAACTATTCCTATTTAATAATCATTTTGCAGTTATATGGTTTCAAGTAACTAACAACGATAATCTTCTGGAAACAATTATAGATTCAAGTAACTATTCTTAATACAATTTGCATAAAATTATATGGTATCAAGTATTCCTATCTAATACAAATAATTTTCAAACAGATCTGACTCAATGATGAAGTACTTCATATTCCCTGGAGCTCCAGAACTGGAGCTTCACCAACAGATGTAGTTTAATGTTTTGCCCAGAAAATATTTTGATTTTGAGTCTTTATTTCAATATTATTTAAATATTACCACTCCAGGCCAAAGTGGACCTGGGAGTAATTGGCAATGAAGGAGTTCTCTAGAATTGATGCCCCACCATCAGATGTAGGTTCATATCACACAGAGGATAAATTCAATGGTAAGGCAGAAGTGTTGTGCTAGATATAAACAGAAGCCAGCAAATTTCAGTTGGTGATTTCAGACAAAGAGGAGAGTCCAGAAAGAGTGTGAAAGAGTAATGTTTAAGAAATGAATATCAAAAAGACAAGAAATCTGACTTCTACGTATATACATATGTTACCAATTGTCACAAATAAACTTGAAATGCCCACATTCCACTTCTAACAGAGCCTCCAAAAATAAAATAACACATCAACAATTCTTAAAGAACTGATGGTTATTGCTGCTGCTGTGACCTCCTGACAACCAGATGATCACTTCATCACCTTATAATCTATAGTAGATAATACAACACATGTTTCTTATTTAGTCTGTTCTGAATTTGAACCATTTTACAGCTGAAGAACAAAGTCAATGCAGCACAGAATAAAGTAAGGACAAAACTCAGAATCAGAAGGTCAAAGTAAGACCCACGTGTGTTTAAACAAATGACACAGCAACCTCCCACATTAGAGAAAAGTTATTTGAAGATATTTATTCTTGTAAGGGATGTGTCCTTAGTGCAATGGTTATTGTTGTAGATAATGGAATCAGCAACCTTACATGAGGCTGCTGGTGTTTCACTTTGTGCTTATGCCCTTGAGAAAAACAGATCTGTCCCAGCTATGAGGAAGTAGTAGGGCAGACAGGTTTTTTATCCTTGGTAAGGCAATCAGTCTATGAGAAGGAAAATCATGAATTCAAACCAACCTTACTCCACTTAGGTAAGATGTAACACTAAGTCAATTTTTGCAGTGGAGGGTTTGCTTTGAATTAGCACAACTAAATGGACAAAGAATAGATTAGCTAAAAACATTGTAACGAAAAGCAGCAAAAAGAAACTAGTTATTTAATAAAAAAAAAAAAATAAAAAAATGGTTACAACACAAGGTCACTGGGGGGTGGTTAAAATAGGAGGAGTCTACCCTAAGTGAAATATTGAAATATTTCATCTCAGAATCTCAAAATTTATTCAAGCATCAAAATATTTTCCATATGACCTTATGTTACCTTTTAAGATAAATTGTGTTTCCCATCATAAAAGAAGATTTCTAGTTCTGATTTGTCAAATTCATCAAGAAATGTTTTGAAAAGGTGACAGATCTAGAGAATATGTCACAAATGAAAGTAACTCATGGCTTAGCTTCATTTGCTGCATCTGATTTGCAACAGTTAATTTCTATGTTAAGAAACATATTTCTCTTCTAACACCATTCAAATAAGCCTATTTCTCACTGTTGTGTTAAGTAATAACAGTTTGTTCAGGTCCCAACATTTCAAAATAAAGACTTACCCTTGTATCTCACTTGCACAGAAGAGCTATCTCTCGATCAATAGATATTGGAAATTGTTCTGGATCTAGATAGGAATTTCTTTTAAAAACTCATAATTAATCAATTTTGTATTGTGAGTGTACAAAAATGACTTCCTCCCTTCCATGTAAAAAAAACAAGTATTTAACCACTGACCAATTTTGGGATCCAAAAGTTTATGCAAAACTCCTTTTTCCTAGTTTCTGAATTAACAGCTGACTGCACAGGTAGTAAACAGCTGAATAAATTTCAAAGACACTAAGATCCCTTTAACATTGTGAAAAACATAGCCCTGTAAACATTTGCTTAAAACTAATATAAGGGTCATTTAACCAATAAGGTGAGTTTTTTCCTATAGAGTTGGCAATAGGAAGTACAGCTACACTTTAAAAAAAAAAATCAATAGGAGATGGGTCTTTTCATGTTCCAGAAGACTGTCAGCATCAACTTCTTTATTGACTGCTACACCTGGGACTTTTTCTTTACTGGATACTGGTTTGCTACTACAAGCCTGAGTTGAAAAAAACAATCTTTAGCTCATTTGTAAACACTTTATGGCAAAAACATGCTTCTCTGTACATGTCACACATTCTTCTATAAATTTCAAATAGTGTGCACTTTTCAGCCACCAAAAATTTGATGATGGACCTCTATTCAAGCCTAGAGATTTAAATAATTTTTTATATAAACCATTTCCAAATAATGCAGTTTACATTGTGTTACTTTAAGAAAATCCTTTGTATTTAAGGAATGATCCATTATAATGAATACATAAATAAAAGCCTTCTTGTTTGGATTCATTTGTTTAATGGCATATCAATTTCTTAGAGGTTATTTAATTCTGAAATTTGAACCATTTCTAAATGTTTGATTATAATCATAACTATTTTCTAATGCTCCATTGCACTTTTTTTTATTTATCTATGATCATTTTTTTTTTTTGTACACAGATTTATTGATATCAAGTATTTCAATCTAATACTAATAATTTGCACAGTTATATATCAAATAATCCTATCAAATACAAATTATTTATACACAATTATATAGTTTCAAGTAACTATTGCTATTTAATAATAATTTTTTTATACAGTTTTATGATTTCAACAAACTAATGATAATAATAATTAGTAAACAATAATTTTAAGAAACAATTCTTAATAAAAAAAACACTTTGTATAAAGAGCTACATGGCATCAAGTATCTCTATGTAACACAATTTTAAAACAAATCTATTCGACCTATACAAGGCTCCTTAACAGGTACTACCACTCCAGATCAGAGTGGACCTGGTAGTAATGGCAATGAAGGAGTACACCACATCCCTCAGAGATCCAGAAATAGAACTTCACCATCAGCTGTAGTTTAGTGTCATACCCAGGATACTTTCTGGAAGGAGGAGGTCTTACTCCCACATGGAGTGCAGTCAGTGTATACTAAGCCCTGCTGATAATGCTCAAAAGCCTTCTTCAAAATATACAGAAGTGTATAGTGTAGTGTACTTAAAGCTATGAATAGTCAACTTCTCGTAGGTAAGAGATAAAACATCATGTGATGTTATAGCTTCAACTGCATTCCAGTATTCTTGAGAAATAATCATCAAGTTGAGCTGACTGTGCAGATTTTCTTGACACACTCTCCATTCATCCCTATCATCCATCGTTCTTGGCTGGTTTTCCAAATTACATCCTGTATACGCACAGAGCTGATGTAAGTAAGTTCTTGCAGGTCAGCCAACACTGACACATTGATGTGTAGGGGTCCATAGAAGAATGTTACTTATGAGTTTGTCCTTGCTGAATTAATGAATAAAACTATAAACTGTAGGACATTGTTCCACTTGTCTTCAGTTGGTCCAATCAGCAAAACTTGTTCAGAACTTTTATTAAATTAAAATTACTTAGAAAAATACATTTCAAAGGAGTAAAATAAAAACAGATACAAGACTTTAAAAATAATATTTTTGATAATATTAAAAAAAAAAAAAAATCAATCAATTTAATGTCATCTGATTTTAAGTAGAAAAGTTAAATAAAAATAATTTTCCTTCATTGATTAGGGGAAAGTTTTTGTCTAATTTCCTTTTTAATAAATGGAGTGAGAGTTACATCCCTGTCTTTAGAAGGGTTTACAGTACAGAATAAAGTACTTTCAGCCTCCAAAAGTTAAGAAATCACAGTGATAGTGTTTGCCTTAATAAAATATTCAGTGTTAAGTTTAAACTAACAATGACACTAGATCACAAAATTCTAATTACTCTTAAAATAGGATGTCAGTTTCCTAGTGAAAACTTTTAGACATATCTAGTATATAAGATTTGATATCATCCTTGGATTTCACCATCTGGTTAAGTAAGTTTTAATGGCATATCAGATGATTTAGTGTCGTATCAAGAACATTTCACTTAGTGGGGGGCAGTATACATTTACAGAGGTGCAGTCAGCATATTCTACAGCCCCAGCAGACGACAATATCTGCATGGGTCTTTGAACTTATCAACTGAGATTAATGTGGTCTTATGGTATACATACATATATTTGTGGTGTGGGGTAAATAATCCTATAATATATATGACAAAAAAGTAATTGCATCTCAAGACTGAATCATTATCTGTATACAAGCAAAATATGTGGTTTATTATTATTCAGCAATATGATGATAAATCTTTATTTCAAATAATTTTATTTTCCTGTTGAAGCATAGAATGTCACATATAGTATGATAATTTATCATCCAAATTGTTTTAATTTCTGATAATATGAAAATAATTCAGTGTCTACATTTCAGTTCTACAAATTTTAATGCAACTATCATTACTAAATTGATTGGCATTTGAAACAAAACATTTCAAGGTTGGTTTCTTCATGAAAATAGTAAATCTTCCTTATATATTTGTCTTGAATATCATAAAATTCCGATAAAAACATTCCCTTTTTTTTTCTCGTGTTTCTTTGATTAAAATAAATGAAAGAGCAAGTAACTAGAGAAATCTTGAGTCTATTTTCTCAGAAATTATTTCAGAAAATATTTTATGGTAATTGGAATATAAAACTTCTATGACTCAATCATTAAAAGAAAATTAAAGTTTGTTTACACATTTGAAAAAAAAAGTTTTATTGCCTACATTCATACAAGTTCAACTGAAATTAGTTGAAAAAAATAAAATAAAAAATTAAAATTATTAGTATGCCTGTATATTAAAATGAATGAGTGTGCGTGTGTATGGTACAGTGACTTCTGTAGTAGAAAATGAACACCTCAACATGACAAGTTCAAATCCTAAATGAAGTGTTTCACTTCATGCTAATACTTTTAGGTAAAGCATGAATCCATTTCTTCTCCCTCATTCTACGGATAAATATTAAGGTAGATTAAGTTCTCTAACCCTGGGAGAAGAAAAAAAAACAAAAAAAAACCGAATTCAAATTCAAAGATGGAGGGCATGGGGTTAGCAATTCCACTACATAAAAATCTACATGCTACTGAAATTCCATCACAATGAATAAGCATGAGTATTCATCACACACTTTATGTATAAGATATTTATTTTAAAAGAGTGCACAAAGATCCAAAACTAGAAACTCCTTAAGAATAATGCACTTGCTCACTGGTAATACTGAAGTTGGATCTTTTAAAGAGTTTAAATGTTATTGATACTGTTGTTTTTAAATGTAAGATCATTTTCATAAATATTACACCATCTCTTTTTGTAATTTAATACTTTTGAAACTTATTAAATATACAGACTATAATGAAAGTTTGGTTATGATTAATGCATAAACACACACATTTTATTCGATTAATTTCTGCCAATGAGTATATACATGAACATATGCAAATAAAATAATGAAATTTTAACATTACAAACACACACAAAAATCTTAATGAATCAAATATGCTAAATAAAATGGCTGAATGACATTTATTTTAGTATTTCATAAAATATTAGATTTACCGAGGAGAAGAAAAAAGAATTCAAACTGACGGACAATTTAAAAAATTTTTTTTTTTCATTTGAATTGAACCAAACCTTTAACTACTGAAATTCAATCCCATGATCATGTTTTAGCTGAGTAGGAGAAAGGGGATGGAGGGAAGAAAAATAAAATAAAATGCTTATTGAAATATATCAGATAAATTCTAATAAATATTAAATGCTCTAGTATACCAAAAATATTTTTCCTTTGAATATTCATATTCACACAAAAAAATTCCATTTGAAATCATCATGTGCCTAGTATATAAGATTTTGTATATGCAAACCCCTGTTAACTCATTTATATAATTACACGATTTGAAGAATTTTTTTTAAAGTTAGAAGATATAACAAAATGTCATACCTCTTGATCCTTCAATAAGTTTTTTCCTGGCAGGAGCTGAGAAAGGATCATCCCGAAGCATGTCAGATGCCTCAAGTAGCAACACTGAGGCATCCTCCACACGATGAAGTGCCGGTGGCATATCCTGCTTGAGGATTTGATCCTCACTACTGTTGATTGTATCATAGCCAACCTGCAAGTACAAAAGAAGCAACAAGTGAAATGGAATGAAAACTTTAATGAGTAAAAGCAAAGGAGGACAGAGCAAAAACAGAATAAAATAATCCTTTTGTTTTGAGTAGAAATGGTTCAGTGTTAGCTCACCACTGAGTAATATCTTTTGTTTCAAACATTTACAGATTGTCCGACACAGATGGCAATTAGCACATTTCAGTCCTTGTCACAACAGATCAGACTTTGCTGCTTTCTTCCGCCACTGATTTTGATCTTCTCTTATTCTCATATCATTTGTTAGAGATTATTTACACAGTCTTGAGAAACTCTTTGAAATAACCATTTCTTGAGGCTTGTTCTTTAGGCTAGTTGTCCTTGATCTAACCAGCCAGAATAGGGAGGCTGTTCAAGGGCCAAAAACACTGGACATTTTAACTGCAATAGGTATGAACAGAAAAGTGTCTGAAAGTGTGAAAAATCTAATTGACAAATCAACTAGTAATTTATATTGAGGCTATTAATATTCACTAAACACTAATACCATTGAATTAAATATTAACCCATACAACCTTGCACTATGTTCTTTCACTAGATATTAACATGGAAAAAAAAAAAACAAAAAAAGAAAGGATTTCTCAAGACATAATGGTTAACAGAGAAAGTGGACTGAATTAACATTTGGTCACCCAGCTGTGAGTTAAATAGCACCACTTCTGTTCTTCTACAAGGATAGCTTTAGCATTAAATGACCTACAAAAGTTGATATGCCATTAAATACAGAAATCAAAACCAAAACATCTGGTCAAACCATTTCCTATAACTACCACCCAAACAGTAATAAATTTTAAGTTACACCAACTGTTATAACCTTGAAAGTGGCCAGTATTTATAGAAATAGTTATTCTCTTAAAAATTGAAACTTAAATAAGTCAGAATATGCAATGGTAAACATCAATGTAAGAGTTTATATTAGATAAAATATTAAAAAACATTTTTGACATTCACTTTATAAAACATTCACAATTTGGTCCAATTATATTCTGCAAATCTTTCAATTAACTTCATAATTCCATTCACCTTAAACCTTTTATTTTGATGAAAAAAAAACTGCCAACAATGTCTTTTGCAGTCTTTCAGAGAAACTGATTTAAGGAAATGTTATGAAGACCAGAATAAATGGAAATCCAAAGAAGCAACATCAGATGAATAAGTGAAAACTTCCCAACAGTCTTTGCTAGATTACGGTCCAAGCATGTGAGCTATCTATTGGATCATAAAATATTTCTCAAGTAGTGTCTTGATTGTTACCAACCTTTATTGATGAATATGTAAATCATTCAACAAGAAATATCCAATATTAAACTTCAGAAATCACTTCTGATACATTTTATCAGTCACAATATCTTCTTTATAAACTGCAAAACTTTAAATTTTTACTTTTCTTAAAACAAAGAAAAAACAATGACACACCAAAAGTACTGCTTATTTTCTTCCATCTTCAATGTCAGAATAAAACAAATATATACCAATTTTGATGATTAAAAAATTATTATTGCTGATTACAGCAGCCATACAGTCAAAGTGATCATTTTTAAAAGGTAGTTAAAACTTACACAATCTAATATCAACCTAACAAATTTTACACATTTATTTTAACTATTTTGTGACAATTCCACTGTCATTTTCAAATCAAAATTTTTTTTACAGTAATTTCTCAAATGTATTATGGTCTAAGGAGCAATCTTAACATTCCAGGTGACCCACTACCACTTACTACCCTAGGCTCAACCTCCTCGGCTATATTTAACTTCGGACTGCGCTCTTGAATATATGGGGTTCTGATTTCCAGAAAAAAAAAATTCTTCCATTTAAAGTATCTTTTAAAAGAAAAAAAATAGGTATCCTTATCTACTGACCTCTAACTGCATTAGGAGCAAAGATTTGAGTTTATTATGAAAATTTAAAAACAAACAAACAAAAAACAACCCTTTCATTCACATTGAGAAATCCACTTTTTACAATTGATTAAAATATGCCATCATTCCTAACTTGTTTAATGATACTTTTGATAGTACTATATATATATATATATATATATATATGTCCATCAACATTGATGCATACACACACATACACCCATACAGATACACTTGCACTCACCTATATGCATATTAGTTATTGTACCTAAATATGTGAATCAAAGTACAGAAGAGCTTATCGTGTCACAAACAAGAAAGCTTATTTTTCCTGACAAGTTACATCAACAAATTAAAATATAACTACTGTTTCATTCTCACCCACCACCACCAGAACTGTAACTATAGATATAACTATCACAATGAATAAACGTTTTATGCATTTGTTTCATGAATAATTAAATTCTGCCCATGATATTACATAAATTGCATTAATAGTAGTTCAAATAATCTTTCATTAAATCCACCTTTCATGGAAATTGTACTTTATCTATTCACTTTTCTATCAGCTTACATAATGACTTGCATTCTAAATCTAATAAAGCAAAATACAAAAATGCAGACAACTCTGAACTGAATCTACAAAAGGAAAGGAACAATTCTTCCAACTTCATCATGATAAAGAATTTCAAACATTTCTCTGACATTAACAAAAATGTAAACTCAACAATTTTCTATTATGTCTGTTCCGAAGGAATAAATTCAATCATTGCTACATCTTCAGCAAACGCACTGATGACAAAGTGATAAAAAATATTAAGATAATAAAGAAAGTTATTAACTGTTATGGTGACCTACCTACACGATAATGAACTTTTCCTCCATCATAAATACTAACCCTATTTTACTCTTACTGAGATTTTCACCCAGCAGTCAAACCTGACAGTTTGGATGGACACTTCTATCTGCTGTACTAACACTCTTATTTTGTATATATGTTCTGTTTATTCAATACACTTCTTCTGTGTCTTCTTTCTGGCTCCTAACAGGCCACAATATTAACTCAAAAAGAAAAAAGTAGATTCGAATGTTTAGACATTTGTGGTTGGAGGGATGAGGTTTATTACATGCTACCTTAAATTGTTTTTTCTTTTATAGATCTAATGTATTTCCAATTAGCCTGGTGTTTACCCTTTCAATTTTATGTGAGACAATAGTTGAGTTCCAAGTTAATTATATGTGAATATAGTAGTTATTAAAACAAAAAAAACAAAAAAAAAAAATTGGTTAAAGCAAAGTTAACTCTAGATTCTTCCTGAACCCTACCACAGAAATTTATGCTTAGAAAAGGCACAAATCTATAGTCATGTGATCACCTCTATTAATGAAAAACAAGCTCCTGGGATAGGAGTTTAAGTCATACTGAAAGCTATTTCTGTTGGTGTTATTTAAAGCTCAAAGTGGATTCATCTTAGTAAATTGAGATAGAAAGAAGGATTTTTAAAAAGTAGCCAAAAAATAACAAAGAAAAAGCAATAATAATAATAGTAGCAGCACAGAAGGTGTATAAGACGAGATAAATTAGCACAGAAAGAGTATAAGACTAGACACGATTGCGTGGGCAAGGTGATCCACTGGGAGATGTGCAAGAAATTTAAATTTGACTATATGAACAAATGGTATATGCACAATTCAGTATCTGTCCGAGAGAATGACACACAAACTCCTATGGGACTTTGACATACAACCGGATCATCTAATCTCGGCCAAAAGACCAGACCTTATGATAATCAACAAAAAAAAAGAGAATCTGCAAAATTGTGGACTTTGCTGTCTTGGCTGACCACAGAATAAAACTAAAGAAAAGTGAAAAGAAGGATAAGTACCTCAAACTTGATAGGGAATTGAATGAAATGATGGAACATGAAGGTGACAATTATACCAATCATGATTGGTGCTTTAGGCACAGTCACCAAAGGATTATTAAAGGAACTGGAGGACTTGGAGGTAGGAGGATGAGTGGAGACCGTCCAAACTACAACATTGTTGAGAACGGACAGAATGCGGAGAAGAGTCCTGGAGATTGAGCAAACTTGCTGTCACTCAAACTCTAATGAAAGACCATCAGCTAACACTAATGTGAAAAACTCTCAAGGAGTAAATGATAATAAAGATGATGATGCATGAATATTTTGGCAATACAAATGTAGATTTGTAAACTACCTAGCAATAAAGCATACCAACTTTTAGTCAAGCAAATATATCCAAACATTTCCAGCCATTGGGAGAGAGTCAGGGTGTAGTAACTCCCTCAACCATATTCTTGTTTTGGGGCAGAACATGACAAACAGGTAAGGTAAGTTTTGTGGCACTAGTCATAGCAGGAACAGAGACTATTTTTGGTGCCTCATTAAACTAACCATGTCACATACTACAGGTGAGTGTGCATAGTTAAAGAAGACACTGCCATAAGGCTTCTATAACCAAAACAGTTATGGTATTTTCCATAAAAGACAAAATCCTGGGACATGGAATACAAGTTTAAGTCTTATGGGGGAGTTATTTCTTTATTCTGATTTCATGCTCTTTAAATAGTTGAGGATGGTTTAGTTTTATGGCATATCAACCCTTGTAGGTTATTTAATGCCAAATATATATATATATATATATATATAAACGGTTCCATTTCAAGCAATTCAGTTTAGCATAAGTACAGACTAAGTATTTCTATTTGACTCATAGATAGGATCCTTTCTGGTACTACCACTCTGGGCCAGAGTAGACCTGGAAGTAAAGGCAATAAAGGGATATTCCAATACACCAGCATTACTGGAGCCTCACCATCAGATTGTTTAGTGTCATATCTAGGACACTCACTGGAGAAGTCTTACTCCTCTACAGAGATGTAATCGGTGTATTCTGCAGCCCCAGCTGACTGGGTCAGAATGTTTGAAGAGTACTTTAGCTAGCAAAGTTGTGATAATAAACAATAAGAAAAGACTACTGATAAAATAATGAAAATATATTTCAATTCAGAATCAAGTAAAACTATTACTGGCTTATGGCTATTTTAAGAGTTGGCAAGTATTTTAAAAAACAAGTTATAATAAAATGTCAGAATAATGGCAAATACTAGTAAAAAGATTTTGAGAATTTAACTTTTTTTTTTAATGAGATGACATTTTTCTCATTAATCTATATTATACAGCTCTTTACATACCTCACCAAAAGATGTAAAACTAAATGCCAAGTTCAAAATTTTAGGTAATGTGTTGTATATATTTACCCATCCTATCAGTCATAGGTAGGATGTGAAACAAGGTCAATTTTTAAGCAGAGTAAATTCAATTTGAATTCAAAATTTTCCTTCTCCTTGACTAGTTGTCTAATCAAGGGTAAAAAACCTAGTCTGTCCTACAACTTACCCATAGCTGGAGGAACAGATGGATTAATGTCTTTCCCAAGGCCAATAGCAAAACTCAAAAAGAAACTTGTCCAGAATTTTAACTCTGGATGCCAATTCGATTTCCTACAATGACAACTGTTACACTATGTGTAGTGCATTGTAACATCCAACATAAGATTATAAAATCTCAAAAGAGAAGTTCAATCACTTTTTAAGCTTATAAAGGAAGGCAGAATCTATTAAACACAATTATCTGCTATTCTATTAACAATATAGTCAATGCTTCTGCTCACAGTTTTTAAAAATAAATAACACACATTTTATTTATATATAAGAGAAGGTTAACTCAAAATTTTTAGTTAAACACCATCTCATTTTCATATTGACCAGGAGGCTTGCCTACATTCTCCCTGTATTTCCAAGTTGAAAGTTTCCTTATACCTGGAAATCTATGTCACAAATCAGTACAATTATTACCATATAGTTGATATTTCTATGATAAACACTGAGAAAATAAAATCCTATTAATTACAAAGAGAGAGAAAAAAAAAGACCTGTTTATCAAAAACATAACTGCAGTTGTCATATACTGACAGTAGAAAACAGTGGTGACATACTTTTTGCAACAGCATAACAGAAAATGTTAAGCCACATTCCAAACACCACTAGAGATTTGTGCCATGTATAAAAATAAAAACAAAGAAAAGGTCATTGCTATAAGCACCTGTATTTCTATCATCATTCTGTATTCACATTTGTTATGCAGAAATCGCAAAGAGGGAAGGAAACAAGAAGCATGAACTGAAGCAGCAGCCGATTTTAGCATCATTACGCATGTGCATGCACACACACAAAAAAGAAAAGTTTGAAACAGAACAAATCCTGTGAACAGAGGATTTGTTTCATTAGGCAATGCATTTTAGAATGGTATGTAGAAGAGAGAAAGAAGAATCTTTTCAAAAAGGAGAATTTGGTTTAAAACAGTAAACAATTAAGAGAGTGCTGATAATTCCATGTTTCATGTAATAAAAATACTAGAGTGAATCAAAAGTTTTGCAATATTTTATTATGTGCTAATTTATGGCATGTATATCACTTGACCAAAGCAATTCAAATTGAGGTAGATACCCGCCGTGGCTAGTAGTTGGTGCACTGACACATTATACATTTCTTAACTGTGTGTTATTTGAAAGTAGCACAGATGAAAATACAACAAAGTCTCATTCTGGGACTTGTGTTTTATGAGTTTGAACCAGGTCATAATGCCATGGAGGTGTTCAAGAATGATTGTTGTATGAAAGCAAAAGGTGCAGTTGATCACAATACAGTAACTAGATAGTTCAAGAAATTTTGCTCAAGTGTATAAAGATTACAAACAAATTGGACAGTCTTCTTTTGAACAGGGCAGTCTTATGTACAGGTGTCCAAGACTGTTCCCAATCAAACTGACCAAGCCTCCAACATTCTCATTTTATAGACCACGATAAGGCAGCTGATTGGTTAAACAGTTGAGTTTTACATTTACACTGGCACACTTTGTCAATTTTTTTTCTTCAATTATTCTACAACAACATATGCATGCAAGTCGTTGATGTTTTTGTGCATGATGTCATGTATCTTGCTCAAAACAACCACACTCTTCCTTGATTTGAGGATCACACAAATGGCCATGTGAAGTGGGTCATTTTATCCTGCTACTTCATCTCAGTCGAGTGGGCTTGGTTTGGCTATTTCCTCATTTGTACTTTCCACTGATGTATCACTGAGCTCATCTCGTTAAAGGATGCCACTTACACTTCCAGTTGAAATTGTCATTTCTTCCTGCATTTGCCCCTCATATACCATAGGAGTTTCTTCATCCAAGGTGGTAATGTGGCTGCTAGTAGTCTCCGGTCTATGCACTGGATGAATATCTTTTACATGGCGTGGTACTCCATCAACAAGGACTGAATGAGGGCTATAAACTTTCGTCACTTTCCTTTTCTTGAACTGTGTAGTACACTGCCCACGTGGTCTTTTCACCCAAACAACATCTGTTGAAGCAGTGATGTCATCTTTTGGTGTCACATTATCCCAGTGTACTGTCTCTATAAGAGAGCATTGCATTCTTGCAACAATGTGTTTTATCATGCAGTGGGATCTTTCCACTATACCATTCCCTTATGGTACATGGGCGCATCGGACTCTTATCTAGATGCCCATTCCTTTGCAAGTCTTGTGAATCTTCCCCTGCAAAAAACTGTAGCATTGTTGGCAAGCAGTTCAATTGGCAACCCCCTTTTGTAAAAGATTGGCTCCAGCTGCTGGATGATACTGGCAGAGTCTTGGCACTGCAATGGCCTCAAAATGGCAAAACAACTGGGACCACAGTTTATTAATGTCAGGTAGTGTTGGGCACTGAAATGGGTGATGTCCATTCCCACCCCACTCCAATTGTCACATATAGAAAGCTTGCCTGGCTTCCAATCCACTGGGACAGGATCTATCGATTGACATTTCTTACAATCCCTGACCACCATTTGATCAGCCACCCTGGAAGCTTCAGAAATGACCAGTTTTGGAAAGTATACTGTGTGCTTCATGCCAAGGTGTCAACTGGACAGATGAATGGCTCATAAACAAGCAGATTCCTGGCCTTCTGCAGCCACAGTGCACACTTGTTCTACAGGCTCTGACTCTTTCTGAATATAATCCTGCCATTGCTGCAGCACCTTGGTGAGCTGATCAGCCCGGTAATGAGACTTAACCAGTATCATGTCTATTTTCAGCTCATATTCTGAAGCCAGTTGTCAAAGTGTGCCAAGCCAACGCCTGACTAGCATTCCAATGACAGCCTTGATTCATTTTCTCAGTTTTCCAGACAATGTATCAGAGACCTAGCGATGCATTCATACCAAATTCATCCTAAAGTAATCACCTTTGCTTTCCACTGTAGTGATGCCTTGCAACACTGCGTCGAGTTTTGCCAAGTTGATGTGCTTATCCTCAGTCATTGGTTGCAACCAGCTTACATCTTCAGCCATGGCTTCACCGCTCTCAATAACAACACTAGTGGCTAACAAGCTTGCATCCGCCCATAGACTGACATCCTGTCCATCAACACACCAGTCATCATGCAATGGATCTGTTTGTGACATTGGCAAAAATGTTCACTAATATCCGGCTCAGAAAAGGCACTTGTACTTTATTGTCCCATCCAGATGTCACAGCATTTGCTCTTCACTTTATGAACGCGATCACAACTTGTAGCCAACTGCACACCAGAAAATGTCTCATCAATCTCTTACGCATGGAGAAAATAGTCCAATGGGTTATTACATCGGGCGGCATCAGCATACCACTGAAGCTTATTGTGCTCCTCCCAGACATGCAATCCTAACACTTGTGCCACTCCTTAACTATTCTGGGGCCTTGCATGTAAGCCCAAACCGCTCAAGGTGCTCTTTTACACAGGATGCAAGACTTTTCATTAAAGAACATATCGTCAATGTATGAAGAGGTAGCTTCATTGATGATCTCATCTTGTGTAACCCAGCACAAGTCCAACACAGCGATGTCTAATCCTTGCTGCTGCCACTCTCTTAAATTATGTGCACACATGTCTGTGCTGGCCTTATATGCGTCTATATGCTCGTCAACCTCACGGTAATCCATTACAGGCTTAATGCTTGGTTTGTTTGCCATCAGGGGGATTATACCCTTTGGGGGTCCAAGATCTTCAAGGTACAGGAGCAGCCAGCTGTTTTGTATCCAAGTTTGCAGTTCCCAGTTGTACTCCTCCCAAAGTTGCTCAGGGGTAGGATATTGCAACCGCCTGTTTTTTAATTTGACCGGTAGCTGGTCATTGGACCATTTCCACAAAGCGTTCCATATCAGTCTGTTCATGTCGAACTCTGCTTGGAAATCAGGCTTGTTGATGGTAATGCAGCACAGATTGGCTCATCACATTGAGGAAATTTTACTTCACCGGTGCTAGCCATGAACATTCCACCCAGCTGTTTGATCATGTCCAGCCCAAGCAAAAAGTCAAATCCATGTAGTTCCGCGTCTATGACCAGAACTTCTACGTCAACTATTGCTGACACCAAACCAGACCTCCCAGACTCCACAGTACTTAAGTGTACTCCTGCTTACAGTCCTTTATCTCCCATGCCTGACAACATGCTTTGCATATGAGCATTTGTATGCAACCAGTGTCCACTCCCAGGCATTCAGGTTATATGTCCCCACCACTTGCACCGATAGCATGAAACTGGTCTTCGATATCTAGCACCCTCTTTCTTTGAAGTTTCCTGCTGCAAGAGGCAGTTGTGTACCATGTTATTGGGTCCGTCACACACATAGCATTTTGTTAGCGTGTCAACTTCCTTTGCCTGAGAACACGATGGTCATGCAACCACTGCTGCTTGCTCAATATCTGCAAGGCATTTCTTCAGTATAGCTCATGCTCAAGCCAGCACTTGTGAAATATCCATATCATTTAACTGGGAAGAGGCTTGGAGCAATTCCTCGGCATGCTTTAGCAACCCGGTAATAAATGCACACATCAGTCTCCAATTCATCACACCACCAACTAGAACTGAGAGTTTACACATCGACAGTCTCTCCCGGGCATAAGTGGTGCACGAGAAGTTGCTTCAAAGCTGTAACAAAGTTGAGAGTAAATGCTGTATACAAAGTGTTTTTAATGCAGGTAAAGTCACTCTTCTTTTCCTCGCTCAGCTGCTGGTACACCACATATGCACCTCCAGATAGATGCATTGGAACAACACACCCTATACACTTTACATCACTAAGCTGGCATATCAATTCTACCTTCTCAATCCACTCGATAATTGACTGTTCAAAAATCACTTCCATCAAATAGTGGTATTAGTTTAGAATCAAAAGCCATAAAGGCGGAAATAGCCTGTACGTATTGCAAACAAATTGGGCAGTCTTCCCTAGAACAGGGCAGCCTTCTCATGAACAGGTTTGTCCAAGACGGTTCCCGATCAAACTGACCAAGCCTCTGACACACTCATTTTATAGACCATGATGAAGCTGCCAATTGGTTAAGCGTCAGTTTTACATTTGCACACTTTTTTTTTTTTTATTATTCAAATGTTCTACGACAACATATGCATGCAATTTGTGAATGTTTTCATGCATGATGTTGCATAGCTGGCTCACAACAATCACAGGTTGCAAGAACTTTGATTATCACAAAAGGTCAGATAGAACTAAAACTGAATTTATAGGCTATGCTCCAAGCCATACAGACAAATTTGGTGAGTACCATTCAGAGAGTATCAGGCGAGTTTGGCATCTTACAATTCAGTGAGGTTTTTCACCTTTACAACCTTGGCAAAAGCATTTGGAGCTGACAAATTGTGCCTCATGTTACAAAATCATTGCAAAACTATTGACTCAACTTAGTATATTGATTAATGAACTAATAAGCAAACTTTATAGCTGAGATGGTTCCTGTGTGAAATATTTAACTAAGTACAAAAATAAGATTGTTATAAAATCTTAAACAAGAAAAGAGACCAATCAGAAAGGTCAGAATTCAAGATCTGGTAAAAAACCAAGTTTTGAATGCAATGCTGTGTGGAGTACATTGGCTACCCCCATAAGTTTTATGGGTAAAACATTTCAGTAAAATATTCTTATTGTCCCAGAAGTTTTTTTTTTTTGAGGAGGAGAGTCATTACTAATTCTTGTAATCTTTTGTGTTCATTTTAAATATGAATAATGGGTAAAAAGTTAAAAAAAGATAAACAACAATATTTCAAAAAACTATGTAGAAGAAAAGAAAGAAATTTATTGAAACTGATTGACATAAAAATAAATGTAATACCAATTGTTTTAAGATCAGAATTTGAAGAACTTACGTCCTGCTGATGAATTTCATTTTTATTGTTTGCACTGAAGTTCACAATAAAACCAATACTATTTCCAGCCAAAAGACAATAAAATCTTAGATATAAATATCTTAGAAAATTAAAAATATCAATTAGTAATGTCTAGAAAGTATTCTGCTATTCTGAATATTTCAAGATCTTGTTACATGAAACCAATCAGAAAAGACTTTACAGGACACATGTGAAGACATTTTCTTATGGGTTCACTCAGCAGTAAGACATCATTGTGTGAGCGAGTAGATTTTTCTCCTCTTATATAAGGTTTTTGGCAAAATATTGAATCCACAGGTTAGTCAATGCTCAATACCAGTCTGATTTAGATACTAGTGACTGCTGACTTTTCTCAAATGTTGAATTTTTTTTTTTCACTGTGCTTTGTTACTTAACTTAAACCTAGATATGCTCTCTCACTAATATGGAGTACCATTTATTTATATGTACACCAAATTCCATCAATATACTGATACTTGTAAACTAGTTGATACTAGCTTCATTCAATCACTGACATGGGGAAAAGTAATTTCTATTACACACCAAAGAACCTCCCTACTATCCACAACTCTCTCACTATAAATTAATAAATTAGAGAAAAATAGAGGAACCAAGTGCCATTGACAATGACTATGCTATTCTTACTTAGATCTACATATGCTTAATCATTGATATTGAGCACACTTTATAAATATAGCAAACTATATATATATATATATATATATATATGAGAGAGAGACAGCAGGTAGCTACCCCACCAAGCTCTACATACTATTTTACAAAGTAGAAAGGGCATTAAGAATAATTTTGAAAGGACTAAAGCACTAATGTTAGATAACTGAATAATTTCCAGACAAACCTTATATGGTATTGCATCTAGCATAAAGGAAACAATATATTAAACTTCAGACAAATGAATAAATGTGTTAACCAATTTATACAAACAGCTGGACTTAAAACCCAAGAGTGTCACAAAAGATTTTCTGTAATGGTGAGAATGAAACAAAAAAAAAACTATAAAAAAGAAAAAAAAGGTAAAGGGATCATACGGAAAAGGATGCATTTCAGTTTCCAAAGACCATAGCTTTTTTGTATATTTTTTTCTCCAAATTTTAAATATAACAGTGGGTCTTTTTGTCCATTTATAAAGATTATAATGAATACAGAGTCACAGTACACTCTCATTAATATAAAGTAACTGGTCATATCTTCTTTAACAAAATTACATCAGTTATGATGATTAATTAGTTATAATTTGCATGAATTTCTATTTACCAACACTCATTTAAAAAGACAACAGCCATCAAGCTTAATGTCAAATCACATTCTATTTATAGAATATATAATTGAAGAAAAATACTCAATTGTTGTGAAATATCCTTTTCTTTTTTTTTTTTTTTTTTTGAAAATGCACTTCAAAGACATTTTTTCTATATTTGAACAATTTCACAATGATATTTTTAGTATTTTGAGATGTTTAGAAAGATATTTAATGTCAAAGTAAATTGTTTTGTAAATATCCTATCTCTTTCAATGTGTTCACTTATTAGAAAAAATGGATATGCCGGGTCATTTTATAGCAAAGGAAGACTATCTTAGAACCATTTATCAAATGTATTTATATGACAAGTTTATTTTATTACCAACTCTAAATACTTAAATAATAAAAAAAACATTAGTAAAATATTTAGATTTAAAACATATCTTCAATTTTAATTGGATGGTAAAAAGGAAATTTTAGAAGTTGTTTCCTTTTGTTTGAATAAATATATTAATGGTCAGGAATTTAAGAGAAATTAAATCAAGAGACTTGACTATTTTCACCAGCAGATAAGAACCATTAAAAAGATGGCTGCAATTTATTTAAACATCTTTAATATATTATTGAACAACCATCTCTGCAAAGGAATTATCTAAGTTGTAGGATAAAATGTATTTTGTAATGATATTATTACACACAAACATCTGTTTGGGTCATGAAGTACAATATATTTCTTGCACTGTTAACAATTGTTTCTATACTAAATGCAACAAACTGGAAGAGAACTTTGAGATATGGAATCAATACTGAATAATTTTATGGCACACTAACATCTGAATGGGTTATGAAGCACAAGATATTTCTGGCATCGACAACAATTCCTTCTCAGTGAAACAACCTGGAGATATGGAATGATTAAAAAACTTCAACTTTTGTCGATAATGCTGTGAATTTTACATAAAACAAAGTAATTAAGAAATTTTAAGTTTACCTTTACTAAATTATCAACAGCAAGTTTGACGGCTTGTACAGGCCGTGCCAAATCTGGCATAGCATTTCCATCTTCAGCTTCTTCATGAAGAATCACAAGTTTGGACACCTGAAAAATAAAAAAAATTGTATATAAAATCATACATCAAAATTTGTTGATAATAAAAATACATATCAATAACATGAAGATAATTGGATAGGGTACATGATGTTCCCAGAAATGCTACCAACCATGAAATTTTGTTTTCAAGCCAACACAACAATTTTTTTTTTTTTTTTTTTTAAATCAAAGTTTGTAGATTTTTTTAAAAACTTATTGCTGAATCCAGTAACCATGCTTGAGCAAAATCTAAATATCAGGAAAACTGACCAATAAAACATTTTATCTTAAAGAATGAGGTATCAAATAAAAAAATTATTTTCCAAAAATAAAAATACAAATTATGTTACAATAATATGCATGTTAATAAAACTCAAACTTATTTTTATAAACTTGCCTAAAGGCCACCTTTAACAGCTTAGTGTCAAGTTACATTCTCTTTGTAAAATCTATATTATAATTCATTGAATATAAATTAGAAGTATCAGCTTTCTAGTCTACTACAAAAAAAAAAAAAAAAAAAAAATTAAAGGCAACAAGAAATACAAATCAATCAGAAAAATTATATCATAATTTTGTTTCTTTTTCAAAAACAAACAGAAAAAAAAACTTTTGATAATGTCTACTAATGAATCTAATTTATTTTTTTTTTTTTTTTTTAAAGTAATTTTAGATTTTTTTTTTTTTCCTTCAGAAATTTCTTTCACATCTGAAAATGATACATTTATGTTACTGCAAGTTTCTTAACACACACACACACACACACACACACACACACACACACACACACACACACACAATAAAGTTGAACTCTTGTAGACTCCTTGTAGAGCAAAGAGCTAAAGCCATACCATTAGAGTGGGGATGGTATGGTTTCAGTAACAAGTAGGTTTTTATAGAATTGCAAGTTCCACATCCAGTTTTCCTTCTCCTACACAAGGTCCCCTATTAAAGCTAGGTAGCCCAGTTGGCCCTATCATTTAGCCATAACTTAGAGATGGATTTATACCTTTCTCAAAGATACTGGCATGAAATTAAATGCAAACAGCATCATTCAGGACTTGAATATGGCTCATAAAGTACATTTTTTACAATAAACATTACATTTGCTGTCCCCACTCACACACAGTGAGTGAATGTATTCATATTGGATAGTTAATTGAAAACTACTTTCTCTACTAGTATGATGTCAACTCCTGCCATTGCTGTTCAGCTGAAGGTCTGTTAAGTAATGTCAGTAGTACTCAATTTTAGTCAACCTGAGGTTGTTATAAATGACACATAATGAAATACAGGAGTTACAGTTTAAATAACCAAGAGTATCAATTAAATAGAAATATATTTACAAGAAAAAGCAAAACCAAAGTGGAGAACAATTCATTATAACCTTTCTTACTTTATAACATTAGTGACTAAAATATGAAAGGACACGATTTATTTGGATTTGCCTATATGTAACTATGTATGCATGTAAATACATAAGTAAAATTTGTAATGAAATTTCAATGATGAATGAGAAAGAAAATGGGACAGATCAAAAATTAAATGAACATTTTTCACTAGAAGTCTAGTAGTCTAGTGATCATCAAAATAGAAATAAATTCAGAAACAAAAAAATTCATATTATAGATTCAGTTTTGGTAATAAATTCATTTGCATTCTAGCAAAACATGTAAATCTGATTTTCTCAACTGGCATTCTCATACCAATACATACAAAGAGATATACATGTGTGTGTGTGTGTGTGTGTATGTATGTACATACATATATGTTTATAGTTTATATTAGCTCACTTGGTGAGGTAATGGAGGACCAAATATTGCAGTATATATGAGGAAGCTATTTTATACCTTATATTTTTGGGTAGCATACCCTGTGTATATTTTTTCCACACACACAGAGTATTAGAATAACTATTAACATTATCTTATTCTCACAAAAAAAGTGATTCATGCAAAATGTCCTTTCCAAATACTAGGTGTTGGTCCTTAAGTGTTGTGTGTGTCAGCAAAAATAACCTTTGAGAAGAATGCTCAAAAAAGCATCTCTTGTAAAGTAGCAACCCCCTTTACCAACCAGTTCAGAAGATTGATACCTAAGGCAGACAATAATTTGCTGATCTAAAAAGAATTAGATTCTTTGCAAATGTCACTGGACACACAAGTAGCAACAAAGGCCAAAAGAAGCAGTTAGTCAGAACTTGGTCTCTCAACAATTCCATCATTATTTGCATTTTCTGGGGTTTTGGAATCATGGGATGCATTCATTCTGATAAGCTCCAGATTAGATTAGTTGATTTCATAAAGAATTAGTTCTGTACCTTCAGTAAATATTTCACAAATCCTGTCTTGATGGAACTCATTTTATAATGAACAGAATTCATGTTTTTATGGTTCAACTTCTAACAAATATATCTTTATGATATGAAAAACTATGAGATTATATATATATATATATATATATATATATATATGCACAAAGGATATATTTTAAGCCAGTGCAAACTAAAATTATTTGAAGAGAAAGTTTTTCTCGACTTTTCTTATATAATTAACATGAAAACCTTCCAAAAGTAATGTATATACAATTTTAGATGGATATGGATACTTACATGTAAAAAAGTTTATAGGTCATTGACAATATATAAATATAACAATTTTTTTGTGTGTGGGGAGTCCCTATAGTGTGATGGCCAATATGCAAAACTGCAACATTGTAGTAAGCAAGTTAAACTCCAGTAGCACTTTTACATTTACTCTCTGGCTCATACCCTTGGGAAATACATGAATCCCTTATCCTCCACTTCACCCAGGTATGGAGTAAATAGTACCACTACTGTTCCTCTACAAAGATGGCTTTGGCATTAAATAACCCATGATGGTTGATATGTAATTAAACAAAGAAGTCATACCAAACCAATTTTTGTAAACATTCCCTAAATGGAAAATCAAATTATGTAAATCATAAGATGCTTAATGGGCTTAATATAGACAGACATATCATATATGTAGTCCTTATAGTAATTAGAATCATAGCTCTAATAAAAGAAAATAGTTTCACATTTATAAAAAAAAAAAAAAAAAAAAAAAAAAGGGAAGAAGCAGGCAATATTCTGCAGAAACTATGACAAACACAGACTATATAGATGATCAAGCACGTCTCACAAATACACCTGCCAAACCTAAATCCCTACGACATAGCCTGGAGTATGCAACAGGAGGCATTGGCCTCTACGTGAATGTAAATAAAGCAGAATTCATATGTTTTAAACAAGAAGGAGCCATCTCCACTTTAAGTGGCAAGTCACTAAAATTACCAGTTCACATACCTTGACAGCAACATCTCATCTACTGAAAGTAATGTTAACATACACCTAGAAAAAGTGTGGGCTACTATTGGCAGGTTATTGATACAACAGCATTTCTACTGAGCCGTAGCTACTTTATGGATGCACCACCACTATGAAACACAAGAAAAAGCTAGATGGAAACTACACAAGAATGCTGTGTTTTGATTCTGGAAGTAACACCCCACAAAACAACAGTTGTATGACCACTTATCTCCAATCTTAGAAACCCTCTAAGTAAAATGAACAAAACATGTGGAATAGTGTTGGAAAAGTAAGAACAAACTCATAAGTGTCATTCTCTAGTGGACTCCTACAGATGGATGCGCCAGTGTTGACCAACCAGTAAAGTTTTACATACATCAGTTCTATGCAGATACTGGATGCAAAAATGATAAGGACTGAGAGCAAGATAGAGAGTCAAGGAACTCTGTGCTGTCAGCCCAAATTGATAACATATGGAATAATGGTAGGCTACTCTTAGACCAGATGATTGGTCTAATGAGTAAAGTATTTGCCGATGGTCCGGGAAGCCAGGGTTCAATCCCAGGTTGAATCATACCAAAGACTCAAAAAAATGGTACTTGATGCCACCTTGCTTAGTACAATAAGGTAAGGATCAAGGTAAAGTGGAGCAATCCAGGGAATGGAGTAGCACTCTGAGGTGTAGTAGCTATTGAAAAAGGAGCCTTCTGGTCACTCTCAACTAAGGACTCACTCTCAGACAGACTAGGTTATATAGTAAATTACAACTCTCACTGAATACCTAAGTACACACACACACACACAACTAATGCATCAAGTATCAATAAACATTTGAAAAAAAATGAAATAGAACTTTGGAATTTATTCTTGTTTTTAAAAAAATTCACTTAGCAGAAGTTTTTTGTAATGCTTTCAACACAAATATGAATTGATCAGATTGGAAAAAAAAAAAAAACAAATGAATAAGATAATTGTGTTAATCCACCTCTCCCTCCACATTCAACATTTGTTAACCTAAGCCACATGATAAATAGCAAGTACAAGTTTGCTTTTTGTTTTAAATTATAACCCTAATTAGATTACTTTAAATAATGAATGAGGAAAACAACTGAAAATTAAAGTTGGATGTAAAACAATGTGAATTACTAACATTTGTGTGTGTGTGGGGGGTTAAATATGACAAGCTAATACCTAACCTTCAACTTCCAAAGAAAGGATCTAAAATAATTACTAAGTGGAAAAGTTGCATAGAATTCTGTTCATTCTTATTTGCAAAAATTGTCATTATTTTGTACCTCGAATTACTTTTTCTTTTTTTAAATTTTAAAGTTATTACATACAAAATCCATTTTAACTCTGGTCAAACTCATTCTTATTCCTATAGTAGTCATGTACTTCTAAAATCGACGATAATCCAAATGTCATCGATCTTAAATTTGCTGGTAAAATATAAAAGTCATAGCTGAGAATTCATAGTTTATTCAAAAATGTAGGTTTCAAAAAATTTGTATAACTAAATTTTTCAATCTCTAAAAATCTTTTAAAACAATATTCAAAAACACTAAGACAAATTTTCTTTCTGAATAGTATGTTATTTCTTAGTTGTTTATACTGTAAAAATATAGAAAAATCACCTTTATTTCCATCAAACTTTGCTTTGATGCCTTGAATAATGAAATTTAGAAATTAACTTATGTTCTATATAAAAATTGACAAATTTGCATTATTTTATTTGCATAAAATCAGAATAAAACAATATATGAATCAAAATGGACATGTATTTACAAAATCGAACAAAAATAGTAGTTTTTCAAGATTTTGGACTCATGCAAATTACTTATTATATATTAATCAACCCCCAAATATAGTCTCCAATCAGGTTTTGAGAATTTTATTATCAAAGTCACAAGAGTAAAGCCTGAAAAGAAAAATAGATCTTTTCCATTTACTTTAGGTATAAGAAACAGGAAAATAACACTTTCTGCCTAAGAACAAGTAAAAAAAATTGTTAAAGTGTAATTCTCATAAAAATTCCTTATATTTTATTAAACTCATTTAATATACCTTTAATACATTTTTTTGATAAATAATTTGTTACAAAATACAGTCCACATAACTCAAATTCTGGTCATGAAATGAAAATATTTCATAGAAAGATCCAACAGGTTGCAATATTGAGTTATTCATATTTCTTTACATCTTTTATAATTTTCATGTTATTTGTTTGATGTAATAATATTCAGTAATGAATATTAAATGATAACATTAACCATATTTCTCTTACAGTCTACATAATTCATAAGTTTGGCTTATATCACCATCATTTGATATCTATCCAACTGGGTATTATGCTATTATAGTTTTATGCTACACTTACTTTATTACAAATTCACACCAAGAAGCAAAATCACCAAACTGGGCCATTTCCTTCATCAAAATAACTTATGTAAGAAATATCAAATATAATACAGAATTAGCAAATGATCACCAGGACTTTTAGAGTCTAATGAATAAAGATGAGAATAACACTAATATGTTAGCTCGCAAGTAGAAAACATTTTTAAATAAAGTTGGTCTTTTTGTAATTTATGAGAATTTTTATCAAGAGAGCAGGAAGAAGGGAATGAATAAAAAAAAGGAGAGAGACATCCAACTGGGAATATATTGTTTAACCCTGAGGAACCTATCATGATTGCAGGCATCTAAGTCTGGCTTCCTGGCTTGAAAAATATCTAAAAATGTAAATTGTTGTCATCTGTTATTTTTAAATATATTTGTACCACAGTTAGATAACAAAATTATATATAAAAATTACATTTCATTGACAAGAGCGATGTAGATGTGGGCAATCCACAGCCAAAAGATAGCTTGTAATTTGTCCATTTTCCTAATCTGAGTCAATAAATGATTTATAAATTACAATTCTAGACTTAACAACTTATGAGGAATAAAGAAAACAAATTTTAACTAAAGACAAAAAGTGGAGAAGAATTACAAAAGCTTCAACCATGCTAAAATTCTTTGATTTAAAAAATTTTTTTTTTTTTCTTTCATACATGTATGAAACTTATGTAATAAACTCAGGACTAAAACAGTTTAAGTTTCTTATTTTCCTTAACAGTAAAGAAGATTTATCCAGTAACCTGGTTTGGCCATTGGGACACTATTCATGTAACTTATCTTGGGCAAGAATAGCCTGGAGGATGGTTTGGTATGGTTTGCTTTGCTTTTATGGCATATCAATCATTGTAGGTTATTTAATGTCAAATATGGTTTATACATATATTAGATATACATGATTTGTAAACATAAATCAACAAAATTAAATAGTTCCAAGTATTGGTATGTATCACTAACAATTTAATTAAACATCAGTCATTTGTTTACACACAGTTAAATGATCAAACAGTTCTATTTCAAACAACTCAATTTAGCATGTCATTTGTTTGCACTCACTTTAAATGTCAAGCAGTTCTATTTGACCCATAGATAGGAGTCTATCAGGTGCTACCACACCTGGCCAAAGTGGACCAGTAGATGGCTATGAAGTAGTACTCCACATTCCCTAAAGCTCCAGCATTACTGGAACCTCACCATCAGATTGTTTAATGTCATAATCAGGACACTCATTGAGGGGATCTTAACTCCTCAGCAGAGATGTAGTCAGTGTATTTTACAGCCCCAGCTGACTGGGCTTAACCAGGTGGAGTTTCCACCTCTCCAGGTCTGGTTTAAATTTAGTTTTCCTTCTTCTAGACTGGTGGCCATATCAAAGTTAAAGAACCCAGTCTGCTCTACTATCTACCCATGACTGAAGGGCAAATAATTGGATTTATACCTTTCACAAGAATATTAGCACAGTGAAATGCAAACTCATTTCTTATTTATATAGGGAGTAGAGCTATACATACTCAACTCTCTGGATACATTTTCATCAGGTGTAGTATTAAGTCAGAGACATAAGGTTATAGATGCTAAAATTAACAATCAGAAGATGAAGTGTTAAATGAAAATACCTATATCAGGAACAGATGGCAGAAATTAGAGGGAGAAGTTAAGGTTGCTTGGGGACTTAAGTCAACAATAAGAATTCTGTGCATGAAGTTACTTCAAGCCTGGATTATTTGTTCATGGGGGACAGATATAAGAATAGAATTAGACAGTCACTAAATCATAACAAAAGCACTCAACACTCTTAAAATTGGTTTATTTATATATATTTATTTTAAGAACTTTTTTAATGGTAAAAATGAAAAATATAGAATTACAACTTTTTTAACACACACACAGTCAGGTCATGGCAACAGTACCAGTTCCTCATTAGATCATGAAGTTAAGCAATGCTGAGCCTGGTCAGTACTTAGATTTAAGAACAGACACTACCAGATTAAGCAAAGCTTAGTAAACAATTACAAATTATTAAAAAAATAATTTTTATTCTTAACTATTAGGCTTTTTAAATTCATTAAATTAAATATTTTATATTCAAAATACCCAGTAATAGGATAGAGAAAATAAAGTGGATTCATGCTTTTCTCAAAAAAATTAGTGTCAAGAAATCTGTCAGAATTTAAGTTCCATGAACAGATTCCATTGTGTCAATAACAATTATACCACTTCATACCACCACCAGCCTCTATGCATTTTCCACCAATATATTTGAACTGGTCTTGACCATCACATATCCTTTGTCCTTATACAGGTGCTTGTATTCAGTTCAATTTAGGGGATTTTGAACTGAATCCTTTAGTCCATAGAAGTAGACAATTCTCATTTCAATGTCCATGCTATGAGATATTTAGAACAGTCTGCAGTTGTGACTTGAACAATGCGTTTGATCTGAGTACAAGAATTTGGGGAGGGAGATAGTGCAATAGCTAAAACATAACAATAACCACCAAGAGGACAAGCATTTGAATACATATCTGTATATGTATTATAATCTACTAAATGTCTTCATATAACTGAGGTTACTTCACTTTTGGCCCAATTTCAAACTTCTAGGAATTATTAGTCATGGCTGGAAAAGTTTTAAACTATAATCAAAGATCCACCTTAGACTGGTTTTTAGATGTAATCTGTCTCTTAGCCTCTGTCTGTAATCGATGTAAAAGGGTGTAATCTGTTTGACAATGCTAACCCACTTTCTTACTAATCTTACTTAGACCCTTTCTGTTTCATCCTAATGTTGAACTACTAAGGGGAATTCATTTCAAGTCATTTGGCCATGGAAACTTAGAGGAAAAGTAGTGAAGTCTGAAAAATAATAAAATTATCTTAAATATTTCAAAGAGTTTCAATAATATCTGAGACTTCTGAATAAACTAGAAGCCATCTGTATGCCATGATCTGTATAATTATGTTAGTAATACATAATAAATAGATAAAAACTAAATGCTCTTTAAATAGAAAATCACCCTAAACTTTAACAAAAATGATTATGTCCACTTACAACCCTTAATAAAAGGGTAAATACTGCCTAATAGTGATAATTCCTCATAACATAAAAATCTGAATTCTGTTAATTGTGATTACTCCTTATATTCATTATTTGCAGAAATGAAATTGTCTTAAGAAAATATAAAGGAGAAAAAAATAAAATGTCCAGAAATTATTGATCGTAAGTTATCATAGATGCACAAGAAATGTGGATTTGTTCAAAATTTTTTTTTTAATCCAATGTATTATATCAGTTGAGAGTTTTGGATAGAGAAATACATATAAAAATTGATAATGTTTATAAAAGCAAGAAAAAAATGACCTCAACTTTGAATAAAGCAGTCAAATTGAAAAATTGATTTTTCTTCTGTGACCTTGTTTTAATGTATGATCACACATGGGAATTCTAGGTGTTTTATTTTAATGTTTTTAAATGGAATTAGCATTCTGATAAGTTTGTAAAAAAGATTTTGGGTAGGTGATCATTTTACAAACCCTATTTGCCAAGATTCTATATATTTCTAATATAGACATGTTTTGTTTTTTTTTACTTTTGAATGAATTTTTTTAACCTTTTCATTTCTTTCACTGCAAAAATAAGAATGTTTCATTAAACATTAGCCACAAGCCAAATTTGCAGACAGACAAACACCTATGTACCTTTAAAGAAATCCAGATTTCTTCCAAGAAAAAAATGGAAAAAAAAGGAAAGAACAATCTTAAGACAGAGGAAGAAAAATAATACAAAATGATTTCTTTTTAAATTGCACCCTGATGACATTACATGCTTAGATAGATATTATCCTGATAGAATACAAATCTAAAAAAAAAAAACAAGACTAGTCCCAAACAAATGAGGAAAGCATCATACACACATAGATGCACAATAAACTTGTCTGTTATTAGCTGTCTTCAATCAAGTCTTGCAAATGAATGACTCACTTCATTTCAGTGGGCAAGTCTATTTATTGTGGAATTATTTCAAGTTTGTAAGCCGAGGTTCCATATCGAAACGTGATTCAATCAAAAGAGAGAAAGCAGGGGTGGGTCAGAAAAATCAATTTGGACCAATGGTGATTCATAACTGGAAGAATAGGGGGTTGCTTTAAAATAAAGGGTAGGGGTTCAAGTTCTAATGGATACAAAGCTCAACAATGCCCTAAGAAAATATTTGGAGGTGATAGCACAGGAGTCAAGAGGAAAGGGATATTTGTCATTAGATAAAGAAAAAATTCCTTATCCAAACCAACATTATTTATATACAGCTGTTAATCTCTTAAAATTGAGAATAGACAGGAATTGATTTTTATTTTTTTTAATTTAAAGATTCTTTTTTAAATTCAAGATTTTTGCAGGGCAAAGACACTTAAAATTTATAATGATCAATTTAAATGAAAATATTTACTGAGTATAGCACAGAGACATTTGAAAGGCAAAGAGTTTTCTCTAAATTCCCTCTCCCCATTCAGCTTGCTTTGAAAAATTGCATTCAAAATCCTTTACTTCAAATACTTTAATATAAAATTAATTCAATTTTTTCATTCATTAATAAAGTAGGAATGGTGACCTACTGAAAATGGATATTTCTTTAATTACTACGTAATTGAAAGATTTTCAAATGAACATTTTCAATGGATTGTCTTGTTCACTTTTCTCAACTACTGTTTTAGTAAGGGCAAAAAAAGCAAAACCCACATACTTATCCTTCTTGCTTAACACATACTCACATATAAAATATATATTTTTGAGCAAAAGAAGAGTATATATATATATATATATATATATATAGTAGACCAATTGCTTAGAGTGGAATTTTCACTATTGTGGTCCTGATCCACCAAGGTTGATAATCAGTGTAACAGCTTTTTTTTAAAACTGTTACTATTACTTAAATTGTAAATTATTCATGGGAGAATAAATTTCTTAAAGCTCTAACACTTTCCTGCTATTGAGTCATACCATAGAAAAGATATCTTTAGTTTAAATACATAACGATTAAGTACAAGGAAAATTAGATTCATGCCTTTCCCAAAATCATTAATGATGAGAGTATAACTTGAATATCTACGTGAAGTGCTAACCATAAAAGTCACTATTAGCGTGTCTCAATTCCCATTGGGTGCCCCACTATTGTGTTGCATTTTTAGAAGTATCTTGCTACCACTTGTTCTCCGTTGGGTTCCTTTAAATTGTTTTTATATTGGTGGCATTTTATAACTACCATATTTTTATTAGATATTTTCTTGCTATTCAGGTTAGCAAGGTTTCTGTTTTGATACCATCCTTACCAAGAGAAGGAAGCTAACTTTAGTTTGGTAACCTCAATGGACTAAGAAAGGGTTAAAGTCCTAAGCCTCTCAAATATATCTGTTCTCTTCTATATCTCAGCTCCAACTTTCAACTTAAAAACCCTGTCTAACCACTATATGACAGGATCAACTAATCAAGGTCCAGACACCCACTCATCATTTTAAACTTGGTTCAGACACTTTTACACCAGATATGATCTATCTCTATAACCTTTACCTGTCAGTCACCAAGCAGGTGTTGAAACTGGGATCAATTGCATTGAGTACCCAACTATTCTACAATTGTCGCCTTGAGTCAGACTAACCACTGGTTAGTAAATATTTATAACATTGTTGGAAATTTGAAAAAACATTAATTAAAAAATACTTAATGAATTGCTGCATTGCTTTTTTTTAGGTTGGAGAAAAGGAATTTCTTTCACAATAAACAAAGAACTTATGAAAACTTAGATGCATTGGGAATACAAACACATTATTGTTGAAATGAAGTTCAAGTTTTGTGGAAAGTAATTCTGAAATCTTTCAACATAACTGCATAAATTTAACCCTTGTGGTAGAGAATACATTCTTTAAAGATATTTTACTTTTTTCTTATTTAATATCAATGAATATATCGAAGTTTTCTCTAAGACATATCAAAACAATCAAAAGTAAATTTCTAGTTGAAAACTTTCCCTATGAATGAAATTTTAGAATTCATGTGGGAAACCTAAATTCAACCTTTTGCCTCCAATAAGAGATCATTACATTTGAAATACTTTTTGAATTGTAGATTATTTGAAAATCATCATCATCAGGAAACCTAATTGAACTGGCCTGTGTTAAATTTTTTTTTTTTTTTACAAAGATCAAAAGGTATATCAACTTATATATGATTGCCATTTTATGCTGACTTCAAAAATACCATTCATGGTGTTTGGTCAGGTCTGGTTTTTAAGATGTGCTTCAATACTTCACAATAATAATTGTACACAATAATAACACTTATTCAAAAGCCTGTGCACTCAACTCGTCACGGATGAACGTGGGTGCCTAATGTTTAGTATAACAATGTTGTATGTTTATCTAACTATAGTGTACCACCTTAAACGATAACACCTATATACCTAGAGGGGGTGGGGCTTATCCCTCAGCTTAAAATGATTTTAATGTACTGTGTCAAGTATTAATGATGGGCAAAGTGCTGATTTTTTTTTCTCTTTTCAGGTTGACATTTGTATTCCTCTAAGAATGAATAACAAGCATAAGAATAATCCTGACAGGCTCTGTGATAATGTGGTTCTTTCTGTCAAGCAAAAATCCCTGACTTTGTGAAGAAAGCATATTGCAATTACTTTGGAGTCAAACTAGAGGATCAGGATAAACCATTTACTCCCCATGTTTGTTGTAATACATGTAGAGAATATGAGGGATTGGAGGAATAGTAAAAGGAAGAGTATGCTATTTGCCATTTCAATGGTTTGGAGGGAAGGAAAAGATCACATTATATACTGTTATTTCTACATGATAAATCTAAAAGGAATAAATCACAAAAACAAACACTATATCTGATATCTTGATGTTCCTTCTGCCATAAGACCAATTCCTCATGGCCCAGACCATTCTGTTCCTAAGCTAGATTTTAACATGGAATATAGCTTGAATTCTGAACATAGTGACTTGACTGTTGAAGCTGAGGATGACACATACAAGCCAGAAGAGGACAACTAGACAGTAATCTTGACACAAGCAGAACTCAACAACCTGACATGAGACCTGAACCTTTCAAAGAAGTCTGCTCAGCAGCTGGGTTCATGTCTCAAAGAGAAACATCTGTTGGCACCAGGAACAATATTTTACTGGTCTCAAACCATGACAGAGAATTAAGACAGTTTTTTTTTTTCATGTTCCAGAAAAAGACATCAGTGGTTTATTGCAACAACATTACTGGATTGGTCAAATCAATGGGCTTAGAGTATGTGACAGATTTGAGAATTTTTATTGACTCATCCAGCACAAGTCTCAAAGCAGTTCTTCAACATAATGGTAATTGTTTTTCCTCTACCCCGATTGAGTATTCAGTAGGAATAAAAGAAACTCACAACAGCATGGATTATTTGCTGTCTTCTATTAACTACCAAGAGCACAAATGGTTGATCTGTGGAGATCTTAAGTGGTTAGACTGGTTCTAGGGCTCCAAAGTTGGTACATAAAATATCCTTGTTTTCTGTGTCTGGGACAATCCGTCTGACAACCAGCATTATGTCAGACAAGAGTAGCTGTTAAGACAAAGGTTAAAACCTGGCTCACATAATTTTCAGTCTCATCCTCTTGTTGATCCAAATAAAATACTGCTTCCATCCTTTCAATTCAAGTTAGCAGTAATGAAGAACTTTGTGAGGGCAATGAATGAGAAAGGCAGTGGGTTTGCTTTCCTCCAGAAGTTCTTACGGATAAGCATGGAGAAACTCAAGGTTGGTGTATTTGACAGCCCTCAAATAAGAGAATTCAGGAAGGACCCAATGTTTGACAAACCGCTGAGTAAAGCTGAACTGGCCACCTGACAGTCACTAAAGTCAGCAGTTACAAACTTCCTGGGAAGCCACTGGAGTGCAAAATACAAGAAGGAAATTAAAAGCTGTCTGCCAATTTAGAGCATGAATGTCATTCAAACTGCACTTTCTACAGTCACACTGACTATTTTTCAAAGAACAGTGGAGATCTGAGTGAAGAGCAAGATAAGCACTCTTACCAAGACATTCTGACTACTGTTAGTGTTTGAAACAGAATGCAGTGGCTGCTGCCAAGCAACAGGAGGAAGTACCTGAAAAGACCTTTCATCCATAAATAGCTTCTTTCAAGTATTTTTCAGTTTACTATGGCACAATGTGAACTTCCTACAAATATATCAACCCTAAATTTAGCATTATTTGTTTAATTCAACAAGAAAATAATTATAATATTGTTCTATACATTTCAAGTAAGAGATTGTATCTAAAAAATTTAATCTGATTAGAAAAAATGAGTATGATTTTTGGATTTAGTGTAAAAAACTGCCTTAAAATCAGCTATTATATACTTGATCTTGAAAACATCACAGGCCAGTGTTATTGATATAATATAAACTGATGAATGAATTTATCCATTCCATTTTTATTGCAGCAGTAAACACAAAACAACAGTTTTTATAAGGACTTGAAAATTAATAAACATTGTTGAGAGGTCAATGTTTATGGCCCCCTTGTGGCCATTGTTCATAACATAAATGTAAATAGCAATACCCCCCTAAACACAATATTTGATTTTCTTGTAACCAGAAAAAAAATATACAAAAAAAAAAATGAGACTGATTTCTGACTAAGAAATTTTTTAGTTATATATCTACTTTGAATGATTTAAAGATTAAGTTTTGATTTAGCTAACCTGATGAATACACAGGTAAATTTCAGTATTATACTTCTATTGTAAAAATTTAGGAATTTTCAAACACTAATATATTAAAACAATGCAATTAAAAAAATAAAAAAACCCACACAATTTGGTTATGATAGCTCTAACCATTATAGAGTTATGAATGACAAGTCAGTTTAAAAAAAGGAGATTTGGTGAATTTTAGTAATATTCTGAGATAATGAGTTTGGTTTCAATTTTTGATGGTTTTGTTTGTAAGCAGGGAAAAAAGAATTTTACAAAGGCAGCTGAGGATGGGAAAGCTTTACAAGAGCATTGTATTTTTAGATAATCAGAACAAACAAATTGATTATGATTGTAACCCCCCCACCCCATCCCCAAAAACCCAAAACAAAGTCATATTACAACAATGTCTGAATGTAAAAATTTACTAAACCAAAAAACACAACAATATACTAAGTTATAGTTTGACCCTTTTCTTACATTGTCATCATCATCATTTCCTCTTTTTTCTCGACTTCCTGTTGTAGAGCTCAAGAGACCAATTATCTTGGATTTTAATATATTACTTTGTGCCCACACATGCCATGAAAAAGTTGTTTGTATATGTATTCCAAGTCATAAGAGAGGAAACAAAATGAGCAATATTTATTGGTTACATCAAGTCTTTTTTTGGGGAAAAAAGGAAGTGGGATAAATAAATTACTTTGTTTATATATAATTAAAATGATTCTTTTTTTTTGAGATTGTGCACATGTGCATTTGTAGACATTCATATTATGCATAGAAAAATTGCATTATACAAAAACTTTTGAGATTGCATATTAAGATGGCTATGAAAATGGCTTTTCCTTATATTTTTTATACATTGCAAATGGTTTGTCACAAAATTAACAAATGTTAATCTTACAACTTGTATTATTCACTTTGCTTTTGTTCTAATTGCATAAAAATCTCTAATTAGGTAAGATAAAGCAATTACAGTGACATTCATCTATAAGAGTACTGACTTGTAAACTGTATATGCAAAGCTCAACTGTAAAGATCTGTATAGAAGACTTTAAATCAAAATATACAAAAGATTAGTTCTCCAGTAATTGGCCCATAAAAACACTACAAGCTCTAATACATACACACTTAAGAGTAATCAATATATTTCTAATATTTTAAAAAGATACAGAATAGCCTAATGCTAGACTTAAATCATTAAGCAAGAACTACTACTAACAATACAACATTGATAAAGTCTGCATATAAAATAGATAATACAACACATCGATCAAGTAGATATTTATTCAGTTTGATCTTTATTGCCAGATATACACAAGACAAAGTTGAATTAATAACTTTCTTAAATGCAAATTAAGATCAGAAAAATAAAATCCCGTTTTGTAACATAAATATAAATTAAAGCGGAAACAATAACAAATTTAATAGCAGAATATATATTTAAAAAATTAGTCATATATATTCAGCAATAATTAATAGTTAAAACAGAAGGAATAATACAACTTATATTCTATACAAAATGATATACATAAATGCTTAGTTGTATTGAAAATATTTCAGAACAAATGAAATGAAAATGTGATGGATTAAAAAAAAATCTTAACATATATTCCACCTTCTGAATGAATTGTAAGAGATGTTTGTTACCCATGTGTTTTAAGAATGTTAAATTTATTTGCTTACAAAATTCCAAGGATAGCATGCTAAAACAGTTGTTAGGTGAGTTAAAGTAATTGAGTGTAAGTGTGTGTGTGAAGCTAATGTTGCAATTGAACTGAGGTTTAGTTTGAGGGGAAGAAAAAAAAAACTTAATCTTTTCCTCAACAAACTGTCTTTGTATGATTACATATTTTAAAAAAAAAAGTTTTTCTTTTTTAATTAGAACAAAGATTTTTTAAATAATGAACTCTAGTAATGATGAAATACTCCGATGAAACTTCATAAATGCAAGGAACTGAAAATAGATTTTCATATTTTTATTCTCTTGGCTGTTCATAAATTAAATATTTTTTCCTTCTTTTTTAACTTTGAACTCCACACAAATCCTGTTTTCATTATATAATCAATTCTCTTCAAAGTTTTTAAATGTAGTCTCATATAGATCTCAAACATAGAAATAATAAATCTGTTTAAACAACTGCATTTTTTCTTAATTGCTTAAACAGGCTGTGACTTTGTTAACCTATATATTAGGAGTGATAGTTTTGGAAATGTGGCTATCTTAAAGAGTAAAAGAGATAATTTGTACATCTTATAGTTTCAGAAAAGTAAAAATAATATAAACTAATATTAGATCAAGAGTAAATCAAAGTCAAACATTGTCTAACACTACTCAACATATTGTAAAGTATTAAGGGTTTTTCTTTTCTTAAATCCTTTCTTCTGTTTGAAAAACTTTCAAATTAAAAAAAAAATTACACAAACCCAGTAATGTCTGCAAACAGCCCAAAGTAACCATAGTTACTGTCTGTTTTGTATTTTGTCTATGGGAGTGCCAGCTGCCCTTTCCACAGGAAAAGGAATGAAGTCAGCCAGCCATTTCGTTCTCATATGGAAAACAGTTTCAACATCTGAAGAAAGATTCAATTCTTTAACTTTCTTGGCACAAATACAAAATTCATTTATTTTTCAGTTTCTGAAAGCAAATGATCACATAATACAAATGTGGGTGGTTCAGATGGTGTTCATACAAACATATCAATGAAATTCTTGGAGTATACAAATGTGTATATAACCATATCTGCACATATACATGTTGTACTGAGAATGAGAAACCCACTACTATCTTATACATATGAATTTAAAACTGAATCTATATATAATATATCATTCATGTGATTATAGAGGGATCTACTAATAATATCATCATTGTGTTCTTGTGTTAAAAAGGCAGTCACACCATGGCTGTGAGTTTATACACTGTATCTACATTTACAAATGAAAAGAATATATAGCATTCACATTATTCATATTTACTGTTGTTACAACTGGATGCAAAGCAAGAATCCTTCTTTGTAATTGTAGTTTTGAAAGTCAAGCTTTTATATGTCTTTCTGTGATCTTTATCATATGGTTACTTATTAGTTTGAAAAAGAATTCATTTCTGCAGAGCCAATTTAGGGAATTCTTCAAATATTCAATGAATTTCAAGTGTTGAGGTTGACTGAAGTTTCGGATCAGTTCAGAATAGGTGAATTGGGTTATATCGTTGTTGGTCAACTTGAAATGCCAGCCTACATCATCTTCATTGTGAGGTTCCTATGGCTGCAATAGCTTTATCGTCTTGATGACAATAAATTTACTTGTTAAAATCCATTTTGAACTTATGGGGAAACATTTCTGAAGAAATTTACACAGATAGTCTCCATCTTTGACAGTTCAGAATACATGTATGCATTAAGTACATCTATTTTTTCTTTTTTTTTAAATTTATTAGAATCACTGTGTATGATAACTGAACATATGTGAAAATGTGTAAAGTACTAAAATATAAATTAGCATGTGTGCAGATATTTTTATGGTTATATAACCGAGTTGAGACACAAACACATTCATGCCCACTCATATTACGAAAGCAGAAGCATACTTGTGCCTGACCATAATCTTCAATAATACTAGAGCAAATTTGGTTTAAGAAACTGGTCTAGAAGAAAAACTGAATTCAAACCAGCAGCATTCAGCTTAAAAATTGATCTTTCATCATATACTGCCTGTGATGGAGGGGTTGGGTAAATACATATTCTTGAACAAGGTACAAGTGTATTTATGCTCCAACCTTTGATTTATGTACAAGTTCACAAAAAAATCAAGTGGTAGTTAAGTATGAATCTAACAGATTACCATCTGGTATTACAAATAGAAAGCCAAGAATAGAGAAAAAGTAAAACAATAATGGAGAAGAAGAAAAAAAAAAAAAAGAGGGTTAGAAACTTTTTTTTTTTTTTTTGTGAGTGTAATGGAAGGAGATAATTTACTTGACAGATCAAAGTGGCCCTACAAATCAGTTTAACAACCTTTATGTTTAAAAACATTAATTTATTTCTGCTCAATTAAAAATCAAATTTCGTTGTTTGGTTAAATAAGGTGACTGTAGTTTACAATCATTTTTATCATTAACTATACACAACAAATCTATTTTTCAACACCCTCCTTCCTTGCAGATACACTTAACCCAGTGATTCTCCATTAATTGCATAGATCAATGAAAATCTCAGATGACAATTTAGCAATCAGGCTTTTTGATACTTGTATTGATTGATTTTAACAGCATGTCAACTTGTCTAAGGTTATTTTATACCTAAGGATTAGAGAATCACATTTATGTTTGTGTAATTGTTAAGAGTTTTTTTTTTTTTCTTTTTCTTTTTCACACAGAGTCCTATAGAACATGAATTTTTAAACAGATCTATTTGACTCATAGACGGGACCCTAATAGGTACAAGCACTTTAAGTCAATGTGAACCTGGAAGTAATGGTAATGAAGGAATGAGTACCTCACACTCCCCAGATTTCCAAAACTCAAGCCTCACCATCAGATGCAGTTTAGTGTCATATCCAGGACACTCATCCTTGTATGTAAAAGCATTTAAAATGCAAATTCAAAAAAGATATTCTCAAAATTAAAAAAAAAAATTAAAAATAAATAAATAATTATTCTTGGTTATAATTTACAATATCAGCAATGGAATAACACAAAATGTAAAAAATTTCTCTGTAAATTGTGTATGATCCACAAGTCTTCAGTTGACTTTTAAAAGATTTTAGTCAATACTATTTCTAAAAATCTAAAGAGATCACAATAATCAAGTCCATTGTTTTGCATTGTCCAAGAAACTAATATCATGTAAGAATGAAACAGATTTTTTAATTTTAAAATGTCTATAAACCAAAATATCAATTAAAATTGTATGAAAAAGAAAAAAAAATGACAAACTACCAAAATATCTATTAAAATTGTTTATAAAAAAAATAAAAATAGATTTTTTTTTTAAATGACAGAAACTATCAAAATGAGGATACAAACTGAAAGGAATAGTTGTTTTATAACCTATCAAAGAATTTTAGACGAGTTGTTCAATTATTCTTTATCTTCTTATTGGAAATTATTTATCTGTTATAATCAACTGCCTTCATTTTGAATTAAGAATCCATTTTGAAAAAAGTATAACTTTTTTACCAAGTTATTTTGTGGACACAAGAGGAATATATAATTGCCCAAACTTAGGAATCTTAAATGTTATATTATAGATTCCCCACCTCTTATTGTCACTCAGTTTTTTTTTTATGTATTTCTACTAATTGAAGATCCTCTAATAATAGTTACTCTAAAAATTTACAAAACTTTTTTTTATAATTAGTACATTGTTTGCTAAAATTATAAAGAAGGAATAGTGACAAATGTTACACATTTATTAAAGCATGACAATATGTTGCATGTTACTTCCATAAATACAAGATGATTCTTATTATACATTTAAAAAAAATATATAATAAAATGAGACTAATTTTGATTTAATACATGTGAGCAAAGAAAATCAGAGAACAAGAAAGGAAGAAAGATAAAAATAACTTAAGGAAAAAATGGGACTCAAACACAGACACTAACTCAAAGAGAAATTTAATGGAAGTCAATGGATTGTCAAGTTTCTTGCCAATCCGATCATCAGAACAAGAGCTTTTGAGTTGGTGATTGTATAAGCAAGAAACTGAATTACCACCACTGTTAACTATATCTATGCTATCCAAATTTACATCTACATATGCTATATCACCAATATATATATATATATATATATATATATATATATATACACACACACACACACACACACACACACACACACACACAGAGATGAAGGAGAAGAAACAGGCATACAAAATTTATGAAACAAATAAGGAAAAACATAGATACATATACCAATGAAAGAATATATGAGAGAGAAAAACAAGCTGAGGGAGAGTTGAAAAAGGAAGCAAAAAGATGGAGAGAAAAGTGGACTTCACTAGAAGGAGTGTCCAAGAGAAATGACAACATACAAATGGGATTGTGGTGGTGGGGAGGAGCAGAGACTGTATGGTGCTGATAATTCTCATGCCCAATTTAAGTTAAGGAAATGAATGCAGATTGTGTCAATAAGAGATAAGTTGAAAGGCAACACCATTTTCAGTGTTGTTACTCACACCCAATTTACAGAAAGGAAAGAGGCAAGTCAGAAATAGAAAAAAAGAATTCATCATGTAAAGCTGAAAGTCTATATTTGGAAGGTCAGTTTAAGGGAATTTATTTCAGGCAGACTCTAAGTAATCATAAACTTAAGGTTAACAAAATATTCAGTATAACACCTACAGTCCTGCCAGGCATCTAATAAATGCTCTTTTATTACTAGATTTTAATTAAAAAAAAAAAAAAAAAAAAAAAAAAAAAACTATGCATAGAGTTAAAGTCAATAAGTATATAAAGGGGTGCTGAAAAGCTCACCGCCCAACCAAGAACATAATGATATGAGCCTTGAAAAGTACATGGTATTCAAAAAATTAATCTCAAGTTCATCATTTCTCAAATTTCTTTATGCTTCTTCTTTAAATTCATTCCCTTGGTCAGACAGAATTTTTCAGTACCCACTTATAGTGTGTGTGTGTGTGTGTGTGTGTGTGTGTGTGTGTGTGTGTGTGTGTGTGTGTGTGTTTGTGTGTGTTTTCATCTGTTTGATATTAAAAATGACAGATCTAACTGTAAGCACTGAATAGAGCATCATGAGAATTCCCCCATCACTACCTTTTGACACATTCATATTTTGGAATAATAAAATCCATAAAAACTATTTCACCTTGAATACTGAGACTGACTGCTAATGAGGCAGAGCTTTCATTTCATTCAAAAGAACAGGTTGTTAAGATTTAAATTATTTTTAAAGCTTTTTAATGAATGTATGGCTATGTGACAGGAAATGGGAGGGAAAAAAATTATTAAATCATTAGACCCCCAAACTAATATCTACATAATTAAACAGTAACCAGCATTTTACAGAAGAAGGCTATTAACATCTAAAAAACCAACCTATTTAGAAATCTTACTTCATGTGTTCCCATGGGAAAAGCAAGACAGACAAGAAAGCAGAATAGAAAAAAAGAGAAAGACAGATTGGTTGAACCAAAACAAAAACATCAATTTTTATCAAAAAAATAAAATTTTCATTATGCTTCTGCATGTGTGTGGGTATATATATATATATATATATATATATATATATATTATAAAACCATAACCTAGCAAAAAGCAACACATCATAGAAAGATTTTTTATAAAACAAATACACTCTAACCTAAGCAAGAAAACAATTCCATTTCAATTTGCAAATAAATGATAATTTTGTGAGGGGGGGTCTTCATTCTAGCTACATATCATTGCCTGAAATTCTCAATACAATAGAGACAACAGCAAACTGCTATTTAGAATTCTTCACTAAACAGAAGCATCAATAACATCATGGACAGCTGGGAACTCAAAAGCTGTAGAGGTTGTCAAGTATTTTAGGTCTGTATCAAACCAATAACAATTTGAGATAACAGTGATAAGTAAATTAAAAGGAAATAGAAAATCAAAAGGAAACGACTTTAGAATTTAAATTTATAAAACTATCACAGTAATTTAAGTATCTTAGTTTGGTTGAATATTAACTTTTAACAAGTATTCACTTAAAGGAATAAAAGGTGGCTTTAAACCAGGGCAAAATTTTCATTACTTAGTTATAATCCTATGAATGTGAACAGGCTATAAATAGAACCTTACTTGGAATATAAAAGATAGATAGCCACAATGAAGAGTTGGGATATAATGAAACAGTCTGTCTGTGGATGACTATATATATATATATATATATATATATATATATATACACACACACACACCTGTATGTAAAAATGCTCAGTGGCTCTGAGATGAGGATGTTAGAGCAAACAATGTTTAATTCTACCTGAAAGCTTATGATAAAAATATCAATTGGTTTGGTTTCTTTGTCTAATGGCATATCAACATTCATGGGTTATTCAATGCTAAAACCATCTTGAAGAACAGCAGTGATACTATTTAACCCATAGCTGGGAGAGAAAGGGGCTTCATAACTTCCTCAAGGGTATTAGTCTGAAAGTGAATAGAACCGCATGACTAGAGTTTGAACTTGCTTACTATGATGTCACAGACCAATACATTAGCCATTACACCATGAAGTTTCACCAAATAACAATTGATTAAGAAAAAAAAAAAAAAAAAAAGAGAAAGAAACAAAGAAAAAAACTAGCAGCTATTACACCCTCGAGACATTATCCTATTTGTTTCTTCGTGAAAATCTGCCCACATTTAAGGGAAATAAAATAGGTAAAATGATTTAGAATTTACTTTTCAATTTGAACTTATAAATGCTTTCTGGATACCTGTTACTTATTTCTATAAGGTTGCAAAACAAAAACAGAAATCTGTTGAAATTCTTTCTACTAATCATCAATCAAGTCAAAACTATCAGAGTATAATCTCTACTTAGTCAGCATCACTAATCCGCTATTGCCCTCAGTAGATGACCCAACTAAGTAATTACATATTAGTGTCCAGTGAGCCAATATATGCAGTAGATTGGGATTGATAATTATTATTGGCTACTAAAAGTAGCTATTGTTCAAGCGTATAAAAGTTAATGGCATTCCAAAGTGAAAGATAGTTCAGATAATTCAAAAAGTCAGATTTGAATAATGAGAAATTGAAAGAACAAGGAAATGGCCTATCTGCTTTTATGTCAGACAACCTGATCTTACTACAGAGTAATGAGAAATTCCATTGTTACAGGAACAATAAGCATTACCCAACAATAAACATGCTTCAAGTAACCATAACAACAGGATTTCTCATGAGCGAGATAAATTTGCTAATAGTTTGTAAAAAGCTTCTATTTTACCTTTAAAATAGACTGAATTTAAATCAAAGATTCATATTAATATAATACATACAAATTTCATTTGAATATTTACTTAGTTTTTGGTGTAAATTCTGCCAAGACGAATTTGTATAAGTATGGATTTATCTGAATTCCCACCAAGTCAGATATGACATCATTTTATAGTGAGGAGAAGGCACGCTTGACTCAAGACTTATGTATGGCCATCACAAAAAACATATGATCTTCTTGGCATTTCCCTTTGGGTGTGCCTCAGGTAGCAAGTGATAAACCCACTCCTCTAAACCAGTTGCCAAGCAGGAAGGCCCCACGAACCTGTATACAGTTTAAATGATTTTATAAATTTAGTATTTATGTACTCTCATAATTTTACAATAATTTGAATTGAAAATGCAAGAGCATCACTCAATTGAACTTGAGGTAAAGAGAGAAAACATGGAAAAAGAAAGTAAAAAAAGAAATTGAAAAGTGAGGAAAAACACAAAATGATACCGAGAAGTGGAAAGACTGTAATACAAAAAGTTATTGTAATAATTAAAAAACATGGAAAAGAAAGCGTAAATAATCAAGTAATGCAGTCTACCTAGTTATTAATCATGAGTGTCTCATTATTGTTTGTAAGCTAGGCTAAGAGATCATTGTCAATGAGTTCAATTTTCACTAAGTACTCTACCTTTCTGGTCTTGTACCAAACTAGGCTAAACTTAGGAAATGGCTACAAAGTAATTATCTTTGAAGGAATTTAAAAAAATTTTTGAATTTAAAAAAAAATCAGATATTTGAATTTAAGAGACACTCCGCTTAAGGTAAAAACTAAATTATATCTATATATATATTTTTTTTACTGTAGGTCAAGTAATACTTTGTGTTACCCAAACAATGGAATTTTTCAATGCACTGATGTCAGACCGGTTTACTTGATATATAAGTTTGAATAGTGTAGATACAAAGTCTATTGTGACTGCTAGTTTCTTGCTTATGCAATCATCAGACCAACTATTCTTGAGCTGATGATTGACTGTGTCTATGCTATTCAAACTTTGATGTACGTACATTCAATCACCAATATTCAGAAATCAATTATATCCTTAATTTTTTATGAGATGAATAATGACCAACAATAGTTTCCAATTTTTGTAAAACCTATTACAATAAATATGATCAATTGTTCTGAGTTGGGTATCTTTGGGCAATTTTATTCACCAATAAAAATCTTGGCCAAACAACTTTAAATTTACCGAATCAACACAATAATGCAATTAATGAATCAATTTGAGTGTATGAGTCTTATCTGAGCTGATGGTGGGGGGTGCCTTTTTAACCAACACAAATCTTTGCTCAATGAGATGGAATCCCTTTGTTACTTTACCAATGACATTTAAGCTTTACCTATTCTGTATTCTCAATTGAATAATTTAATACCTTAAATTACTTGCATTTTTTTAAAATTATTTTTTTAAATCTGACAAATAAAATATTCAGACATTTACAGAATAAAAATTAGATTTATACAAATCACCAAAATTATAATTAAAATTGAAATATACCAGATATTTCATAAAAAGGTGCAACCCTGAGGATCAGAGGTTTGGTTTCTTTGTTTTATCAACCTTCTCATTTTTGCCATTTTTAATAATGATGTTATCTGGATATTAAAGATTTAAGACAACTTGCTGGCATCTGATCACCAGCAAGAGCAACTAGATGCTATTAGTATAAAGATTCATATAATAACTGTGATAAAAGCAAATCCCAATCATTGGACCACTTGTTCACTATTCAACAAAATGTATATAACATTTGACCACTAATATACATCAAAAGATTTTCAAACAATGGATTTCCTAAGTAAATTTATTGTATCAGAATTATGCTCTATTTTGAATACGTATCAGTTCTATTTGATAAAACTTGTCAGTGGTACTTTGAGCAGTTAGATTTTAGCACTTTGAATTGTTGAGATTATCACATCTTGATTTCGACTTAGAACTAGAATAACACAGACAAGAATCACATCTTACGGTGAGGTTTGTAAGTCAACCATTAACATTATCATTTGTTAACACATTGGAATGCATGGCAGTAAAAGTGGCAAGAAAAATGCATAAGCAGTGATATTGAGTAGTAATCCATATATCTAATTAAATTTTTATCATGAATTCTAATTTAAAATGTAATTGATTCCATTATTTTGTAATTTAGCTAAAGTAATAAAAAAAGAACTTATATTGTTAACCAGATAGTGTCTTTTATTTCTCTTACAACAAAGCTTTCTTAATTGTAAAGAAATACCCCATTTTGCTATTTCATCCTACATCAAATTCAGCAAATAAATTTTTAAAAAAACTTAGCAAACTGTATGGTCATTTAATTTACATAATGCTCAGTTTTTAAGTTAGTAACATTTGGTTTACAACTCTGCCGATGTTTTTCAATGAAACCTGTAATTGGTAAATGGTCATTTGTTTTTCATAAATTTAGAAACCTGTCAATGCCTTTAGAGTCGGAAAGAATCTACCAAGGTTCATCTAACCAGATCATATATTTGTATTACACAGTTAAACTTGCTGGTGCAAATGAAAACTGAAACCAATTTAATTTGTTCAGTAAATGAGGAGTTTACAAAAAGAATTATCATTCTGCAGTCAAAGAAGAAATTTACAAAGAATTCATTAATGTTAGGGGATTGAAGAAAAAAAAGCAAAAATAAAACCACTAATTTCCTTTTTTGTTATCTGCAAAACAAAACTGACATCCACTTTGAATATAAACAAAGTACAAACAGTTAAAAGGTTAATTATGTTTTCAATGAAACTGTTAGCCTGAAAAAGTAAATTCCAAATTTCCTTCCTCCTTATACAGACAAACAAATGGTCTCACTTATTTCCATTATGCAAAACTAATGTTTCATTATCAAACATGACTATAATTCTATTTTCACTCGGCAAATATCTAAGATGTAATGTCAGCAGGCAACATAAGCAACAAGGGATATAACTAATAAAGTGGAATCACTAAAACAGTGCAACCTTGAAAAATCTCAGTTAAGTTCCACCTGAATATGCAAAGAATCAACTTTAAAAAATGATGGTATAGAATATAGAAGAGGGAAATTTTTTTAAAGTGATTACTATTGCCTTTAGACACTCTACTATCATTTAATGATCCTGTTAGTCCTTTATAATGCAAATAGAATTATAAAATCTAACAGAAAATGTCAACTGAATATTCAAATTACTGTATATAGTTATTTAGCTTTCCAAAACCTAAATTGAGACCTTTTGCAGCTGAAAATTGGCCAAATATTTACCAACACAAACTTTATCTCTTGCATATGGTTTGGTCCCCTAATAGGCAAAAATTTAGGTCTCAGAAAGTCTCATGATTAACAAGTATAGAAAGTAATTCCTCACAGATCTTTTCTCAAGCCAATGCAGCAGTAAATTACAAATATACAGAAAAATGTACCTAACTTTAATCTCACGGGTTGGTAATTTTTTTTTTGTACAATAAAATTTTATGATTGATTTCTAAATAGAATTTAGAAAGAGATATTTGATTTCACTAGTAAAAATAAATGTCGTGTCTAGATAATTATACTAAAATTAAATGAATTATGGCGGATTTTGAAGTTGGTCAAAATATTAATTGGTCCACTTGACTGTATCCAGCAGCCATATTTGGTATCTCAGAAAACTGATTTCATTGTTTTTTTTGTTTAAAAGAAATATATATATATATATATATATATATATATATATATATATATATATATGTATGTATGTATGTATGTATGTATGTATGTATGTGTGTGTGTGTGTGTGTGTGTGTGTGTGTGCACGTGCGCACAAATTTTATCAAAGAAAAAGGTTTTCACTGGTTTTGATTTGTTTTCTTCCCAAATCAGATCATCTCTTATTGTGAGGAAAAAAATTTCAGCCCAATTGCCTCCATTTAAAAAAAATAAAAATAAAAAAAAAGCATACTAACATAGTAAATGTGAAAATAAAACTAGGAAAAAAAATTTTTTTTTTTAAATCAATTCTCAACAGGATATAAAGCATACTAAATGCACATATTTGGACTTATGCTAATATCTTTGTATCATTTCATATATAAATAGAGGGAAAATCCGCAATATATTTTTTGAATTTATATTTCCTATCATTAGGATTGCCTACAAAAGATCACAAGTCTTACAGACTAATTATTAAACTTTTAAAGTTTGATTGGTTGGTTGGTTTAACAGCATGTCAACCATGTCATTTTTAAGCATTTATATGGTTTGAAGCCATTTATAAAATAATCATTTGTAAACAATTATAACTTCAAGTAACTATTCTTGATACAACTAATTCATACAAAATTATATAGTTTCAATAACAGATCCTACTACGGTGGGTCAGAGGGGACCTGGGAATAATGGCAAGAAAGAGCTGACAGCATACTTCCAAGAGACCAAAAACCTTTGAGCTCTGAAACATCAATCACCACCTAAATGTTTTTGACCCTGAGGAAAAATACCTTCAGAGTCAGCAGACTGCACTTGATGCAGTAACATTACATAATCAAATCAGCCACAGAGACAATAACTAGGTACTCCATGACTATGACCTTGTGTCAGACTAAACTAGGGTAAGTAAACATCATTCAAGTATCATAACTGATAATGTTCTGAATTTTCACTCTAATTTTGAATTTCAAAATAGAAAAATTATCACAAAATACTAAATCTTAATAAAAAGTAAAACCAATAAAAATTAACATTACCGTTGGATTACTATTAAAAGGTGGATACTATTAATCAGTTGTGTACCTCAATTGTTGGTTGATTAGTTGTTTAGGTTTATGGCATATCAACTTTTGTAGGTTATTCAATGCCAAATCCATTTTTATACAAATAATCAGTTCTATTTCAAACAATTCATTTAACATGAGTACACAGTTTAATTGTCAAAAACATTTCTATTTCAAGCTATTCAGTTTAGTCAAGCAGTTCTAATTCAAACAATTCAGTTTAGCATAAGTATGCAGTTTACATGTCAAAACAGTTCAATTTCAACAGTTCAGTTTAGCATAACGTTTAGCTCTATTTGACCCATAGATAGGATCCTATCAGGTGCTACCACTCCAGGCCAGAGTGGACCTGGGAGTGATGGCAATGAAGGGGTACTCTACATTCCCTAAAGCTTCAACATTACTAGAACTTCACAATCAGATTGTTTAGTGTCATATCCCAGACACTCATTGGGACAGGGTCTTACCCCTCTGCAGAGATTCTACAGCCCCAGCTGACTGGGCATGCCTTAAGTGTTGTAATTGTGAGCTAGGGAAACAGAATATTGCAAATGAGTTAAATTCTCACTAGGTGTTCCATACTTCTGGCTTTGTGCCAAACTAAGCCAAGTAAAGGACTACTTTTAATCAGCTCATTGTTATTTGGTGCAATCTTGTTTTTCTGAAATATGAACAAAAAGTATAAAACAAACACTTTTCAGAGCCAGCCTGAAAATGTGACATCTTTATAAAGTGGAAAAATCAACCATAAATGCTTGTTTATCAGTTTCTTGTATCACCAGTATAAAAACACATGATCAAGAGGTTTTTTTTAGAGCCAAACCAAGAACAAGTGTCAGAAAAATATCCTCCAACAACATAGCATCATCATCATGTGTAGATTTTTTTTTTAGGTACATGTCAGTATAATATTAAACATTGCAAAATGTTTCCTAATATATCTAAACCAAAATATATCTGATTTTTATCTTACTTTTGTGATAAGGACTTTTAAAAATTGCTTTTTTTATTATGTACATAAAGGATTAATCAAACTTTCACAATGACAAACTTTACTAAGCCTCCTATCGATATATTGATTAACTAACTTCCTTGTAGTAAATACTACACAGACCAATGAGAATTCAAGAGCATCTATTTTCTTTAATGTCCAACACTGTCCAAGCAACAAGTGCAGCATTATCCACTATCTTCACAAATGGTAACATTGCTTCAAGATAAAATTAGATCCACCATTCAATTTTGAAGCAATGCAGCACTCAGATTAATGTTAGAATAATGACCAGCCAGAATAGAACTAAGAAATATTTGTTGGTTTTTGTCATCCTCTCCCAAATTTTTGCTTTTGTTGAACAATTCTAGTAAAAGTTTTCCAGACAGGTTATTAAGAGCTAATATTTTTTATTTACAGATTTTTAACAGATGTCTTTACAGAAAAGTTAACTGACACTCAAACATAAAATAGATTTAAACCAATAAAATACATAAAAATAAAGATTCTAACTAAGAATCAAATTAATGAAGTCACTGAATTATTGCAGCATGTTATCACAATCATAACCATACAATTACAAATTCACAATATTATAGTATTGGTATAATAAATGTGTCATTATTTCATATTGAAAATCCTAGTTGTGTTATCTAGGAAATAGGACCAAGACAGGAAATGACTGGACAATTTTTTAATGACATTAGAATAATCGCTTGTTTCTAATGGCAAAATGAAATTGTCACCAAATTGTGTCAGAAAAATCAAGGTTGATACGTAAAACATTTATGGGAAGAGCATATCAAATTCAAGGTGGAAGATTAGCTGTAATATTGTTTTTTCCAGCTGTTTTACATATGCGGGTGAATGAATGGTTTAATGGTTTTGTGGGAAGAGAGACGTAGAAGTAAAGTTGTCAGACAAAATATGTTCTTAAAACAAATAAAAAACATGCTTTAAAAATAAATAAATAAAATAAAATAATGATTAGACATCAAGCCTCTGATCTGCCGACTATTAAAAAAAAATCATTCCTTTCTATAAGTCTTTGATGATCATCACATTTGTTTACCTTTTACAGAATATTAACCATTTAAAGAGAGAATGGATGAAACTAGTTATCAACACAAAAAAAAAAGATGGAATTGCTGAGCAGAATTCAAATCCCAGCCAAGACTTTATACTAATGCACTCGGAAAGAGTGTGAAATAGGCATTATTTTTTTTCAAACTTTGCTTTTCTGCCCTGCATAACACTAGGTATCCCAAATTGTGTTCCTAAATAGTATGCATTATTTTTCAATTGCTTATGTTGAAAAAGTATAGTAAATGGTCATTATTCCCTTCAAACTTTACTTTTGTGGCCTGGATAATGAAATTTAGAAATTAACCTTTTGCATGGAAAACTGGTAAATTTACCCATTTTTATTTGCATGCAGTCTGAATAAAACACAAAATCAATATTTTATGTATTTACACTCAAATTATATAAAAAGGAACAAAAATGTTTAGAAGAGAATCATTTATCAATATTTGTGATAGTAATACAAATTCCATTCTTGCATCATCCCCTAAATATAGTTTCCCCATAATATTTTGCAAATTTCTTTGCCCAGCACGCAAAAGCAGAGTTTGAAGGAGAAAATAACTTTTATCCTATCCCATTTACTTCAAGAATAAGCAACTGGGAAATAACACTTTGTCCAGGAACAAGTAAAAAACAAAAAACTTTTACATAGTGTAAACTGCTATGGAATAATTATTAGCAAGCTCATCACAAATCATTACAAGTCTGATCCTCACCAAGTACTCCACTTTTTGTGGCCTTGCGCTGTACTTACTTATACTGTCAATAACACTTGTACTATGTTGGATTATCTGTCTTGTGCAGTATCTTCTGCAGAAAATATAACAACACTTTCCTTCCCCTCCACCCCACTATTGGTGGCATGCTTAAATACACCACCAAACTAAAAGAGCGAGTAGAAAATTAGGACAACCAACTTTACCTCAAGTACCAAAATAAATGTTGAAACATCTGATCCAAACTTCTTATCGGCATTGAAAAAAAATGAAAGGTGGTAGTGAACAGAATTCTTTAACTAGCATCTCAAAATTACAGAGTAAAAAAAAAAACAGACCTTTAACAATAGATAAACTTTCTTAAAGGCAATATTATAAATATTTTCTGCAACATGAAACCTATACATGCCATTTTGATAGACTGACAATCAGATATGTCTAATTACAGAGAAACGGACAAACATTTTGTTGTCCCTTGTGTTAAGTCTACCCAAAGCTTTTATGTTAGGGGCTTTTCTAGAAAGTTTTCTTATTCATCCAAGGAAATATTACAAAAACTATACAGTATGTGCTGGATGTTTCAAGACATCTGCAAATATATGTTTGTCCTGTGGGCTGGAAGGCACCAAAAAGAAGGGGTCCTCTTTTTGGTTGCCAAAAATTAGACTTTTACTGAGATAGAATTATAGGATGATCCCCCCCACACCAAAAAAAAAAAACTTTAATTTATTAATCCCTACAATGTCTGTATCCTACAGGAAGAAGTCATTTAAAAATCATAAAATAGGTTATCTAAATGACTGTTCCCAACTAGAATTATGTTGTCTGATTTTAAAAAGTTCTTAAAAAGCTTGGACACAACCATACCAGATAACTTTCAGAAGAGTAAATCTACAATTTTTATGAGGGAAATCATCATGGTAGCTATAAAGTTGATTATGCAAGATTTCCTACTTAACAAAATCAATTTGTAGAGTTAGATTAAAAAGTAAAAAAAAAAAAAAATTTTTAAAAAGTGTCGAAATATATAAAGTAGTTACACCTTTCATTAGAGAGGGAGAGAGGGGGAAGCACTTTTGACAGAATGACACCAACATTGAACAAATATTTGATTATTCAAAGAATTCCATTTGCAACTTTAAAAGATACAATGAACAATATTGCTTTTGTTGTCATTGAAAAAATACAAGGATAAGACAAATTTTTGATTAAAAGAAAACATTTTTTTATAGAGTTACCATTTAAAAAAAAAAAAAAAATTCTATTGAAACATTGGCACTTAATAGAGTGTATTTAATGCCATTTGTTCAAAATCAAATTAAGTCAGTCAACCCTAAAAACAAAAGATACATTTTCTTTTAAGTCCATTACGAGATGCAAACCTTATGTTAGACAACTATGACATTCAACCCAAACATTCAAAGAAATGACTTTCAATCTCTGGATATTTTCTTTCTCATTCCTACAGAATCAACCTTGCCTATCAGACAAAAACAAAACAACAACTGCATAATATTGTTTGTACATGGTGATTCATAAAAAGGAATAAATCACAATGTACAAACTATGTAATGCTGTTACTGATTAATTTTTCACAAATTGTGGCTTACTTCAGAAATGGAAAAAATAAGGTTTTTAAACTTAATGTAAATAAAGTCATTATAGAAGTTTATTTAAGACATGACAAAAAAAGTATTTTCAGATAGTTGTGAGATCATATATTATGAGAGGGAGAAAGTCGGGGAATACAGTGAGTACTTATGTGTATTAGAGAAAGATAAAGTCTGATAAAATGCAGCAACATATTTTCAGGCTAACTCAAATTTTAAAAAAGAAAAATAAAATACACCAAACAGTCAAACTAGTAGAGCATTTTATTGTCAAAAATTCTTTAAATATTGATAGAGAATTGTATACTTGATTTTAAAGGGTTATCTGTATTCTTATAAACTAAGAGACTGGAGGTGGGGGGCTAGAATTAGATCCTAATAAAATTTAATTTTCGCCCATTCACAAATTATTTTCTTTATATATGGTAAATGTTAGATGTTGATTAATTCACTTCATGTCAACCCTGGTTGAGTTTTTTTATTACTAAATTCAGTCTTATTTTTTGCAAGCAATAATATTTTTTCAAGTAACTATTCCTATTCAATAAAAACCATTCATAAACAATTATACATCTCCAACTAATTATTCCTATCTAATACTAATAATTTGCAAGCAATTAGATATAGTTCACAATCATTTTAAACTGGTAAATACTTCTTATTTAGTTACAATAGTAATGTTTTAAAAGCCAGTAAATTAATGTATTTCACTCCTTTTAAACATTATCTCAAAAACCTCTGTTTGAGCCATACATAAAATCCTAACAAGTACCACCACACCACTTTGAGTCAGAGTGAACCTGAGAGTAACAACATTTTCTTGACCACCAGATGTGATTTAGTATCATACCCAGGACACATATACTGTACATCTTAGTGGATAAGGCAACTTTCATATAAGAGGAAATCCAAATTTTAGTCTGAATTTCACTGTATGAAAGAGCTGAGAATTGAGTGTCAAAGAGGAGAGTTTTATTATGAATTAATTATTTATTCCATACATGCTAATAGCTGGTGATACATTTACATAATTAAGAAATTAAAATTTTCTTAAACTTTATATATTTTTTTAGTATTAAAATATTTATTATTCAATAGAAATATTTCAGAAGTTTCTACATTGAAGTGACAATTTTAAAATCACTCATATCTGTATCTTAATGTCGGTGCCCGTGGTGCAATGGTTATCGTCGTAGGAAATGGATACAGCAACACGAGTTCAAATCCTGGACAAGACTGTTGCATTTCACATAGCACTAATACCCTTGGGAAAGGTATGAATCCAGTTATTCTCCCTCCAGCTATGGGTAAATAGGACAGACTAGGTTCTTCAGCCTTGGTGAGGCAACTAGTCTAGGAGAAGGAAAACTGAATTCAAATCTGTTAAACTCTGCTTAAAAATTGACCTTGTGTTATATCCTGCCTGAGCAGAGGGGGTGGTAAATATACATATCTGTATCTGGCTTATAAAAGCTCTGGTTTGGGGGTGGTTTTTTTGGTTGTATGTTTTAACTGTCATCTTATATGTTATATGGTAAAACAATTAATAAAATGATAATTTGTTTTCTTTTTTAGAGGTAGTCATCAAAGCAAACACAAAAGCCTTAACAGAATAATGCAGATAATTTAACCCCTTCTTGTACCTTCCTCTAAGTAAAAGGAGAATAAAGGTCAGTAATACAAATAGAAAAACTGGTAATCTAAAAAGGACAAATTTATAATCAATATGAACAACAACATATATGAGAGAGAGAGAGAGAAGAGTGGGGGAGAAATCATGATTGTTGTTGAAGCGGAAAAAAGAATATAATGTCTGGCAAATGTTTTTTGTTTTTATTCCCCACCCCCTCAATCGTACACAGTGCACTGACCAGTCCAGCATTGGTCAATAAAGAGCTGTGTAGGGAGATTGAGAAAAAAAAAAAGAAGAGAGGAGAAAATAAAGTAAAAAGTTCAATAGGGTGTATGGTCTGGGTCCAGGATGATGAATACCACACAGCAATCAATACATGAACATCTCTACAAGTGCATGTCTTCGTCAAACAGTTAAGCAAACTGAACTTAATATTATTGATGACCAGCAATAACGATGCAGATACATTTGAACACTAAAGTCTCAGTGGAATGTACAAATGTATCAAAGTTTGGGCAGGATGTGTGCAATGTGCCCAACAAAAAGGCATTTTCCTATGTAATTAAGGAAAAGCATTTTGTCTGGTTTTCACTGCAAAAAATTTTCAAACAATATCAAAATAAAAATGTAAATGGAACAATATATTTTATCTCTTACATAGCTTAAAAATAAAGATGGAAATAAGTAGAATATCTAGTTGAACTCTCTCAACCCATTGTAGATAAAACAATTTTAGTAAAGATTGGATTGTTTTCTTTTTTGAGGGGGTAGGGGTATTTTCCTCCTCCAAAGAAGGTAAACACTCTTTGTAAAGTTTGCACAAAATTTAGTTTTTACCTAGAGTTCAATTGACCTCTGGAAAAGCCTGTATCCATCTGTTCCCCAGATATAGGTAAATAATAGGGCAGATTGGGTTCTTTAGTCTTGGTTAGACAACCAGTCTAAGAGAAGGAAAACTGAATTCGAACCAGCTGTACTCTGCTTAAAAATTGACCAAGTCAAATCAGTCTATGGTGAAGGGGGTTGGTAAATACAGATCTTTGGTACCAACAAGAAATAATAAACCAACATCTCCATCTTATGTACCTGACCTTTATGAAGTGGATATGAAGATTGGAGATGGGTTGGCTTATTTGTTTAACAGCACATCAACCTCTTATGGATTATTTAATGCTGAAAACCAATTCATTTGTAAATATTTGATTATAATCATTTCTTTTTAAATCACATTTTTATTTTGACTATTATGTAAATCATTTGTTTGCTATACAGTTATATTGTAACAATTGTATCAAGTATTCTTATTTAGGACAAATAATCTTCATACAGTTATATGGTTTCAAGTATTCCTATCTATTACAAATAATTTTCAAATAAATCTACTGGACCCATAAATGGGACCCTAACAGTAATAGATAGGAATACTTTATAAAAACATAACTTCTTTATTACTGGAATGGCCATAAGCGTGAGAGAGACAGAGACGAAAGACTCAGGCTGATGGAGGACTGCTATATAGAAACTTTTTTTAACCACATTGTGAGTCTATATTCAGGGCCTTATGTCATTGCTTCTTTGACAGGAGGTTATTAGCCATGGGCTGCCTGCCCTCCTCTCTGGGTATTCATTGACAGGTCTCCGAATCTCTTGACTAACTGTTCTGTCTGTGGGCATCTGTATACATATAATTTCATAGTGCCTATGTGTTCCTTCCAGTTATCCTTCTGGTCCTCAACCAATGTTATCTGCTTCTGCTGTTCTCTTGTTTATAAATCTGGAACATCCTGTTTAGAAATCCCTGACTGACAGGTTTGTCAAAGGTTAATATGCAACACAAAGTCACTTTTGGGCCACCCTATATAAGAATGGTGTCATCGTAATAGCTGTTATTATGGTCACAAGGTTTTAGCCATTGTTCACTTGAGTCTTTTTCAGCTCGGCATAACAGGAATACTGAACTGAACCCCAGGAGACCCATTGGTTAAGAATTATGTAGTTATCTGGCCGAGATAGTGCATAAAAATCAAACTAGTTCAGTGGAACAATGACAAATTAAGTCCAAAAAATTAACTGATATACAGTATCCTCTAAGCATGGAATGAGAACAACTAACCACCACTGACAGAATGAAGGGTTTGAAATTTGCAGGTTATGAGCTAAGTCAGACACTAGAAAAATGCTGGCAAAACAGATAAGATATTGTGGTTATAATAACTACCAAGGTCAGAATACTGGTGTGAGTATATCAGTGTATGAAAATAATATCTTTACAAAAATAGAAAAGCAAACAGCCAAATATGAATCCCTATGATTTTTGCTTCATGCTCCCTCACAAGAGCCTAGCCTGCTGACCTTTCAAAAAAAACTCTTGACCCAGCTACAAAGCCAAGTTATTTTATCAGGTAAAAAGTTCCTATCAAGATAGAGAAATACATCTTTTAACAAACAGCTACAGGAAAGAGAATTATAAACAGATGAGTCAATTTACCAACATAAATAACCAGTAAATGTTTGGTAACAGTGGCTGCAATTTAACAGCTTTTAATGATATTAATTGTACATCTGTGGCCTTAAAAAAATTCTAAGAATGTAATTCATCAACTTAATACCACAATGGCTGATTTGTTTTAGCAAAATTGGCTATTGTGTAAAGTGAACTGAAGCATGAAAACTCTAAATATCTAGAATATCTTAAAGTCTTAATAAAAAAAAAAAGAAGAATGAATGCAGATGGAGTTGTTTAAAAAAAAGGTGAAAAATGAAAGAAGGCAAAAGAGAAGAAAGAAAAACCAAAGAGGGCAAAAGAGATAAAAGAAAAACCAAAGAGGGCAAAAGAGATAAAAGAAAAACCAAAGAGGGCAAAAGAGATAAAAGAAAAACCAAAGAGGGCAAAAGAGATAAAAGAAAAACCAAAGAGGGCAAAAGAGATAAAAGAAAAACCAAAGAGGGCAAAAGAGATAAAAGAAAAACCAAAGAGGGCAAAAGAGATAAAAGAAAAACCAAAGAGGGCAAAAGACATAAAAGAAAAACCAAAGAGGGCAAAAGACATAAAAGAAAAACCAAAGAGGGCAAAAGAGATAAAAGAAAAACCAAAGAGGGCAAAAGAGATAAAAGAAAAACCAAAGAGGGCAAAAGAGATAAAAGAAAAACCAAAGAGGACAAAAGAGAAGAAAGAAAAACCAAAGAGGGCAAAAGAGATAAAAGAAAAACCAAAGAGGGCAAAAGAGATAAAAGAAAAACCAAAGAGGGCAAAAGAGATAAAAGAAAAACCAAAGAGGGCAAAAGAGATAAAAGAAAAACCAAAGAGGGCAAAAGAGATAAAAGAAAAACCAAAGAGGGCAAAAGAGATAAAAGAAAAACCAAAGAGGGCAAAAGAGATAAAAGAAAAACCAAAGAGGACAAAAGAGATAAAAGAAAAACCAAAGAGGACAAAAGAGAAGAAAGAAAACCCAAAGAGGACAAAAGAGAAGAAAGAAAACCCAAAGAGGGCAAAAGAGATAAAAGAAAAACCAAAGAGGACAAAAGAGATAAAAGAAAAACCAAAGAGGACAAAAGAGAAGAAAGAAAAACCAAAGAGGACAAAAGAGAAGAAAGAAAAACCAAAGAGGACAAAAGAGATAAAAGAAAAACCAAAGAGGACAAAAGAGAAGAAAGAAAAACCAAAGAGGACAAAAGAGAAGAAAGAAAAACCAAAGAGGACAAAAGAGAAGAAAGAAAAACCAAAGAGGACAAAAGAGAAGAAAGAAAAACCAAAGAGGACAAAAGAGAAAGAAAGAAAAACCAAAGAGGACAAAAGAGAAGAAAGAAAAACCAAAGAGGACAAAAGAGAAAGAAAGAAAAACCAAAGAGGACAAAAGAGAAAGAAAGAAAAACCAAAGGGGACAAAAGAGAAGAAAGAAAAACCAAAGAGGACAAAAGAGAAGAAAGAAAAACCAAAGAGGACAAAAGAGAAAGAAAGAAAAACCAAAGAGGACAAAAGAGAAGAAAGAAAAACCAAAGAGGACAAAAGAGAAAGAAAGAAAAACCAAAGAGGACAAAAGAGAAAGAAAGAAAAACCAAAGAGGACAAAAGAGAAAGAAAGAAAAACCAAAGAGGACAAAAGAGAAAGAAAGAAAAACCAAAGAGGGCAAAAAGAAAAAGAAAGAAAAACCAAAGAGGACAAAAGAGAAAGAAAGAAAAACCAAAGAGGACAAAAGAGAAGAAAGAAAAACCAAAGAGGACAAAAGAGAAGAAAGAAAAACCAAAGAGGACAAAAGAGAAAGAAAGAAAAACCAAAGAGGACAAAAGAGAAGAAAGAAAAACCAAAGAGGACAAAAGAGAAGAAAGAAAAACCAAAGAGGACAAAAGAGAAGAAAGAAAAACCAAAGAGGACAAAAGAGAAGAAAGAAAAACCAAAGAGGACAAAAAAGAAAGAAAGAAAAACCAAAGAGGGCAAAAAGAAAAAGAAAGAAAACCCAAAGAGGACAAAAGAAAAAGAAAGAAAAATCAAAGAGGGCAAAAAGAGAAAGAAAGAAAAACCAATGAGGGCAAAAAGAGAAAGAAAGAAAAACCAAAGAGGACAAAAGAGAAAGAAAGAAAAACCAAAGAGGGCAAAAAGAGAAAGAAAAATGAAAGACAGCAAAAAATAAAAAAACTTATTACAAACTTAAAAAAAAGTTTATTCTCAAATACATTACTTAGATAAGCTGCAAGTAATCAATCTATCTAGCCATATGTAAATGAAAAACAAAATTTAGCTAAGTAATATGGATGGTGTTTTTGAAAAAAAATCAAGTCAAATCACAGATAATTTAATCAATACTGAAATTTTATTACAACAGAACATTTTACTATTAAAGCTGTCTTCTAAGAAGATTTTAAACAATAACATTCTTGCCACTGATGGTTATATATATATACACACACACACACATATATATATAAACAGTAGGGAAAACATAACTTTCATAAAATAAAATTCTAAAAGTTCAATTTTGCTAAAAATACAACTAAAACTAAGAATGGAAAGAAATATTCAAGTTTTCATTCAAAAATAGAGATTGAACCAATAATCCTACTTATGTGAGTGTAAAAATAAAAATGATAAAGAACCTCTAGTTGAGTGTTTAATATGTATATGTAACGAAGGGCTGAAACAAGGTAAATTGTATCCAGAAGAAATATTTAATATCCAAACAAATTATCAAATAGATCAGAATTGACATTTAAATGCTCTTATGAAGCCTTGATTTGTCATCCAGCACTAGATTAGATTAAAATAAGACTTAGTTTTTGTAACCTCTAAATAAAACGTAATTTTGTCTTCAGTTGTGATGTTTTGTAGCTGACTGGTACAATGAAACTCACTTGAGAGATAGCAATCTTCATTAATTTTTAATACTATCCTCTTACACTAGTTGTACCATTGAAATATATGCAGAATAAATGCACGAGTTAAAATCATAAATATGCTTTTACTGAATTAATAGATGAAATAATGTTTCAATCTAATATTTTAAAAAAATTTTTACCAATAACTTTTCTGCAGAAATAGAATTTAATCTAAATTGTTTAAACCTTTTAATAATTTTTTTATCTAAAATTTTAATTAGTCTGGCAGATTGTTTATCGAAAAATCTAATTAGTCTAACAGATTATTTAAAATTAGTCTGGCAGATTGTTTATTTAAAATTTTAATTTGTCTGGAAGATTTCTTATGGGGATCATTACAGTTAACTACACTAATCAAAATGAAAAATATTTTTTTAAAACTTATTTTTAAAAGCAACTATCAAAAATTCAAAACTAGAGAAAAAAAAAATTCTATAAAGATGAAAAATATTTCAAGTTAAAAAGAAAAAGGGAACAACAAAAAGCAAAAGCAAAATCTATTTCATAATTAAACTCTTGTATCAAAGTAGTGGACTGGTGGCTTAGATCTGAAGCAACCTTATAAATACCAGGACTGCACTTCACATAAACCATTTATTTAAAGATAAAAAAATAAAAAATCTAAAATTAAAATTCTAAAATGTCTGATTTTGTAAAAAGTAAACAAAAAAAAAATAATTGATTTCTCAACAGGACATAAACAGACGATTATAATTTATTTGCTGTAGAGTTTTCAAAAGATCCTAAAAAAAATTACCAATTTATAAAGTGTGTACAGAAACGGTCAATGATTTATATAAGACCCTTTACTATCTGGGCCTATTTGCTGAAACGTTGAGGTAACACTATTGTTCAGAGATTTCTCCAACATATAATTCCATGCACAGAAAAAAGATGGAGCAAATACTACAATCATACGGTCTTCCCAAAATTAACTGTTACCACTATAATGAAGTTTTACAAAGATACTGACTCAGACTTCTTCAACACTGTCACTAGAATCTTACAAGGAGATACATTAGTGCCATATTTGGTTATGTATTTACCAACCCCTCCACACAAGTAGGATGCAACACAAAGTCAATTTTTAAGCAAAGTTCAACAGGCTTGAATTCAGAGTTTTCTTTCTAGACCAGTTGCCATACCAAGGTTAAAAAGCCAAGACTGCCCAATTATTCATCCATAGCTGGAGGGAGAATAATTGTATTCATACCTTTCCCAAGGGTATTAGTACTGTGAGAAATGCTAACAGCCTCATCCAGAATTTGAATGCAGTTCACCATGTCCATTTCCTATGATAATAAACCATTACACTACAAACACCTATTTGGTAATAATTTACCTAAACTACATACTTTGAACATCAATGGAATGATAAAAGAAAATGGTTTCATACTAAAAAAGGCAAGAAGTGGACAATATCCTCTTGAAATAATGACAGATACAGACTATCTAACACTTCTTGTAAATACACCAGCTCAAGCTGAATCCCTGCTGCATAGCCTGGAGCAAGTAGCAATGAACATTAGCCTCTACACGAATGCAGATAAAACATAGTTCATTTGTTTTAAACAAAATAGAACCCATCTTCACTTTAAGTAGCAAGCCCATAAAATTAGTAGACCAGTTCACATGGCTTGGCATCAATATCTTATTTCCTAAAAGCAATGTCAACATATGCATCAAGAAGGTGTAGACTGCTAATGATAGGTTACCAATCATATGAAAATCTGATCTGATAAATAAAATAGGATTTCTTCCAAGCTGTGGTTATGTCAGTATTACTGTATGGATGCACCACTTGGACTAACAAAATGCATAGAGAAAAGGCTAAATAGAAACTACACAGGAATGCTACATGCTGTTTTGAACAAATCCTGGAAGCAGTACCCTACAAAAGAGTATATATATATGGTTGCTTACATTTCATTTTGCAAACCATCCAAGACAAACAAGATATGCTGGGTGCTGCTGGAAATAACTCTTAAGTTTTTTTCAACTCCTACACATGAACACATCAGTGTTGGCCAACCAACAAGGACTAATATATATCAGCTCTGTGCGGACAGTAGATAAAGTCAAGAAGACCTACCAGGACCGATTGATGATAGGGATGAATAGCAAGAGCATCAAGGGACTTGGTGCTATAAGCGTGACATGATGATGACCAGTTGGTCTAGGCTAAGCTTTGGCCAACTATTTACACACACAAAGTTTGTATCTCAAATATGGTACAACCCCAAAATATTAGGCTAAAATTCAAGTCTTAGAAAGTCATATGATATGTGAGTATACACAGTAAATTATTGATAAAATCTGCTTTTTAAGAGAAAAAAATGTTTTGATTACTTAAACTGACAGGAACAAGAAACCATAATCTGCCTGCTAAACTTACATAAAGTTGGTTTCATTTTTTTTAATGGCATATCAACCCTTTGTGGGTTATTTAATGCCAAAGCCATTCTTGTAGAAGGACAGAAGTGGTACTATTTAACCCATAGACAAGGGAATAAAGGAATTTATATTTTACACAAGGGCATTAAGGCAAAAGTGAACATTATAGTCTGAGTAGAGTTTGAACGCTTATTATGATGTCGCAGTAAAGCACATTAGCTACTATGCCACAGGGACCCTTCCTTTAATATAGTTCAGGAGTTTAAGGGAAAATGAGATTTAACTTACATTTTTAAAATTGCATATTGATATTATTTCTAAATATAATTTACAGGAGAAAAATATATTTCTTTGTGTGAAAAATAATTTTGATTTACCACTGAAGCAAGAATCTTTACTTTCATACTCTTAAGTAGTGGGTACCTCCAACCATCAGTGAACTTAGTGATCAATGTGACTGACACATTGGATTTTTTAAAAGGTTCAGTCAGTCAATTGTTAACTATCAGAGAATAAAAGACAACTTAAATTCCAGAACAAGTGAAACTACTTCCATCACCACCACCATTGGAGGTGGACTATGATTTAGTAATTCCTTTATCAACTAAAAGAAAAAAATTCACATCTCCTTGATTCAAGATCAGTCAAGAAGAGTGGTAATAATTTCTTTGACCATGTATTTAACTTTCTTTTTATTTTCCTGTGAACTCATCATCCTCTAGTTTTTGTATTTTTGGTAATTGAAGAAAGTTAGAAGAGACAATGATACTGCCAGAGTCTAATGACAATTACTTTGTGAGTTGTGAATCAAAAAGGTCAGATTAGTTTAAATGAGTTTGATCTTCACCTTGGTGTTAGTATAAATTCGCATCAGTTAAAGATTTTAGATACACGTCTTCTTAAAAAAATAAACTTGCATAGAATGTTATGTGAGCATACCGATTTTAAAATCAACTCATCAGACTACTATATATATATATATATATATATATATATATATATATATATATATATATATATATATATATATATATATATAATTTTAAAATTTGCTCAGTTACATTTGACTTTAAGTGATATGACAATTTGAGTACATCGCCATGGGGTAGTGGTTAACAAGGTAGTCTCACATAACTATGGTAAATTCAATCCTCACTGGTTATCCAGTAGCAATGACCTTGTGTCTTACTATCATGAATTTCATAAGCAACTATAAATTTTACACAACACAATATACCTTCTTCCATTTGGACTTGCACAGTATCAAGTGAAGCTTAATGAATATCAACAACTTTTTGAATCCTACAAAGCAAACAGTATGATGATTTTGTTGAAATCACCTCCAGATGGAAAGGTTTAGGGTGTGGCAGGATCAGCTTCATTTCCTAACCACTTTTTTGTACCCAGATGTTTAAAAATTGCACTGTGCTCCCTACATTCTATAACCTACATTAATCAACATATAAATGTTGGCTTTCTGAAAAGTACTAGACATCAGAATTTTATTATTCAAATATATATGATATAAAGTCAATGAATCATCTTCAGATGTAAAGTCAAATCAAATTTGGTTATGACTAGTTTTCCTATCAATAAATCTATCAAGGACTGACAACAAGAAATAGTTAAACCTATTTTTACAAAAAAAAAAAAAAAAAAAATATCCAGCACACCTTTTGTTGTCCCTTATTCTATTTGCCTAAAGCATTTATGTCTCTAAACTATTGGAAGTGGTGCTAAAGATCATTATAAAATATGTCTATTCTAATGACTGTTCCCAAGCAAAACTGATTATGACTCATTTAAAGGTTTCTTAAAGAGTTTAGATATAATCACTTCTGGTTGCCAGCCCTCAGGCAATTGTTAAATCTGGTATATCCACTATCCCATAGACAGCAAATTCATAAAGAAAATACCTTTAGCAGTGTGTTTGTGTACACACACACACACACAATATATCCACAGAAAACCTATATAAATATACCATTTCAATTATAATCTATCATACCATGTGTTTAATTGAGGAAATTCTAAATAATGCTTGCTTAAAGCCAAAGAAAAGAGGAAGGCAAGACAATAGAAGTTTGCAATCTCATTCTTAATAGAAATAAGTCAACTATAAAAACAATTTGGAGTTGCCAATCTTACTTAGTTGAAAACAGGAAAAAGTTTCAGTAATTCATGATTTCTTTGTTAGAGAATTGATAAACTAGCATAAACATGATAAATATTATTAAGTAAAGTTTCATAGCCTCAACATGGAAAAACTAATAAAAAAAATAAAAAGGAACAGAGTCGTTTTGCATTATTCGCTGATGTCTTCATCTTAATTGGAGGAAGAATTGACTGATATTACATTATCGCTAAACATGGGCAGTGGAATGAGAACAATCAACTCCTATGAATTGAATAAAAAGGGTTTAGTTAAAAATTTGCAAATTTTCAATTATGACACGCACCAACAGACCAGAAGTTTAAGGGCAGAAATCGAGTTATAATGACAGCCAAGATAATAATAGATTGCATCAGTGAATAAGATAATTCTTCCTCTCAAAGGTTCAGAAAAAATGTTTATCAAAACATAATCAATTTATAACTACAAAACTAATCATGATATGTACATAATAATAGCTGCAGCCATTGCAAAAACCTTAACTTTGCAGAAATTTTACATTTTCACAACAACTGGTGCACTAGTAAAATTGAAGATCAAAAATTGCACTAATTCACCTTTAAATATAATGGAGAGGTGCCATCAAAAGAGATTCCCAGTGTCCCTTTGAAATTAATATGCAACTTGGCCAAATTTCCCTTTAACATTAATAATTAGGTAGAGGCTGTTTATCACAGTGAAAGTGGTTCTCCCCTACCCCCCCACACACACAAACAAAAAGAGGCGATACCTTTTAGCAGTTTTTCAATTAAAAACCATTCAAATGTACATTTAAATACATTTACTGTTATACTTTTAAAAAAATTTGATAGTACAGAATTCTTTTCAACTAACAAGATACATAAAAATTAACCACTTGTTCAAAGTTTATATTATTAATCACAAAAACTGAATATAGATAATAACACTGAAACAAAACATAACATAGTGGAGTCCCCCCTCCCCATGCGACGTGGATTTTAGAAGAATTACGTTAATACGTGGATTTTAGAAGATCGAGACGGTACATTGACAAATCAAGAAAAGTTATTTTTTTCTTTCATGTGAATAAAGAAAGAAAGTATAGGACTTTACACTCCTATAAATTATTTTGGGCGGTATGCCACTTGTTCCCACAAAGATGGCGGACGCTCAATATTCAGTCTCGGGAAACCATTGGCCAGGAGGACCACGTGACATGTTTAAAACTAGGTCCGCGCGTAAATTCAAGTCCTGCGTTTTTGAGCCACCTACCAGACGCGTATTTTCTATAAATACGTCGTCTTCAAACACCCTTGCTCTCTAGGACCAAATTTCTTCGCAGCAGCAACACACTCCTTTCAGCGTGAATCAACAGGAGAGAAAAGCAACACCATGAATGGGCCTCGCAGACATTCATACACAAGGACTATGAGACGCTTTCCCGTCTCTGAGAAACTGCCCGTTTCTAACCATAAAAAAGGACATTTTAAACTTGCAATTCTTTTTGTAGCTTAGTTGTGTCACACACACACGAGCTCACACATATACACACACTATTATTTTGTTAGATAAGTCAGTAATATTTTTATGTATCAATGTAAGTTTATTTGTCGTAGAATATAAATTTGTTTTTGTTCATCGCCTTGTTTTAAATGTTCATTTTGTCCGCGCCGTTTTACAACCATTATTTGTTTCGTATCTTTTACTCATTTGTTGCATATGCTTTATTCATGTGCCTATATATTATGTCTATATTATTCTACCTTTAATTCTAAACTAAAAATTGTAGGGGACCATAAATACTAAACACAGGTCCATTCTCCTACAAAAGAAATGGAAGACCCAGATAAAAATTATTTAAAAAAAAAAAAAAAAAAAAAAAAAAAGAAGGCTATAACCATTGTTATGTTTATGAGTAAAAAGAGTTATTGGGAAGGGGTGAAGTTGACAGCCGAGAATGAAATATTATTTAATCTTCCCAGAACAATGGACAATAACAGAATCCAAATATTCTCTGACGAATTTAGGAAGATATTATTCACACATTACACACCTGTGATAAAGGAATATATTGTGTTCGGTTGACACGACCAAAATGTTGTAGAAAGGTGAGGAAAGATCGTTAAAGACAAAATAATCTAAGATTTAACAGGCCTCGCAAAATTAAAGATAAAACACCTTGGTGACAGCCATAGGAGCCGAAGAAACGGAGTGGGAGAAGAGGTATTTGGTAGTGACCAATCAGAATGAATTGAGGAAGAGAAAAAAATTGAAAACCCAAAAAGTCAGGAGAGAGAGAGAGAGAGATTCAAACTAGCTGCAGACAAAAAAAAAAAAAAGAAAAAAAAAACGGCTCCGAGAAAAAGTCTTGTACCAGATTATCTCTTTATTCTAATTTTCCAACAAGCTGAATGGAATTAACAACACGACACTTGAGAAAAATTCGCAAGGTTCGAAGTTAAAAGAAAAGAACAAGTGAACTGTGAACTTAAGCTAACCGTCGCATAACCCGGGGTGGCTTCGAAAAAAAAAAAAATACTGCTGCAATATTTACGAGAAATAGAACATTGAAATAACAGCACTTTTTTTTTTCTCTCAACTTATTTTTTTTTTTAATTAAAAGTTTGTTGTTCATTTCAATCCCATATTCTGTCTTCTCTGGATTTCAACTTCGATTTATTTTGTTTTATTAACGAACTGTCATCAGGCTCGACATTTCGACTTCTGACGAATTGGTAGATATCAGTTGCCTAGATCAAAAAAAAAAAAAAAAAAATTAACCCAACGTGGGCAGGCGGCTGATTCGACTGAGATTCGATCTCCTATCTGGGAAGATCAAGTGTCAGTTGATTGAGTGATTGACTGGGTGACAAAAAGACATTGGTACAGATATATTCAGCCTCTAAGTAATGTCAACAAAACAAATTCAGTCAGCAGCATCCAATATGGCTTCTCTTCTATTTGTATATCCTACATATAAATCAAAGGCTGTTAGCATTTTACTTTGCACTAATTCTCCAGAGAAGGCATTAATCTATCTGTGCTATCCCTCCAGCTATAGGTAAATAGTAGATTCTTTAGCCATGATAAGGCAACCCGTCAAGGAGAAGGAAAATTGAATTTAAATCAGCTGTACTCCACTTCAAAACTGACCATGTGTTACAGAGGAATTGAATAAATACATATACATCAAAGGAAATAACATAATTCCAAATCATCTTCCTTGGATATCTGTATGATTAACCCATTATTTAATGAGTGCATAAGAGTCAAATGTATCCTCACAACCAGGTTGAAAACCATACTCTACATCCTTTGTTTGTCATAATATGAGAAACAACACAACACTACGATTTATGAATGATACAGTAGCAATTTCATTGAAAACAAGTACAGCTGCAGACATGTTTCACAGATTTTTCACCAATGCATGAAAGTGAGTATACTCAGGATCGGTAGGCATGGGGTTAATATAAATTTATCTTTCTTCAGTCATCCCTCATGTCTTTATATTAAGAAGCAGTGGACTTTGGATAATAGTCAATCGAGTGTGAATTATCAATACAAATACTTTTGTAACTATCAGGTTCCATGAGAACTTATGCAAAAAGTTGAAAATAAAATGATCCTCAGAAATTCAACTGATGGTCAGTCATTTTAGTTCACCCAATTCACTAATAATGATCTCACTAAATTCACTAATAACTGACCATTCAAGAAAAATTATCTTTCATAAATATTTTCAAAATAAACAAAGCGTTTAAGGCAAATGTATTTCGGATATAACTTTTTTTTATATGGTACAGCAAAGATTGTGACTGCTGAGATATCTTTCATTAATCAGCCAGCAAATGAAAACAGTTTCCTACTGCACATCTAGCAAATGAAGCGGAATATTTTACATATAGGTGTGGGGGGACTACGTTTTAGAGGAGGGCTTTACGGGAAGTAGTTAAAAGTAAAATAACTCTAAGGCATAGCTAGATTATTATATTCATAGACAAAATGTGGATAAATAACACATGAATAGCAGGGCTTACTTCTCTTTTGAAGACATATCTTCCAATCACAGAATCATCTAAGCAAAAATTTAGCTTAGTCTACACAGAAATGAATAAGAGACAGATAAAGCTTCATGATATAACTCTTACTTGCCAATAGTGATTTAAGCAATCAATATACAGTAACTGTAAGAAACAAATTTGATACTCTGAATGATGAATATGAAATCTGTTACCACCCATATAGAAACAACAGCTGATTGCATACCAACCAAACCAAGAACCAAATGTAGAGTTCCCTGGAAACCAACAGCAGTAAGGGAAAAATGATTTGGTTGATTGTTTGGGTTTTATGGCATATCAACCTTTGTAGGTTATTTCATGCCAAATCCATATTATACAAATAATCAGTTCTATTTCAAACAATTCAGTTTAGCATAAGCACAGTTTCAATGTCAAAAATAGTTCAATTTCAAACAATTTAGTTTAGCATAAGTACGCAGTTTAGTTCTATTTGACCCAGAAATAGGAACCTATCAGGTGCTACCACTCCAGGCCAGAGTGGACCTGGGAGTGATGACAATGAAAAGGCACTCCGCATTCCCCAAAGTTCCAGCATTACTGGAACCTCACCATCAGATTGTTTAGTGTCATATCCAGGACACTCGTTGTGGGGAAGTCTTACCCCTCTGCAGATATCCAATTGGTGTATTCTACAGCTTCAGCCAACTGAGTAGGGGAAAAATGAGATAACATGGGGGAGAACCTTGATTAATAAAACGAAACTCGACAAAAGGCAATGAACAGAAACAAAAAAAAAAAAAAAAGCCAGAGAGAACTAACAAAAACATACCCCCCCCCAAAAAAAAAGTAGAATACATTAAAAACAAAGTCAATATAATCAGAAATTCAGTAGATAATAAATAGACAATCATGATTAGCATGTCGGACAGTAAATGAAGTGGAAGGAAAAATGTCATGAGAGTAAAACTAAAAACAACCATCTCCTGGACTAAAACAAAACCCATTAAGAAAAAGGCAGATGGAAACTACACAAGAATGTTGAGCATCGTTCTGAATAAATCTTGGAAGTGGGTGTAAAGCCACTTATCTCCCATCTCACAAAACACTCAAGTAAGAAGAACAAGACATGCTGGGTACTACTGGAAGAAGTAAGGACAAACTCTTAAGGACTTTCTCTTATGGACTCCTACACATGGATGTGCTAGTGTTGGCTAACCAGCAAGAACTTATATCAGTTCTATGCAGACACTGGATGCAGTCTAAAAGGACCTACCAGGAATGATGGACAATAAGAATGGATGATGATATCTTTTGATATAATTGCAGATAGTGTCTTAAGTTGGTACTTTATTTGAGATCTAAGACGATGCATTTATTTATCTTAAGGATCTGATCCTCAAACAAATGAATCTCATCTCATTTGAATACAAATTGCCAATTTAAAAATGAATAAAATAAATCTTTACTTTTCATCTTACATGTTATTCAATCTGGGGTTTTTTTTTTTCCATTTCTGAACAATTTTTATGAAAAGATAGAAAAAAAATTGACTATTTTGATAGTAAATAGAAGTTTTTCATTGGTCAATCAACAATTGAAAAGAAGACATTTTCTAATAAAATCAGGGCTCCTGATATCTAACAATAATTTAGAGAGTTGGGTCTTTATTGGAAGCCCAACAATTGAAACTTTGTGTTAGTGATTATTAATTCTCTTCTGTTAAATACTTGCATTGGGAGAGGGTTGTGGTTATTGCAATACTAAGTCCTAGTCTAAGAAAATAAAACAAAACATTTCCTTTTTAAATCTTAAGTGACAGTAAAGTAGTTAAGCACCAAATTAAAAAGAACAATTATAAACATGTTATCAGGAAATTACCAGAGATTATCAGCTGAAACTGATAGAAATTACACTCACAAATTAATCCAACTGATTTATGGGACATAAAATCACTCGCTTTTGTTATAATAATTTATTTCCTTCTTGTCCCTAATACCTCACTTTTTAATGTAAGGGTAAGTGTTTTTTTGTTTGTTTTTTTTATTGGGGAGGGGGGTACTTGTTATTGTTTGGAGGAATGTCAAACACTAACTTACAAATTTTCATCCTTTGACATTTTGGTCTCTGTTCCAACATTTCCTGAGGCAGATAAAAAGTGTCCAAGATTTGGTTCATGGGCATTTCAAATTCAGAAGAGCATAGCTGGTTTGTATGCCATACTCAAGGGGAATGTTGCACACTGACATGTTTCCATTTTGGCACAAGATGTAACCTTGTGTCTGCTTGTCTGTGCCATTTTTGTAGTTTTTTTTTTTACTAAGACTTGTTGGTCTGGTTTGAAAGTGTGAATTACTGCACTATGATGGCAGTTGAATTATTGTTCCATTGACAAGTTTCTCTAGTGAGAATTTTATATACACGGACGTATGACACCAACATATAACCAAATTTAACAGTTTATCAGAGCTTGGACAGATGAGTTATCATTTGGGGTGTTGATTTTTAATGTGGCTTAGTAACCTGTTAGGAATGTCTTCAATATCTCAGTTACTGTGCCCTCTTATTTCTTGGAGTGCTCTCTTATAAGGTATCCACAAATTGTTCAACTTATGCATACACCACCATTCCATCAACAATCCAATGGATGAAAATGGTGGTGTACATATGTGTTTAATACCATTCTGCAAACAGAAATCTGAAAAATTTGTTGAAGTGAAAGTAGTTCTAGTGTCATAGATTAGGGTCTCTGAATCAGTTAAAAATATGCTGTAATTTCAGAATGGTTTCCTCGGAGGTCATGCATCTCATCAGAAAAAATTCAGGTCATTTACTATTGGCATCCACCAGTAATAGAATAGATCTTCTATTGATAGGTCCTGCAAAATCAATACAAAGATGAGACCAAAGGGAATCTAGAACAAGCCAAGAAGAGAGTTCTGATTTTCCTAGAGATTTTGCTGCACACTGACATTTTGTATAATATAAGTAAAGTCTTCAAATTGCTTGTCCATTTTTAGCCAATAGACATAGCTACATGCCAAAGCCTTCATATAGTTAATGCCTCGATTTTGTAAGGACAATGAAACAATCACATGTTCTTCGAAAAGAATACAAACATTCACTATGAACAATGATGATTTCTGATGGTAAAAGGGCTAAAGATATTTGTCTAGACATGTCAAAGACCATTTTGTATGGTAGTAGTGAATCACCTGCAACAGTAGAGCAGATGCTGTGCCTTCCTGAATCATCTGCAAGGTAACAGACAATGCTATTACAGTAGCTGTAAGCAGGGAAATAATATCTGGTTCCACCAATACTGCAACAGTCTTCAGGTAAATTCTGGTGAACAGTCATAAGTCTGGATAATGCATCTGCTTGGCCAACTGAATTTTTTGATTTCTACTTTTTAAAGGGTTGTTTAGAGGAAAACAAATGGAGTTTCAGTAAAAATGAACTGTAATGATTTACCAAGCCTAGAAAAGAATGTAGTTGAAAAATATTTATTGGTGCTGGCATACTTTTGATGGCAGCAATATTTTCCAGGTCTGGTCATTGTCCATTTTTATTAAATACAAAACCCATGTACTTGATCAACATTTGGGAAAACTGACATTACCAACATGAAAACCATATTGCTGAATCCATTCAAAGACAGAATAAATGGATCAAAAGTTCATCCCGAGTTTCCTTTGCAATAATGATACCATCAACAAATGCAGCAGTTCCAATTAAACCAGTCAGTATAGCATCCACCACCTGCTGGAATTAAGCAGGCACTGACTTAATGCCAAAAATAAGCCGATTGTAACAAAATAAGAACAAATGTGTTAAACAGTGTTGAGTGGCATAGAGAAAAGATCCAGTCAAATCGAGACCAGAGTTTGTGATGTAATATGTACCAGAGAAACTTTTATTAGAAAAATAAACACTGCAATTCAACTCACTGGATAGCTAAATTTCATCACTAAATGCATTCTGAGTAATGTGGTCCATTCTTAATAAGTCCCGTTTCCATAAATGTTCCTACATGAACTGTGAGATTAAGGTAATGACTGAAGCTGTATTGGAATGGAAACAAACACTGATTTTGTTGACAGACCCAGTAAAATACTTTGTGGGATTTAAATACGATTTTGAAAGTCACTGACACTGAATAATAATTTGTTCGCTTATCGTGAGATTTGTCAATAGATTTTCATTGAACTGGTTTGGAATTAGAATTAGAAGATTTAACTTCCAACAGGCAACAAAAGTTTTTTCCCATGTCCACATTTGTGACTTAACTGACACTTAGGTTTTCTGTACTGACAGGAATGAGAATAATACCAATCACAGCAAAACCAACATGCAGAAAAAGGAGTTTTCTTCAACATAGATGATGAATTCTTCTTTGCTTGAATGCTGCTGGTTGGAGAGGAACACAAATGTTGTTCTTGAACATTTGTTCTATCTTTTTAAGATTTAAAAATCTTCTGCATTTTGCAGTGAGAGATTTTGTAGTTATGTTTTTGCTTGGCTCCAGTTTGGATAACAGCCATGCGCACACATCAAAGTCATTTGGAGATTTAAGGCTAGAGATAAAGATGAGACATTTAAATTGATCTTCTGTTAATTTCTGAAGCTGGAATTCCTCATATTCGCAATTAATGTAGCAAGAGAAAGTTAGTCACCGGACTTGCTTTTTGTCATTTTTTAAACAATTGTATCTCGTATGAAAAAGAGACTGCTGAATACCAAAAATGTTGGTTTATGGTCAACAGTTTCTGTGAACACACTTCTGGAGGTAATTTGAGCAGAATGAAATTTGTGAAATGCTCATATTCTTTAATTCCTAATTTATGGAGCCAAAGTCTTGACTTGCATCCATCATCTTTGTGTGAAAATTCACATTCAAAAGTGTCTCTACAAAGTTGAAAACACCAAGAAAATAACGACAAAGGAATCATACTTGAATGGCGAAATAGTTTGCCAGAAAATTGACAGAACTGTTTTCAATCAAATTTGCTGAGTTCTGGGCAGCCAGTTGAATTTGAAATTGCTGTGTCAGAACTGTTAAGAAATTTTAATTGAGAATTCTTAAGCTATTCTTGCAACTGATATAAAATCATTTTTAACTTGTCTGATGAAACAGCCATTATTTATTTACCTTTTTTTAAACAAAAATATAAGTGAAAGAATTTTAAATTAAATTTCACTCACCAAAACAAGTTAATTAAAAATAATCATCACCAAATCTGTTGTAATTACCTGTTCTATCAACTTGCTTTTAACTAACTTGATCAAGAAAATAAGGATCAACTGAGAGAAAGGAAAACACATATGAGAAAAAGGCTGTTTTTTTTTAGTTAGCATACATCATTGTCCCACTGGCAAACAACTTTTCCTCCTTTGAGAGTTATTTCCTTTTTGTACCGAACACATATATATATTTACTTATTAGTTCCATATCTTTTTCTCTCTCTCAGATATATACATACATACATGTACTCAGTCACACACATATTTTCCCTTTAAAAAAAAAATACAAACACAACAATCAGTCACATTGAGATAATAAATTCATTTCCATCCTGTTAAAAGCATTGATATAAATCAATGCTCTAAAAAAATTAAGAGGACTTCTTCAGATCAAACAAGAAATGGATTAAAATAAGTTTTTTCATTCACATCTAGACTAGAAAATGAATTTAAAAAAAAACAAACCTCATTTCTCCTAAATAATAAAGCAAGCCTAAACCTTCAAGTAACAATAAGTATCAAATTATTATGGCATGTAAAACATCCAGTTTCATCATACTTCAAATTTAACAGAGGCAAAATTTAGTTACAATAATACATGTCAAAAAGTCAAATATTTATAATAATAAAAAAATTTTCAAAAATTAATAAGACATATACTAGAATTGAAAATTGATGTCAATTTTTATCATTAAAATGAAAGAAAAAATCTAAAACTAGATGTTAATTATGGTAAAATCCCCCCCCCAATACAATAATAGAGCAAAAATGACTAATATAAATTCAAATTCATTTAGCAATTCAATAAATCAGTTATTCATTTTCTGTTTATTTATTTATTCACTTATTTTTGATAAATTTAGACTAAATTAAAAACTAAGTGAATAATTTTTCAAAAATAAGTGAATAAATAAACAGAAAACGAATAACTGATTTATTGAATTAGTAAATGAATTAGAATTTGAATTTATATTAGTGATTTTTACTCTATTATTGTAATTTTTTTTTGGGGGGGGGGTACCATCATTAAAATTAGTTTTAGATTTTTTAGTTCATTTTAATGATGAAAATTGATGTACTAAAATTAGATGTGTCTAATAAGTTAGTGATAATTAAATTTCAACATTTAATTTAGAATTTAGTTCTTATTGATTTGGTTTCTTTGTTTAATGGAATATCAACCTTTGTAGGTTATTTAATGCCAAAGCCATCCTAGTAGAAGAACAGCAGTGATACTATTTAACCCATTGCTGGCTAGGATAAGGGGGTTCATACCTTTCCTCAAGAGTATTAATCCGAAAGTGAATAGCACAAATGAAGTTTAAGGTCACAGTCAAGTACTAGCTACTACATCATGGGAACTAATACCCTCCAGCTTTTATTGAGAGACAAAAAAAAATTGAAATTGAATTTAGATGTCTAAGTTTATTCCTGTGAAAGCAATGTGACTTTTTGCTGTAGATCAGATATTTTTTTGCAATCCAATATTAATGCTTCATCAATGGATGATTGAAGGAGTAGACGATAGAATTTGATTCTTATCAAATACATTTCATAACAAACAAGACAGTGATGGTGAATAACCTACATATTTCTAAAATTGACAGACAAAAAATGGAAAAGAAAAAGGGGAAAAAAGTAACAATGTATGTATTGATCCAACCACACCACCATGAGCAGGATATGACACAGGGCCAGTTTTTAGCAGAGTTTAACTGGCTTGAATTTAGAGTTTTCCCTCTCTTAGACTGGCAGCAATACCAAGGTTAAAGAGCCCAATCTGCCCTACTCATAGAGGAAAAATACTTGGATGCATACCTTCCCCAAGAGTATTAACACTATGTGAAATATAAACAACCTAGGTCAGGATCTAAACTCAGGTTGCAGTGTCCATTTGTTTTGACGCAAACCATTACACCAAAACTGCCTCTAGAACACCAAGTGTATATATCAAAAAGAAAAATATCTAATCCAGCATTTCCAAGATTTTAATAAAAACTCATCTTTAAAAAAGAAATTCTTTTAAAGTAAATTTTTTAATCATTTAAAAAAAAAAAAAAAATGGTTTAAAGTTTATCAAACCAAGTCAAAAAAAAATTTATTGCAAATAATTTAGTTTAGAAATTAATTTCTCATATATATGTATACATGTACATGTAACAAATAATTTTATTGGAACTATTACTCTAATATTGCTGTCTATATCTTGTTAGTGGCCATGAGGATGTATATATGTAAATATGTACTTTGTTCATGTATAAAACCAATATGAATCTGAACCTAATCAGTTCTATAATGGATATGTCTAGACATATAGGATACAATTTTCTATACATCTATGATGGAGAAGCTTATTTACAAGTAGTCCATACATCTCCAAGTAAATGAACACTCACCATACATGATTTTCTCTATAACAATAATATTTCTTATATTCTTTCTTTTGATTAAAACCAAACCACAAGAAGGTAAATATAAAATAAGCGAGACTAGCTGACCTCATCTATTTCTTCAGACAACATAGAATATGATTCTATCTGAATTTGGTCCAGAAATAACCAAACTGTCTACATTAACCACATACATACATACATACACACACACACACATAAAATGAGGAAATGGTGTTAAGTCTGTTACTGGCTTGCTTGTCTGCTACAGTATCAAACATAAAAAGAACTTTTTCTGTAATGCTGATTATGCTCTACAGAATTTCCAAATATTCAAGGGAAAATAGAAATTTCAGATAATTTTGGTCACAGCTATTGACAGATATTTTTAGAAGATAAAAGAACTGCCTTGCCTTGAAGACAATTTATGAAACAAGTTGTTTGGATTTTTTTTCTTCTTCTCAAAGACAATCTTTGTACAAACTGGAATTTGGACAGTAAGCAAGTCTAACATTAATTTTAGCAAAAATAGGTGTGGTTTAAAAAAAAAATGTTCTTTTCACAAAAACTTGTTCTTACTCTTTTCTATCTTAGATAAGTGAGAATGGAATTGGTCACTGGCAAACCAGGTTATTTTTTAATCTATATTTAAGAGTCTGATATTAGACAGCCAAAATTATCTTATATGAAAATAAGAGAAAAGATATAACGGGAAATCATAATGTGGTTATTTACACTTAAAACTAAGACTGGAATATTTGATACCAAGACATTGCTAGAGATTTGGGAGCCAGAGAGGTGACACTCCTTGTGGGGTTCCTTTAACACATATTGAGATTTGTTATAGTATAACGTAGTGAATTACTATTCATATTCTCCCTCTACTTCACAGGAATTGAGTGGGGAGTCAAATACCACTCCCACTTGGGGATACACATGTATATATATATATATAAGTTAGCTGCATTATCCTATTGTTTGGTCAAAACAATCAAAGTTTAAAGCAATTGTGCAAGATATTTTTTATGATTTGAATGATCACATAGGTGAAAAACTGATTCATCAAGTACTGTTTACTGTCTATGCTATCCTAACTTAGATATATATGCTCTATCACATATTGAGCAAACTACATTATATAACTCACACATACACAAAGGATGTTCAAAAACTAAGATACAGATAGACATGAAATTAAAACAGTGATAGCAGTATACACAAAGTAACAGGGGTACGCAATGCTTCTTGTAACATCCAGAAAAGCCTTAATATTGAGCACGTGTATGTATTTAACCCAACATGAGCAGGATATAACAGAAAGTCAATTTTTAAGCAAAGTTTAACAGGTTCAAATTCAGAATTCTCCTTCTCCAAGGTTAAAGAGCCCAGTCTGTCCTATTTACTCACAGTTAAGAGGATAGTTAAATGTATACCTTCTGCAAAGGTATTGAACACTATGTGAATTTGGGTAACTATGTCTATTTCCTACGATGATAACCATTACACCACAAGCAAATGTATTCAATAGTTGACACTATAAAACAGTGGACAAAAAGAGATTAAGAGTAATAATCTTGATACAGTTGTGGAACTTGATCTTCCAAAAGTTGGTAATCCATGAAACTGTTCATAAAAAGTGTCATCTCATTGGATCACAAAACAATTGTAGTGCATGCATTGATATGGTTGGAATGTTTTACTGAAATCTCTGAATAGTCTTGATCTAACACCTTCACATTGTCATTTAAATGTTTTAAATATGACAATCATCCAGGAAGTAGTTCCACATATAATACTTAAGATGTCAATGTGCCAGGGTAGCTTCTGATAATTGACACCACATTCTTTTTATGGTAATAAACATATTCAATAAATAAATATTTGTAACTTAGTTTTTAGAAATTGTGTGTGTATGACTAAAACTGTTTTTTAAAAAAGGCACATCATAGCAAGATTTTTATTAGAGCAATACAGTTAAAATTCTGTAACTTATAGGTTAAAGTAATTTCCAGTTCAATTTGCAATTGAATGATAATTTTGTTAAGATTGGCACAATTCTTGATATAACAGATAACAATGGTATCTTTCACTTATGTAAATAGAAGCACCATATCATCATGGACCATTGTTATGAGAACAAAAGAGACAAAAACCAAAAGGCAATAAATTTAGTGAAAAACAATTGGAAAAAGCAGATTCATTCGTACAAATTGTCTCAATACTGCAACAATTCTTTTTTAATACTTCAAATATAAATACATACACCACACTTATTTATATCCCTCTATCAAGGCTGTCAAAGGAATATAACAACCATTACTACAACATGGCAGGTAAAGAAATTTTAAGAAAGTGAATTCTTTATATACTCACACATCCACTTTTTTTCTTTGTCAATGACTTGTCAGTAACAAACTCATAGGAGTAATTGGACAAGGAAGAGAAAGTTGGATTTTATGCTTTTAAAAAAGACAACAGAGCTAAATATAAGAAGCCTCAAGTAAATTTTAAACTTATCAAATTCTGTTTCCTGATCTGATGACCACTATAACACTTTTCATTCTTATATAAATTGAAGTAAAAATTAAAGAAAAAGACAGAACCCTAAATAGCATAAACTAAATGAAGGTCAATAAAATAATTTAACTTAACATATGACAGGGCGTTGTTCCCCTTACCTAAATAACCAACAAATTCTGTAAACCATTTAGTTGCATTTGATTACAGCCATCTGTTCAATAGGATATTTCAACATAGGACTTTTGAATTTTCCTTGATAAACAAAATAACTTAGAATATAAGACATGAATTGTTACACATGTGTGTGATTGGGTCCTGAAAAGTGCTTGGTCTGACCAAGAAGAAAATGATCTAGAATCATGAAACAAATACTATTTCATGTATTCATCCCAAATTTGGGAAACTATTACAATAGAATCTGTTCTGAGAAAATGGAATTATGAAGTCGCCAAAAAGATGGAGCAAAATGAAAAATATTGTATTCCATAAATTTTCTTTTTAATCGGTTATTTTTATTTAATAAAATAAAACTTTTTGGGCCACTACATTTTTTTTATCATTCTACAAACTTTTGAAATGAGTATCTTTTTGTTCACTAGGTTTTATCTAAAAATTCAGCTTGTAAATACAAACATTGTTCTATAAACCCTAAAGGAAAAAAAAAGACACAACTTTGAAAGACAACCAAATGCAATATATATTTGGAGAAAAGCCAACAATGACCAAAATGTTCTAATAAACACAAAGATAAGTCTAAAACAAATGTGCAGAATAAGAATGCAGCTAGTTTAGTGCATAATAAGCAGAAACCCTGAACTAAATTAAGATAATGTGGAATCAATAACTGGACAAAACATGAATGGAGAGAAAAAACATGAGAAGCATATCTCTTGGAGATATTAATCATGCACATCCAATAAAGAGAGAAAAGATATAGCACAAAGGTAATGAAGCTGAAGAGAAAAGCCTCAAAAGTGTGATGGATAGATAGGTGATCCAAAGATATTGATACTATTGATACTTTACTGATTGTGGAAGGTCATAGGCAAGGGGCATCAAGTTTACATGGCAGCAGATAAGAGATAGTAAGCAGCACAACTGGTAACAAGAATGGTATGGACATCAATAGTGATAGCAATGTACCTCACAATGATAACAATGATGATATGAATAATCAGTTGCCTGTTTTATGACAGGAATAGGTACATATTTCTGATTGGTGCCATAAGTCTGTTTGAACAGCAAGTAAAAACTAGCATTTTAAATGTTGATTATTGAAGCAAACCACTCCTACTTGGAAGATTAATGCAACAATCTTTCTCCTTTATCGGGCCTTGTGCTTACTAAGCTTTGCTTGGTAAATATCAATACTAATAATTATAAGATAACAGAAGCAGCAGCAAAAGGAGAAGCTTGGGTGGTGGTGGTCTTTGTTTCAATTTATAGGAAGAGAGCCAAGAGACCAATTTCTTTTTACTGAAACATCTAATTACAAAGATTGAGTAATGGTGTGTGGGGGAGGTATAAGAAGAATTATTTGGAAATGGGTGGATCTTGAAATAGCAATGGACAGGAAAAATGGTGTTCTCAATAAAATATTATTCCTATTTTGTTCACTGCAATTACAAAATGGGTGAGCAATCACCAGCAACATAACACCCTTGATACATAAAAAATAAGTTGGAATCACACACAGTAACCTAGTAGCATCCCGTTTAAAATAGGGATTTCCATTTGTTGTAATATTGAACAGTTATAAATGGTAATTATAAGTACATGTGAGGATCATTAAAAAAAATTCAGAGCCTCACCAAGATTTTAGATTTGTTGCACACTTCTCACCTTTGTATATACTTCACTAGCACAAAAATTAAGACAAATCTGAATAAGTTTTTCTAGATTTATAAGAAGTTGCAGTGTGTTGCTACAACAAAAATGTTCAGCAATGACTCTTCTTTCTGGGTGAGGCTTAGAGCTTTTTGAACTACCTTCATACCTATGGGATAGTACAAAATTCACTATTTAAAAATAAATAACATTTAACTTATCTACTTTGAAATAATTGTGGAATATAATATCCTTCAAATAATTTCCAAGATTCAAAATAGATATAATTAAAAGAAAAATTTCTCTCTCTAAAAGTTGTTTAATTTTTAACATGGTCATTTTTTTTGCACCACCTTTTATAAGGGGGAAAGAAATTTTTCTGTTTTTTTATATTGTTGTAGTCACATACTAAAAAAAAAAAAAGTGTGCAGAATCGCCTCGTCAGTGATGTTCTTGGGGTCCTTACAAGTTTCGGGTCTTATGAATATTGTTTCTTGTTAGACCTCTTCTTTCCCTTTGTTGAACAAATTTTTTATGTGAAATCCTTTATTTGGGTTCAATAAACTTTCATACAAAATTTTCTAGCTTTAAATTATTTGGTTATTTATACAGGATAGACAAACTATTCCCAGTTATTAATATAATTAAATATTTAAACTCACCTTAGTATTCTCACTATAAATACAAATGGTATAATAGTCTGCTAGCCTACCTTGATAACTATTATGATCAAGTTTAATACTCACTGGGTGGCTCTGTATTTCTGGTCTTGTACAGCAAGTAAGCTAAGCTTAGTTAATAATTACAATATCTAAAAATGAAATTGACAAATACTTTTCTATCATATATATATATATATATATATATATATATATATATATATATATATATATATATATATATATATATATATATATATATAGTGCATTCAATAAGTTTCCAGACATTTTTCATATGGGCATTTAAAATTGTCATAGATTCTTGAAAATTCACTATGTTATTGCTATACATCTTATGAGATGACTGACCAATTTTATGATTTCAGCTTCAAATGAACAGCTACAGCAAAGAATTCGAATACACCCTACTAAAGCCTGATTTCAAAAATGCAATCTGGACGTGAGGACACTTTAGAAGAACGATATGCAATAAAATTCTGTTTTAAACTTGAAAAAAATGCCACAGAAACGTATGGAATGCTTCAGACTGCTTTTCGACCATCTTGCATTTATCGAGCATCAGTTTTTGAGTGGCGTAAGAGATTCAAGGAAGACAGGGAGTCTGTGAGGGATAATGAGACGTGTGTGAGGAGTAAGGAAGTCAATACACCAGAGTTGATTGGCCAAAAGGTTAGGGTTAGGGTTACTATGTTGAGGTTTTAAGGGAGTTCAGGAAGAGATTCCGTCGGAAGAGGCCAGCACTCTTCAAATCGGGTCAGTGGCATTTCCACCAGGACAATGCACCAGTCCACCACTCCATCCTTATCACAGGCTATTTGACCAAGATGGGCATCAAGACAGTTCCTCACCCTCCCTATAGTCCAGACCTTGCTCCCTGTGACTTTTGGTTATTCCTTAAGCTCAGAGGCTGTTGTTATGAGACAATTGAGGAGATGAAAGAGGCTGTGATGAAGGTCATTGACATGCTCACACAAGAGGACTTCCATGGAGCCTTCCAGAAGTTGTTGGAATGGTACAACAAGTGCATTGCATCCGGAGAAGATTACTTCGAAGGGGACTAGAGTTTCATATGTGTACTATCAATAAAAGTGCCCATACGAAAAAAGTCTGGTAACTTATTTAATGATCCTCGTATACACACACACACATCATTCAATATTATGTAGTCTGCTCACAGTCTGTTAGAAGAGCCTTTAGATTAAGGGCAGTTATGCAATCAAACATATTACAAATGTTTGTCAGTTTGAAAATCACCAGAAATCTTACCCTAAAATGAAGGAGAGGAGAAAGATCAAACCAGGCATTCACTCATCTATTATTCATGCTAATTTGATTAGGTCAATAGGAATCCCTTTTCTAGGTGTTTATCTATTTATTTTCACTCTCCTCCCCTGAACTTTTAAAATAACCTTTAAAAGTATTAAAAATAAGCATAATTGGTCAGCAAGTGAAATGAATCTATGCCACACCCTACCAGATCAAATAGAAAACAGACTTGTTGTAAACTAGAAAAGCATCACCATTTTGACTTGCAAGAGATATACATCATATGCCTTCAACCACCAGAGTTAGATATGAAATGATAAAAACTAAATAAAATAATTCTCTTGAAGTATGTTTTAAAAGACACCTTTCAAGAAGAGCTAGTAATCTGGTTGTTACCCAAGGCTACTTAACTCACTATATTCACATATGTATATATATTAGCTGGTTTGCCTGGTGTGTGAGATAATTGAATAGTTCTCATTCCAGCCAAAGACTGGTATTTAAATCTGTAGAAACAAAGATTTCAAATGCTGATTTTCAACTTTTCCAACTAGTAAGTCAACATCCCCCCACACACACTATGTGTAACAGTTATGGCCATAAAGAAATGAACTAAATGAGCAGAGTTCAGATCGTGAACAAGGCTGCTTAAATTTCACATTGTACCAATGACCTTATCAACTATGGCTCTGCAGCCTTGATTGGGTAACCAGTCTTTGAGAAGGAAAAGCATTGAATTTAATATACAAGTGTTGTACAGGAGAATCTGTGGCACAATGGTGTACGATTCTTCTAATATTAGCTTATCTAAGAAGTGTGGATGGTTGTACAATGTAAACAAATCACCTGCGTAAGTAGTCCAACAGAATATTGGAAAAATTGAAATATACATTCAAGAGGTTGTAATTTTAGACCTGGGTGATGTAATATTTTGCTATAAAAATCTAGTCACTAGATCACTGAATGTGACCCCAGGGGAAATAGTGTATTCACACATGTAATAAAATCTGATAAGTTAATAGATTATGTCAAGTCAACATAACCAGTTCTCAAAATATTCAAAATGGCTGGTTATTTTCCAGACAGAATTTATATAGTTAAACATAACTTTTATTGTTGAATGAATCGCAGTTTTTCTTTCTAAATATTATATGATGATCTATTGACAAGGAAAAACAATACTTGCTGATTGACTGACCCTCAATTAAAATCTTTTTCAACCTGGCTAGAAGTTACAAATACTGCAGAACAGCACTTTTTTTTTTTGAAACTCACCAATGTCCTGAAATTTTTAATTGGGGGGGGGGGTGTACATGGTGTTTCAGAAAAATTGATCCAAAAATTTTTTTAAACACCCCATTTAAAAAAGAAAAAAAAAAAGATCAAATGTTACCATACATTTTTTAGAAAACTTATGTAACATTCCAAATTTCACACAAAATAACTAAGCAGTATAGCTAGGACACTTCATGTAATGGTTAACAACATAATAATTAGGACCACTTACTACTAAGTCGTAAGTTTGATAAAAAATTCTGCTGAATGTGCATATATATATATATATATATATATATATATATATGTATGGAAATGTAATACTTGAATTCACCATCCAAATACTAATAAGTTTCAGTCATTGTTATATTAAAGTGACATTTCAAAATTATATCTTTAATTTGCCAATCCACTATATTTCTATCGTCTTCCTCTCTCCAAAGACAAAGTTAATGTTGATTTACACTTAACTGCTGATGTCTAAGTTTTGGTGGTTAAAACTAATTGTTCAATAAAAGCTTTAAAATAATGAACCAAATAACTCAAATTTTTATCCAAATTGTGACTGTATTATATTTCTATATATTTTTTGCACCTTATCACAGAAATATTCTTTATTGAACTATTCTATACAAGTACCGAGTTCAATTCTTACTAGTGCCTTGCAAAATGGAATGGCAAGAAAGCTAGTTTAGCAGACCATTAAGTAAGTTTGTTTCTCACTGGGTGTTACAACTCTGCCAAGCTTAGTAAATGATAACTCATGACTAATTTGACCAAAAAAAAAAAGGAAATATTCAAAATTTTCTGTGTTCATAATTAGTGCAACAGTTTGAATAAAAAGTGCATGAATTATAGTTTTTACAAATTTATGTGAAACTAAGCTTAGTATCCGTACTTTGCAGTGATTTTTTTTAAAGATAGGGTCAATTCGCAATCTTGTAAAAAAAAAAATAAAATAAAATAAAAATTGATTTTAGTTTCAGATTCTGGTATACTAATACTCCCACCCCAATAGAACCGGAGTGATGCTATTTGAAAATGAAGATATATACCATCTGTGTGTATGTTCATGGTTTTGTTTTCATTAGTCATGACTAAACAATTTATTCTTAATTTCTCATCTGTTTACTCACTCATATGTCTGTGTAGGTAATGAAAAAACCAAAACATACACTGCAAAATGCACTCCTCTTCATTAAAGCTGAAGTTTATAAAAACAACATTTAGATTTCCTTATAAACAATTGTTTATATATGAAAATAAAGCAAAATTACAAGTGAACAACACAGAACAATTTATTAAACCCTGCTTTTTAAAATTCAATTAGCTATTCCATGACAGTGATAAATTCCATTTGTTAGTACATATAATATATATTGCACCTTAATTATATGCATTAATGATTTAACATGATTTATACCATTTTGATATTAGCTTGGGTGAGGAAAGATGCAAATTTGGATTTATTCATATAAATGAATAAAAGAGAATTTACTTTCTGCCTTTCTACCCAGTTTCATTTACGTCTATAATGTAAATTGGCCCTTTAATATAATTAAGGCTCAAATTGGAGGCTTGTCATTTAGATAGAGACCTAACTTGAAGGAGTTAAAGTAGTAACGGCTGCTTAATTGTCTCAACAATAATATACAATTATGCAAGGCCAACATTTAACTAAGCAACAGCCATTAAAACTGAGATAATAAAGAGTTATGAAAAATTTCCACTAATAAAGTGGTTGTAATGATACATCTATAAGACTGATTCAGATGGGTAGACATAGTAAAATCAGAAAATCCAAGAATCTCTCAACAAGTATTGATAACTAGTTTCGATTATGAACTTTTTTTTTTTTTTTAAATTTCACTTATAACTTCAAAATATATTTAAATATAAAACAAACTATAAACCCAATAGGTAGGGGTTTATATTAAATAACATGACAAAAAATTTATCTGTCTTATTATTGCAGTAATAAACATAACACCAAACTAGTTTAAATGATGACCTATAAGTTAATAAATCAAAGTTAACATCTTAGAGGCCAAAGCTGATACTGAAAATAAAGATTTTAAAAATTTTCTGATGATATGGGGGGGGGGGGCAATTTGTGTTCCTGGCTTGGAAATTTTCAGCTTTATACAGTTAAACAAAAAGATCTGATTTAGCTACCCAAACAGACACAGAGTGAGGGTACAGTTTAGCATTATTCTTAGACTGTGAATTGAAATTTCAAAAACTAATGTTAAAATCATGTTTCAGGATTTCATTTTTAACGCAAGAAAATTTGGTGCGTATATCTCTTCCTGTTCTTGAGTTGTGCAATGATAGGTGAACAGTTTTCTAAGTATAGTATTTGATGTTTAACAAGAGATATCATCATCAAGTTTTGCTGCGAACACGGACTTCCCTGACACTCTCTAAATTCATCCCTATCCTCCATTGCTCTAGGCAGGTCTTCCAGACTACATGTCTACAAAAAGCTGCTGTAGGTAAGTTCTTGTTGATTAGCCAACACTTGCACATCAATGTGAAGAGGTTCATAGGAGAAAATCACTTATGATGTCATCCTTGCTTCACCAGCAGTGTCCCATGTCTTGTTTGTCTTAGTTGGATAGTCTTAGAGATGGAAAGTAAGAGATATAGAAATAGAAAATTATAATATAAAATTCCAATCAATTATCACCAACCAATCATATGACTTCTAGTTCCATGCCATAGCATGAAACTTGGAGTCTGGTGAGTGATAAGCACTTTCAATTTTACATTCAGTTTGCTCTACAATTTATATCTCACTTTATATTTAGCATTTATTAGTGTTTCACCATGTAGTTTATAATATCTTTGTGTGTGTTTTTATATATGAGAGAGATAGAGCATCATAAAAAAATGATTTCGCACAAAAACAAATGCAAGAAGCAAATAATATCTCACAGAAATTATCATGGCTGCAAACTTTGCAGATGATCTAGTGCTTTTCACAGATACACCAGCCCAAACTGATTCTCTGCTACGTTGCCTGGAACAGACAGCAAGAGACATTGTACTCAATGTGAACCAAGATAAAACAGATTTTTAGTATTTTAAACAAAATAGAACTATCTCCACATTATATGGCAAGTCTGATATTAATAGACCATTACACATACCTCAGTAGCAATATCTCACCAACAGAAAGTAATATCAATATATGCAGAGGAAAGACAGACCACTATTAACAGGTTATTGCTCATATGGAAATCTGATCTGATAGAATAAAACAGGAATTCTTCCTAGCTATAGCCATGTCAGTACAACTGTACAATTGCTCCACTGTGACTTAAATGAAAAGCTTGAAGAAAAAGCCAGATGGGAACTTGTGTTCTGTTTTGAACAAATCCTGGAAGCAGTACCCCATGGAATAGCTATATGGCCACTTATCTCCCATCTTGCAAACTATTAAAGTAAAACAAATAAGACATGCTGGACACTGTTGAAGAAAAACGAACACATGAACCCATAACTGATGTTCTCCTGTGGACTCCTACACGTGGACACACCAGTGTTGGCCAACCAACAAAAACTTACATCAACTGCAGACACTAGATGCCATGTAGAAGACTTGCCAAGAGCAATGGCCAATCAATGGAAGGTGAGAGAGACTCAAAGGAAGCCATGATGATCATGACATATATATAAACACTCACCACATTTATGTGTGAGAATGTATATATAAGCATCCTCTGTGTTTATATGTAAGAATGTATAAACACACACACACACACAAAGATATACAAATAACAAGAGACATTCATTACTGAGAAATAAACAAGCTAACCTTGAAAGTGAGTTTAATTCTAACTGGCTGCTCCATTACTATGATGTTATTCCAGATTAAAATAAGCTTAATAAATATTTTCTTTAACATGTTTCCAAGAAATACTTGGCAAGCTACTATCTCTCAGGCAATGGCTTATGAAATTAATCTTTACCAAACCTCCAACTATTGTAACCTTGTGCCATATTAGATCAAGCCTACCAAAGAAATGGTCATCAAATTATTTTTACAGGCCATTTTTAACAAGTGTACTTCTCACTAGGTACCCTATCATAGTAGTCTTGAGCCATATTTAACTAAGCTTAATAACTATCAAATTTATATGGTTAATCTTGTATATTTTTGTTAGTAGGTTAGACACAGCAGATGCTCCACAATTTGAACCTTGTGCCTGACTAGACCGATTGTAAATTTGTTTTCTAAGCTAGTCATGTAAGAATTTATTAAAGTGAAGACAAAGTGTAGCTAACAAAACATACACCAGACAGTAGAAGATATATATGCAGATTTGGCTGGTTGTAGGTTTAATTCACTGTCAACAAAATATTCTGTGGCTGTGAGAAAGTGATCATCAAACATTCCAACATGTTACCATAATTCTCTTCTGTTTTGGTTCAGTGCCCTCAAGGTAGTTATTTAGTTTTGTCCGATACAAGACTATAGTAACTGAGTAACCAGTGAGGATCAAATTTGTTATAGTTGAAATGGTCGGCCAGACTAATTTGCTTATCATTGCTCCATGATAAAACACCTAATTTGGTACTTTAAAAATAGAATAGTAACATCACAATGGTATGGGACAGACTTACTGCTTTCATATCTTAATAATAATTTTTACTATTAATCCACAACTTCTACCTAAAAACTATTTGCAATGTTACAAAAAGGTTTCACTTAGTGCCAATGCCCTTGAGAAAGGCATTTATCCATCTGTTCTCCCCTCCCCCAGTTGTGGTTGAATATTAGAGCAAACCGGGTTCTTTAGTCTTTGTTAGGTAACCAGCGTAGGAGAAATAAAATTGAATTCAAACCAGCCTTCCTTTGCTAAAAAAAAAAATTCACCTTGTGTCACATCCTGTAATATACTGAAAATTTATTTGTCCAACCAAAAAAGATATGACCACTCCCTGCCAAGATTTTATTGAATTTTTTTTTGTTGGGTGAAGCTTAAAGAAAATTTAGAATCAGTACAGTGTGTTGAATGGCTGGATGAATATAGAATAGTAAGTCATTCACTTTTTAGTCAGGTTGAGAATTTCTCAACAAACCCTCATATTTTATCAGGCTCATTAAAGATTAACAATAAAAATATATAACAGAATGAATCTATGATAATGTTTAAAAAATCTTGCACAAATATAAGAAAAAGAAAAGCTGAAACAAATGACTTCAAAATAAATTTCTTTATCATTTTATGGGAAAATATTTAAATGGAAAGAAAAAGAGAAAAGCAAATGTTGCAAAGTTAATTCTTAATGAATTTTGTTTGATTTGATAATTTGCTAACATCTTAATTCTTCCTTTAAAAGATCCACATGTTATAGTCTGATATCTATGGCTCCAGAATATGATTGAATAAGCAATTTCCTTTGGGTTATCAAAGGGACTCACAGCATTGAATTATGTGGTAACAATTCCATAATACATGTCTTACCCTTTTATTATAAACCATAAGAATTGTGGGTTGATAAAAAAAAATTCATTGAATTTAAGTTGGATTAAAAGAAAGGTGAGCAATAAAACTTGTACCCCACCACACTATTTTTTTTGTGTGTGTATATATTACTCCCGATGAAAGATTCTGTTTTATAAATCCTACATTGACAATATATAGATTTTCTGATGGTATTTGGAAGTTGTTGTTTTTTTCTTTTAAAAAGTTCTTAATTTACCAATTTCAATTCATAATTTTGAATAGATATATTAACTTTTCAAATAATATACAGTTAATGTATTTTTCTGACTAGAAAACCAGCATTTCTTTTAGGTTCTTGTCATTTTGGTTTATTTTCTGACATAAGATAACTAGTACAATGGAAAGTACAGGTTAAACTATTTTGATTCTTTATAGTGAAGTATCACTAAATAATGAACTTTTTACTCATTTTTATCACACCTTTCTGTATCAGATGCTCACTAACCATTCCAAGTAGCATTAATCTGAAATAAGAAACAAGACTAATTTGCATTCTCTATATTTGGGGGTTCATCAAACAAGGATTTTACTTTTATAAATTTAGTCATGGAAAATTGATTCATAAAGCTGGGATGGAATCTATAATATTCTTTCTTCAATTTTCTAATTCTTTACACTATATTGTTTGTTGTTGTTGCAGCTGCTGTTCCTTGTTAGCAAACTGTTTTTTGAATTCTAAGATTAAGTATTACATTTTTGTCTTTCATTTTATTATTGTTTTTATTATTTATGTTGACAACCCTCTAATCATTAGTGGGATTTAGGAATATCGAAGTTGCTTCTGATGAGATTTGAATTTAAATCTCAACTCTCAGAAGCTATCCATACATGGTGGATGCCTTCACCAATTCAACCACAAAAGCCTTGATTGAACCTAAGTCCACCACCACCTCTCCACTCAAAGCTCCCAAAAGGAATATAGTATATGATATTAAGCAAAAAAAAATGCATTTCAAATTATTTGGAACAAAGAACATTTCACAATTCTAAACTATAAAAACTCTTTTTTTGACAAAAACTTGGAAGAAAAGTATCAGATTTTCACATGATCCTGGAAACATAATTGGTTAACCTAGATAGCAAGTATTCACAATGCAGATGATATTAAAACTCAAGTCTTCAGGTAGTTGAATGGAAGAGTTAATATTATTGGTATGGGAAAATAGTAAAAACTTACTCTACTACATAACTATGAAGCATAACTTGCACCATTGAGGAATAGTATGTCAGACGGGTGTCTCCAGTCATTAAACTCAGTGACTCAACATAAAAGTAAACATTTTAGAGGAGTCTTTTTTTTAAATTTTATCTATCAATCAAATATCCTTTATTCTTCTTTGACAGTTCCTTTGAACATTAACTGTTAAGCTTAACATCACAGCCCAACATTTCACGCTCAATCATTTTACAGAAATACCAAGAAAATCTTTCATGTTATCTCATACAAGGCTTGTTGAATATTTATTTACAAACAGCTTTAACCCTGTAATTAGCATTTAAACATTAGCATAGCTGTAACATTTGTAGGATTTCAAAATATATAGGCTACAAATAGACATTGATGTAATTGACCAGAAGTGGGAATTAATCTAAAAGGCAAATGCAGGACAAGCAGGAATAAAAGAAAATGTCAAACATGTTTGGAACTTCTCAGAAGGATTTTCAATATTAAAAGTATAATTTTTTTCCCTTTATTCTCTATTATTATACTGTAAACAGTTCCCTAACCTTCAATGTTCCCATTCCATAAAGAAATATTTGCTTACAATAAATGCACCCCCCCATCAACACATACACAAAAAAAAAAATTAACACTCAGCACCTGCCTCTCTAAATTCATTATCACATCAGATTTCAGTAGCAACTCTAGGAGATCGATGTTATTCAGGCTCATATTTTTAATATGATCTATGTATAATTTAGTATAGAATTTTAGCATCCAACTATAATTTCTAAATACAATTCATGTCTTTGACCAAAATTAAGCACTCGTCTCAGTTGCCACGAAAATATTTAAATGTTAACTGTTCAATGTCTAGGTCAACAGATCACAGACCCACATGCAAACAAGAACAAATCTTAAAATAAAAGAACTTTCCCCAAGAAATGAGAAAAATTCTGACGATTTCAACATCCATTCGATCTGGATTTACGTCCCCTTGAAACTCTTAAAACAGTGTCCAAAAAAAGATTTGAGATTGGAAGATTGTTTAGACTAGTGGTTTTCAAAGTGGGTGGTACCCGGGGGGGGGATATGAACTTTCAGAGGGGCACTGGCAAGTAAACAGTCGGATGGGGGAGTTGAAATTGTGAAGGGGGCATTGGAGCAATTACAGTAAAATGTGACGTTGGTGTTGGTAGAAAGGCCAGAAAAACGGGGCGATTTAATTAAGCGTCCCCCAGTTGCTGCAACTAGACATATGTGTCACATTTGTATCCAGAAATCTCTTTGTAAAGGACAATTTTCCCCAAGTCACCGCTTTCCCTTTGTTTACTTTCCGTTTTCTCGCGACATTAAACTTTCTGCCCCTTTTTAACTCCGTTACTTTTATTTCTCATTTCTTCTCCCCTTTCTTTATTTCTCTTTTGGGTTGCCTTAAGCTCTCTTGGGAGTTTATCCTCTCTTTATTAATTAATCCCAAACTCTCAGCATCGCGAAAACTACGAGACTTATTCTTCTCGGCAGGACTTTCAACCATTCTGCCAGATATTTTCTTCCCGACAACACACATTCTTTCCTTCTCGCTTCAGTCACCCCTTCAACATTACTCTGGTATGTTTCATTTGCCTTATCTCACCATGTTTACTTCCTACTTGTTGCCTTCAATTTAAATAATATCGGAATATTATTCTTATTTGCCATGCTACTTGTCTCGCTTTTACCCACTTTATTACTTAGTAGTAAACTAAAATTCTATTTGTTACAGTTGCCTTACTTTCCCTCCCTTCCTCTCTTCTTTGCCTTCCTCTTTCTCCCCTGAAATTTCTACTTATTTCTTCCCCTTCGTCACAGTGAAAACTTCTTTGTTTTTGTTTTTATTTTTTCTTTCAGAAATTTACCTGTCTCACGTTGGAATAAATTTCTCTTTCATAATTTTGAAATTAGTTAGTGTTCCTTTATGCGTGAGTCCGAGTTTATTCTGGCTGTCTAAGCAAGATGTTTATCAACATTTGGCAAGGGCAGCATACATACATGGCAACCCCAGGAGCATCGAAAAAGAAGCGTAGGTAATACTCTGTGGAGTACTTGAAGTATGGATTTATACAATCACTGACCAATCCACAACAACTCATGTGCTTGGTTTGTGAGAAAAACTTTTCTAATGAAGCAATGAAGTCGTCTAGGCTCCTCGAACATTTACAGAAGATTCATCCCGATAAATCTGGTAAAACATTGGCGTTCTTTCATTCTCTTCAAGATCAATTTTTGAAGTGAAAAACAATGAATATGTTTACTTCCTCATCGAAAAATTCAGATGACAGTCTGAAGGCTTCTTCCAACATTTCTTTGCTGATAGCAAAAGCTGGCAAGCCCCACACTATTGGAGAAGAACTGATTCTGCCTGCAGTTAAAGAGGTTATTAAAACAGTCTTGCACAAATCTTCTGAACAAGTCATAAAATCGATTCCTCTCAGTGACAACTCAGTTCAATGAAGAGTAGACAAAATGGCTGAAAACGTCAAAGAGACCCTCAGTAAGATGTTGATAACAACCGAGTTCAGTTTGCAATTGGACGAATACACACTTCCGAGAAACAAATCGCTACTTCTCGCATATGTACACTTCATCAAGGGTGGGTCACTGTATCAAGAATTATTGTTTGCACATCTCCTGGAAACAGATACCAAAGGAGAATCAGTGTATCGAGCTGTGGAGGACTATTTCCAGAAAAAAAGCATTCAACTTACAAACATCATCTCATGTGCTACAGATGGCGCCCTGTCCATGGTTGGTCGCCACTGTGGATTTCTAAGTTATTTGAAAAAAGCTGTTCTGAAAGTCCTCACAGTTCACTGTGTGATCCATCGACAACACTTAGTGGCAAAGAATTTGAGCGAGAAGCTACATGAATCCTTATCAACTGTGTTTACTGCAGTCAACAAAATCAAAGTGAATGCCCTCAATTCTCGACTGTTCCATCAGCTGTGTATTGAAAATGACAAAGATTTTCAATGCCTGCTTCTCCATACTGAAGTTAGATGGTTGTCGAAAGGTAACTGTCTAAAAAGGTTTTACATACTGTTTAACAGTATTCTGGATTTTTTTCAAGAATCCAAACCCGAGCTTTAGGACAAACTGAAATCAAGTAAGATAGATATTGCTTACCTCACTGAAATGTTTTCCAAATTCAATGAAGTGAATTTGCAGCTGCAAGGTGATGAGACTTCATTAATCAAAGCCAAGTCCGCTCTCTCTGCATTCCTCTCAAAATTACAGCTCTACAGCTGGAACCTTGGACACCGCAAACTCTGTCAGTTTCCTTGTTTGTCTGACTTGGAGAAGAAAACAGGAGTGAAGGCCGATGACATTGCCATGTACTGCGCTCATTTAGCGGAACTCCACAGGGATATGTCAGACATATTCAACGACCTATTTTCTCTTGAAATCCCTGGTTGGGTGATCGATCCGTTTACTGAACCCAGAACAGAGGTGCCAACCCATCTAGAAGAGGAAGTTGTAAGTTTGCAAAATGACGAGGATCTAAAACCAAAGTTCAAAACCTCTTTTGGATGCAAACAGCAATCCCAAAATGCTACCCAACCCTGTGGAAAGACATCAAGTTGTTTTTGATTGCTTTTCCAACTTCCTACCTGGTTGAGAGGGGATTCAGCACTGTGACCAGGCTCCTCACCCAACAAAGAAACAAACTCAACATAACAGAGCATGGTGATCTGAGACTGCACCTGACAAACCTTCATCCTGATGTTGACAGTTTGATTGCAATGCACCAAGCCCACCCATCTCAATAAGCAGGGTAGTTGTTAATAATTACTCATTCAGTTTTACAATTTATTTCATGTTCAGTTCAAGGTGTTTGTGATTGAAAAATAAATGTAACCATTTTTGTTTGTGAAAATTGTTTTTTATACTCTTCAAACTGTTTGTGATTGAAGAATCAACCAATTCTTATGACATTTAACATTACCGTCATTCTGGCGTTCGTTGGAAGAGGGGGCGCTGGCATTTTGGTCCGGCGGTGAAGGGGTGGTGGCAAAAAAAGTTTGAAAACCACTGGTTTAGATCAGGGCACTGTTGAAACTTGTCCAAATATATAGAAAGCTAGTAGTTATTTGAAGAGACTTACTGTCACTTAATCCCCAGAAATAACGACCAGACATCTGGTGTGAACATCCAAATGCATGTAATGATATAAACCGTTGGTAATCTAACATGTTCTATCTTTTAGGTGAGATTTGGTAAAGTCTCCCCTCCCCAGCCGATTGGAGATCAGACATCTTTATAAGATAGATAGGAATAAGAAAAACAATACAATTAATGTCAACGAAAAACAATCTCAATATCAACCAATGATGGGAGAGAGAGAGAGAGAGAGGTCCAAGGTTTTCACATCAGAAGGGGCAAATTGGGGCACGGTACAATGCTCCAACTAAATTAAATAGCTACGTAAGGGCCCTAGGGGTGAAGAATGTTCACCTTACAGTAACAAAGGGTTGGGAAAATATTTACAGCTGTTAGCAGTCATACTAATAATATTCGGAGAGTAGATGAGGAAGAATAAGGAGAATGAAAACATGAAGAGGAAAGAGACAGTCATGGCTAACAAGCTATTTGCTGCCCGGCTGTTGTCGATTCTTTATTCATCATTTGAGCCGACAAGTTCATTATCAATGTCATTGTTATACGGTTGGGACAGGGATTTAATAAATACCTTGATTACACAAAGTTTGAGAGAAGTGATCTTTGTATCTTGTTTCTGTCATTTTTCTCTCATAACCAAACGAAGCAGGTTTCAAGACTGATTGATCTTTTGAAAGTTGTCTTCAAGAGTTTCATAATTCCAAGTTCCTGGGTTTATAAAATTAGACTATTTTAAAAATTCCAATAATGTGGGTGCGTGTTTGGGTAGACATGCATGAAATAAACTGAATGTGCACGTACGCACACCCAATATTGTTTTGTGTAAAATAAATACAAAATGTTAAGAGAACGTGCAGAATGTGAGAAAAAAATTGTGCAGCACTCGAGAAAATCGATTTTTTTACGATTGAAGGATTGATAACACTAAATAAAAGTGGACTTTTAATAAAATTCTAAGTTTGACAAATGAATCAAAATTTAACATCTGTCAATTAATTTAGATACTTTAGCTTTGAAAATTTTAAATTTCAAGAAGTCTTTTCATAATTTAAAATTTTTTTCCGAAATCTTTCACTGGCAGATAACTTTTTAAAAATCATTGTAAAGTGGGTGAATTATTTTTTGTACATTAATTTTGAATTTTTCAATGAGTAGCTAATAGAAAAATGCCTTACATTGAACTCTTAAATATGATAAAAATATCACTGCCTGCAGCAAATGGATTAAACATGGCAAATAGAAAATAAGAAAAACTACCGTATATACTTGATTATAAGTTGAATTTTGAGGACCTAACTTCTAAGCAAGAAATTAATATAAACCTATAAACGATTTTGTAAGATTAAAAAGTACAGTTGTAATTCTGATGAGGAGCGACTCTTTACTTCAAAAATTAATTTCATGAATTAATGATTTTGTAACCATGTATGATCAGTCAACCCATACACAAGATCTACTCACGTGTTCATAGATATATATGAAAAATGTAATACCTAAACATGAAATCTAAAACATTCTAGATCAGAAATTAAATTACTCTAAAATATATGGAGAGATGAATTTAGAAAGTCTAAAAACTCCCTCTTGTCACTGGATATACCTCTGGCCTCAGGGGGCCGTCCCCCCAGGCTTTAACCCTCTTCGGAGGGGTTGGGTTTATCGCCCGGCGCCTGAGGCGCCCCTTTTAAGGGGAATGCCGACAGGGTCCGAGGCATTTTTGGAAATGCCGGGCGCGTGTGGGCTACGGCCCTGCGCCTGGCCCCACCCTAAAAAGGCCTTGTGCCATACTCGTCCGGTTGGTGGGACGGATGACAAATACCCTCCCTCACCCTCCAAAATTAACAAGACACGGAAAATGTCTAGTTTTCACTGACTTGTAATTCATAAAATCAAAATTTTCCAAAGAAAAGAAAAGATGTCTAAAAATTAAAAACATTTATTGCCATAGAAAATTCATCTTCAACAATTTATCTCTAACTTTGTTTGATAGCATCAATACCATCTATGAATTATTCATTAAAAAAAAACAAAACAATTGGTCGCAAAATTCTTACAGTACAAACTAAATTCAATACTCATATTGCTAAGGAAGGTAATAAACTTAATGATTTACATTTTTTTAAACTCCAGCTCAAAATCAGAAAGAGAAACCCGTTTAAATCAAAATAGAATTTTTTTTTTGTAAATGGGTCCAGTTATAAAGGAGAAGTTTATGCGGTAAAATTTCTTCTGCAAAAGATTGGTGATATCAATTTCAAGTGGTAAAAATGTTCAAAGAGATTCCTTATGCTACATTTGAGGGCAAAGAATAATCCTCAATTTTGATAATTTATAATTAGAGGCAGTAAAACTGTTCTTCGGAACACAACATTTTTTTCTTTTAAGTCTATAATTAGGTTCATGCTAATGGGTTGATTGCTTGTGGTTGACAGCATATCAACCTTTGTAGGCTATTTAATGCCAGGTCTTGCTAATACATATATATTGAATATATCTGATTTGTAAACGAATAATTTGTAAGTAATGTTTTTAAAAAGAGCCAGAGTTCATTTGTTTTCACATGCGAATGGTTACAAGTATTGCAATGCAATACTAATAGTTCAATTTAACATTTGTTTGCGCACAGTTAAATGATTACAAATATACAAAATGATTAAATATTTGATCCATAGAATAAACCCTAACATGTACTACCGCTCAGAGTGGTGGGCCTAGGAGTAATGGTAATGAAGAGGTACTCCACACTTCCCAAAGCTCCAGGACTAGAGCCTCACCATCAGATACGGTTTAATGTCATATCCAGTACACTCGTTAGAAAGAGAAAAAAAAATGATACTGCATATAGTATTAATATTTTAGCTTTCTCAGTTACAGTTGATCAAGAATTGAAATTTAAAATTCTTCTGGAAATTTCAATGTCGAATTAATAGAATTCGATGAATAATTTAATTGGTTACAAGATCTTTAGGGGAAAAAAACATTAAAATTGAATTCTTAATTTTTATTTATTCTTTTATTTTTTAAAAAACAAAGATGAAGATAAACACTAAGCCATTAACTAAATCTCAACAATTTTTTGATTTGAGCATGAATTTCAAAATTCCAAAAGAATATTGACATCAGTGATAAAACATGCTTTTTCTGCACAGTGAATGTTGTTAATCAGAAATGGTGCCTCTGGTTGTTGCCATAACAACAGACAATTGTTTTAGAAGAACACGAAATAGACAATTACAAAGACTTGATAGAATAAAGCTGAAAGGCACAATCAATCCAATTGTAATGATCCACAAATATTCAAGAAAGAAGAAATTAAATACAAATATTTTAATCAAATCATAAAGAAAGACAACCATTAAAACCATTTAAATAACTTTGTCATGTATTTGTTAAAGATCAAATCTCAAACTCTAACGACTGAAAAATGGCTATTTGCAAAAGATGAATGAACAAAAAATATTACATACAAAAGAAACTAATTAGAATTTTTCCTAATGTTTAAAACTATTTTAATCTATTTATGACCTATTTCTGTATCCATAGAATTTTACAAGAAAATATATCAAACTTATTTCATCAAAGAACATTTCCCAAACAATGCTCGGTATCCCTGATAGTTTTTATTATACAGGGTGTTACAAAGGGTTTTTTTATATCATCCGAGATGTAAAGGGTGTTTCCGAAAAATCGATATCATTTCATTAACCAATTCTTGTTTAAATGATCTCAAATTTTATGTTTAATGTTATAAATGTCTTTCTTTTTCTAGTGAATATTATTTCTATATTTGAAAAGAAAAAACATTAGACATAAAATCTTGAGTTGTTTCTACACATGCCATTAAAATTTGAGATGATTTGAATGTAGATTGGTCAAGTTATATTGACTTTTTGGAAACACCCAGTATATTGATCATTGACTTAGGGTTATGATAGACTGGTGGGAAATATACAACTATGTGATCAATGTATTGAACAAAACATTTTTTTTGATTTTAAAGCTAAGTCAATCAACTAAATAATTAGTGTTGGGGCTACTCATTATCTCTTAATCTAAAATAATAGGATTACAGGTAGATTTATCTACAAGAAATCATAATTATTCATATTCTGAGTAATAACTTAACTAAAGTTTCTAATCTACTGCTTTAGGGAGTTGACAGTTAAGCTTAAAATAAAAAAAGGAGTTGAGAAAAATACCAATAGATGATTAGAAAAAATACTAAAATTTTAATCACTTCTTCGTAATTGTTGGATGTTTTATATATAAGTAGAGAGAAAGAGAGGGGGGATACACTTCAATATCTGCAGACATATTCTTTGCTATTAAAAGGTGTCCAAGGCCAGTACAAGCATTAGAATATGATAAATTATAATATCCACTCACTAAATGATGCTCAAATTTAAAATATTTAACCATAATTTTTTTTCTAGTTACATCCACTTTTGACCAAAAAGTGATGGAGAATCACTCAAAACTTGTATAAAAGTTAGTTTTATCATAATCTTTGTGCCAGTAGTAAGAAAATTTAGAGAAAATTCCAATGTAAGTCATTTGTGTCCACTATATAGAACCAGAGATAGCGCTGTTTGAAAAGGCTAAGAATCTGAATTTCAAATGGGATTACTAAAAAAGGGTGCGAAAAAATATTCTTAAAATTCAAGGATAGATAAATGTTCTAATCAGCTATCATGGAATGATAGAAAGCAAGAGTTGGTGTCAAACATGGGGTTCTAACTGATCTTAAAACTTTAGGATGGAGAAGACAATCTTACTAAGGCTTGTAACAAATCCAATTTCAAAATGCAAGCCTCCAAAATGGGGGAAAAAAACCCTCAAAAGTGGAAATTTTTAGAAATTCCCTAGAACTTTAAATGGTCATACAATAAAAAAAATGTTGTTGTGCTGAAATTTTCAGAATTTACTTCTTACATGCACTCCAACAAATGATGAAATTTTGAAAGATTTAAGAGCCTTCAGGGACAGCCCCAAGGTGAAATTAGCTGGAATGATCCTAGTGCAATTCCGATTGTATTGTGTACCTTGTCTTAAGATCCTTTACCAAATAAATAACTGACCACACCAGCCATAGAATAATGTTAAGGAAGTTGATCTTAGAAATTACTGATAATGAATTCAAATCTCCCTCTGGGCCTTGGCTGTTTGCAACCATTTAGTGTATCTGCCATAAAGCCAATATAAGAAAACTAAATTTACAAGCCAATGTTAGTCAGTTTGATACTGCTTAAAAAAAAGAAAACAAAAAAACTACTATTCTATCCTTGTCAGACTTAAGTTTGTTAACTACAAGTATGTCTTCCAACAAAATCTGCTTTTATTAGCTGATGATAAAAGATTTGAGATGTTTATTCATTCAAAATCTTTACCACAAAATAATATCATTTAGATAAGCAAATAAAGTCTATCAAATTTTGTTTTTTAAACACTCAATTGATATAAGAAGAGAAATAAAAAAACTAAATAAATGTTACAGCTACCAGTGGTATTAAATTTAAAGTCACCAATATTAAGAGTAGAATTAAAGAGGCCTAATATACAATTAAAAGTAAATAATGGAGATGGTATTACAATTATTATAATGTTGAATATAAAATAATGACATTTTTTTCTGTCTTGGAAGATAAATGTTGGAGGAAAAAAAATTTTGATTATCACCATAAAAAAGGAAGGTAAAAAAAACCTCAGATATACAAATTAAATATGTAAAACTGTAGATGTGTCACATAATGAAATTAGTGAAGCACACAAAGAAAATGAAAGGAGAAAATAAAACTGGGCCTGGTAGAATGAAAGAAAGAATGGCAGCTACTGATAAGGAAAAGAAAGATTAATTTGCAAAACATGGATTTAATAGTCAACTGCAAGTAAGCCATATCTACAGAATGTACTGATGTTCTGATCATGCCAACACCTGGCCACTGTGAGGGCAATATTTGAAGAGTGCTATCAGCACTCCTCCAATTTTCTTATCTTAGCTATACCCCCACCTTTACCAGGTATTCCATAGTTCTAGTAAAAAGATTAAGGGAAAGTTCATAGATTTGAGATTTAGGTTAAATACTCCGCAATACTACCAGAAAAAAAAAATAATCATGTTGACTGCTTTCATTTAAATTTAAGCAATGAATCCACTCTTTAAAAATAGATTCATAAAGCCAAACATAAAATTTCATATGTGTTACCATATTTCTGAGGCTGATTTAAAATTTTTATTACATAAAGGCTACCTTTGATAGCTGTTAAGTTCAATATCGAGTCACATCTTATTTCTGCAATTTATGATTAATTGGAAATAAATAAATAAAATACTCGGAAATAGTCTATAATCACAAATTTAATAATTATTTCCCTTGAAAAATCAACGATTAGAGTGGGTAAGGTTGCAAACCACTATAACTTTCATAATTTGCACATTGGATTGACAATTGCTTTATTTTCTTAATGAGTCAATCATAAAACTTGCATCACCATGACATATATAGTTTATTAAAACTATTTGCATTATAAGTTTTTCACCTTACTGTAAAACAGCAGAAATAGTTTACACACACACACACACACACACACATATACATACACACACACACACATTCACTAAATACCCCCACCACCCCCAAAACATTTTAAGGAGGAAAGCTTCCATAAATTTAAAAAATATTTTAAATGTGTTTAACTTCGGGCAATGAACAAAAATTAATATTGCAATTCTTAAAACATTTTTGGCTTTGAACTGGTTCTTTTTTTAAAAAGTTTTTAAAAATCCTGATTTTAAAGTAAACTTTCCCCCCAAACACTAATATTTGACATATATTGAATACCTACACAGAAAATGGCATAAAATAGATGATTCCATAGTAACAATGAAGATAATACCATAAAGACAAGACTTTTAAAAGAAAGTATATTAACAAAACTTTCAAGAACACAAAAAATGTTAAGTGTTAAGACAGACTTAGTACAGCTAAACAGAATTGACAAATATAAGTAATCTTACATTTCATTATTGAATTTTAATATTCATAAAAAGATTAAGATCACAGAAAATAAACCACCATTAAGTTATTTCTTGAAAGGATGTAAGTTTCAAATATCCCAATCTCTTAGTAATTCTGTAAAATCATTAACAATGTTTTCTCTATCATATGGACAACACACAAAAAAAGCTAGATGGCAAATAGAATGCTATGAGCTATCTAAAACAAATCTTGGCTGCAACATTCCATGAAACAACAGCTGTACAGTCACTTACCTTCTATCTCAAAAATTATCTAACTAAGATGAACCAGACACACAGAACACAACTGGAAAAGCAAGGGTGAATTTATGATTTTCTTCAATAGGTTCCTACATATGGACATGCCAGTGCTGGCTAACCAGCAGGAATTTACTTACATCAGCTCTGTGAGGACACAGGACATAATTTGGAAGACCTGCTAGGAGCGATGGATGATAGAGAAAGAGTCAGAAAAATCTGCGCTGTTAGTATGACTTGATATTTACATTAGCAATACTGTTAAATTATACAACACTTCTTGACCACTGACAATACCATTATTCCTCGTTTTTAAGACAACATATAAAGCTTTGTATAAAAATTTTAAAAATGTAAAATTCAGTGTTTATTCATAAAACTTCTTTTTCCTCATATCAGTAAAAATATTTACCTTTAATTAGTGCAGGAAATAACTAAGTGGGAGGGTGATGAAGTAGCAGTACAGTCAGGAGGTAATAAGAAAAGCCAAAACCTTGCTTATGAATATTGGGTTCAAATGCAGTTACCATTACAATACAAATCTTACTAAGAGAATTTCCTGGGTCACAATATCAAAGGGATTAAAAAATTTTCCAATTTTGTTTGATACATCCTACCTGTACGATATATACAATTCCAATTAAAATTTAATACTAAAAGCTTTTTGAATCAGTAAATTCTTGAAACAGCTCTATGCACAACAATGCAGAATATTAATATCAATATTTTTCAAGTATAAAATAGATTGACAATAAAACCAGAATAAAAACTAAGTTTCACATGACTGAAACTTGAGAGAACCATATGAAGTTTGTTGAATTCAACTGAATAAATCAAATGAATTTAACAGACATCAGACTTGTGGATACTGATTCACCTAGGGATTAGTAATGTTAAACTCAGTCATGAGTTTTTATCCTATTTTTATTGATATTCTTATATATATGTGTGTGTGTGTGTGTGTGTGAGTGTATGCATGCGTGTGATCAAAGGATGATTATGTAAAGCATCTTATAAAGAAGTCAAAACAACATGGAATGTCAAATTCTTAGAGCAACATAGTCAGGAACCTACATTTATGCACATGTTATAATGCAATGATTACTAAACTCATCTCCTAGACCAATTTCTTTTTTGTCTAACTGATACTCACTGGGTGACCCATTACTGTGGTCTTGTGCAAGATAAAGCTAACATTAGTAAATAACAGTTCCAACTGTAATACAATGGTTAAATCAGTTTGTTAGGGTAGTGAGTTTGATTCTCATGAAGAGCTCCATTCACAGCCTTGTGCCAGATTAAGTTTAATTACCCAGCTTGCAATAGTGCATAAGCAAGTTCATTGCACAAACCAATTTTCTAGTTTAATCAGTTTGATTATCATTGAGTGCTTCTGTTGTGGCCTTGTGCCAAACTAAACTATATATAACCATTTGATATAAAAACCAAAATTTGGAGTATATTTAATTTGGGTTTATTTTTTATTAATTTAGATTTTCATGTCATTTTCTTTCATTGTCAGATATTTCACCCCTATATTCATATATCTATATCTAGTCCAATAAATGAGGCATGATGGCGGGCATTTGTTCTGTAAGTGAGTGCCAATCAGAGGATTCCTTTGTCTGTTTTGGTGTGAAACCTACACAAAAGGGTGGCACGTGAGATTTCCTACAAGACCAGAAGAAGACGAGAAAAGGCAAGGCCCCAGTGCAGTCAACAGATAGGAGTTAGCAACAGTCAGAGAAAGGTGACAATCCAAGAGAGGCAGCTGCTGAAGCAAGGAGTTGGGACTTGTGGACCCAGAAGCCAGGTCAGCCAGCACAAGAGGATGAGTCAGCATTCCTGGTAGCTGTGTGGGAATTTCGTTCAGGTACACACTCACAACAGCCACAGAATGCCAGAAAAGTGCCAAAACTTCTCCTTTATTATGATTAGGGCTAACCCAAGTCCGTGTTTGTTTGTTCTTCTTTCTTCCACTCTCAGCTATATATGTTATATCTGTTGTATATTTGTAAAACATGTGAAATGCCCTCAGCCAGAGATGAGAAAAACCACTAGACGATCGAATGGCCATGAGCTGATGTAAGAAGTTGAGATAGTGGGGACCAACCGTGTTGGTTATATTGTCACATCGCCATTAACACTGTGATTAATAATGGATTATTTATAGCAACAATACTTAATGACTTATTTTTCCTTGTAGTTGTTGGTGATGTGTACAAGTGGAATAGAAAATTACTAGTAGATATTAATAGATCATTAACAATACACCTTAGGCAGATTCATGTGTTTATTAGTATTTGAAATAATAGGTATTTGTTTTCTATACAAACTGTTTTAAATATACACAAATACATAAGGATAGACAAGGAGAATATTTTTTCTGTTAATAATGAATAATTCGAGTTTACTTTCATTGGTAGTACCTATGCAAAATAGATGATTTGATATAATATTGAAAATTAGTAAGAAACCCAATGCTGCTTTTGGAAAAAATAACTTCAAATATCCCAACACTGTGAAAACATGATCTTTACGTAATCAATTTTGATTTTCACTAAATGCTTTCCTTCTGTAGCCAACTACACTTAACTGTATATTCCTATATTGCAGTCAAGTTATGCTGAAAGCACCAGTTCTTTCAGAACACCAAAGTTAAGCCTTGATGAGCCTATTCAGTCTTGAGATGAGTGACTGAGTAACAGCAGGTACTATAAGCAATGTAAAGCCTGAATCCCGTAAAAGTTAAAGTGTGTCCTTTAGGAGATTGTAACTCTGAAAACAATATATACGTCGATTTAACCTCAACTATCCTATCAAGGCTTGCAATGCACCTTTCTGATACCAGTTCCATAGCACAACATCTAAAAAAATATTTATGCCCAACAACTGAATTTCAGAAAATTCTTACCGAAAACAATATTAGAACAAAATAACAACCATAAACTACAGATTCTTGAGCTACTACATATTAGGAATATACAACCCAAACTTAATAGAATTAATTTTGAAACCAGTGCTAATGTACTTAAATGTCTTTAGCTACTGACGCTATTTATAGTAACAAATTTGAAAAGTAAATGCTACACAATGCACCAGTATAAACTCTCATTCTTACAAAGTGGTAATGTATATACAAAAGTTACATCACTTTTGTAATACATCCTCCTCTGATGATAGCACAAGGTTGGGCTGAAAGTACTTGGGAAATAACTAATTATGGAAAGTTTATCAACCAATTCCCGCCAAATATCATAAGATCGATATGGCAAATCGAAAGGATTAACAAAAAATATGTAGACAAAAAAATGTCTATAATGCGCAATCATATATATATATATATATATATATATATATATATATATATATGATGAGTTCTGAAAGAACAAAACAGATCTGTCTGTGGATGACTATAGATATATACTCCCCTATCTCCGTAGGGTCGAGTTCTCTAGCGAAGAAGTAATCGTGTTGCCATTAGTGCCTTTGCAAGTCTCTTCGTATTTGAATTGAGATCTCGGCGGCCGTTGAACGGATGTATGTAAACAATAGTAATTGTGATTCATAACCATTTAAAATGTACTTCGTAGCTAATATCTCCTCTTGACTAAATGGTTAGAAGCTTTGGCTTGGCGTTTGAGTCAACCGGGTTTCGATCCCAGCTACGGGGAGATACTGTCTAGCCACACTGATGAATTCTGATAGAACGAAACAGATCTGTCTGTGGATGACTATATATATATATATATATATATATATATATATATATATACACACACACTCACACCCCAACAAGCCCTTTACATACTCTGTAATTAATAATGGATTATTTACAGCTAAGATGAAGACAGGTTAAGAGTGTACTTTGATATGTTTCTTCTTATACAGCATAATGAATGAAAGAAAAAAAAAGGAAAAGGAACAAAGATTATTTATATATGATAATTTTTTTATGACTTCTTATAACCTATGACACAAGTGCCATAGTCTTCACACCAAATATAGGCCTTGTCATTTTGATATTGAATTAGCATAGTAAAACACACTACAGGAGGATCATTTATTAGTATAGATTACCTACATATTGTATAAAAGCAGAAAGAGTGAAAATAAATTACTAAAAGTATCTGGGATAATTGAATTGGAAGCTACTTCTTTATTCCCACTCCTTACTTTAATAGTCATAGGCTATCTAGAATACAGTGATAAAAAGCCATGAAGAAAATCAGTTGAAAGTTAATGATGAAAATCTTTCATCTTAGAATTCTAATAGCTTCATAAAAGGTGACCACAAAGAAAGAGGTGGAGAGAAAATAACAAGTGGGAGAAATAAATCAAAGAGAGAAACTTAAATTCCAACATAACTTGGATTCTATGTCAGTTACCAGCAGTAGGTCAAGCAAGAGTCATGTGATCTTTGCTCTAGATATATTTTAGAGCAAGTTTTAATACAGTTAAATCAAACATAGTACAGGTGTGAAAGTCATCCAATTCTCCAGCTGCCAAATTTTTTTTCTTTTAAAAAGTAAACTTTCAGTGCTCCTCAAGCAAAGACCAACCTAAATAGCCAACATGTACAGATGAATTAACTTAATGGGTTTGCATTTGAGTTGTAATGATAATCTCATAAAAACAGTCCTTATGCCCGCTAAATAAATAAAATTCCCAAGTAAAATGTCTACTAGAAAAACATAGTTTGGTATGATTTTGAAGAAAGAATAAACTAATATAATACCTATGTCCCATTAGTGTATAAATGTTTTATGCAAATGTAACTATTATGGGACAGAGATAATGTTTTGTAATAGATTCTAGCACAGCATTTTAATGCTTTAAAATTCATTCATACATTTAGTTCTAAAACAAAGCTCAATAGTGAAATTATTTAATTTGTGAAGCTGGATGTTAAAGAAAAAAAATGCAGATTCATAATTTTTCTTCGATTTTCTGATAACATCTATTGGTTTGGCATAGAATTGAACACCATATTGGAACCTTTGATAGAGGAATTGGTTTAAGTATATACAGTTTACCTAGAGGTCATGAGTTTGATTCCCGAGTCAAGCAGTGAAGTTTATATAACCTCTTAACAAAAAATTTACAGAGAACAAATTCACAAAAAATTAACTAATATGAGATATTCAAGTAAGAAAAGCACAACGAAAATCTATTCCCATGGAATTAATAAAAGGTTCAGTTTAAAATTCCAAGAACATAACCTTAAAAGGGCCAGAAAGTACAATGGCCAAAACATTGTGACTACAGCAATCAAAATGAGGAAACTACTTCAAATTAAATAGTGTATAATATTTTAATTTTGCTGTGAATACCATGTAACCAATATGAAAGTTTCTTCTAGAAATGAAAAAAAAAATTTTTTAATAGTTATTCTCTACATGTTTTTGACTATTCTTACATTCATAATGTTTTGGTTTAATCACTCTTTCCTAAATAAAAAACATCAATACCATCATGTACTATTGTTATAATAGGAACCTAATAGATTCACTAGTTGTCAGAAGAAGAAGTCATTTTTCTAAGAAGTCATTTCTCATGGAAGACAATTATGTAATCACCCCCTCAAAATCAATCTGTTTTAGGACTGTCCAAAGCTAAAATGATTCTTAAAATTACAAAATTTTAATTCTGACCTTCTTCACGTGACTTGCTATAATCTTCAGAAAAAAAGATACATGCACTGGTTGAAGAGGCAGATAAAATGATAGTTTTTTATGCTTAAAGAAAAAAAAAAAAAAAAAAGAGGCTGCTAATGATGAAGAAAATAAAAGCAATGGTTAAGATTTTTCTAGTCCGAGTCAACCTAAAAGTTGTGAGTTCAATCTGTGTCAGGGTTTCAACAGAAAGAAAAGCAATATTACAATGGGAAAATAACTAAGGTAAATTAATTGATACAAGATATTCCAAAACATGGGGATCAGAATGAAAACAGTTTACTCCCTCAGATTAAATAAAGTTAGGTTCAAAATTCTCTAAACATGACTGACTTATGACAGAAAAAGATGAAGGTTAGAGATCACAACCACCTAAGCATTACAAATAAAAGAACCAAGACAAGGACAAAAGTCAGAAAATTAATAACTCCTTCTCTCGGAAATTTACATAAAAAAAATGCTTTCTGCCTTTTAGCAAAAGTTTTTTATTTTTTATATTCTTATAGCTTTTTAAAAAAGGAGGAATGGTGTTTTAATATATAGTAAGTAACCTTGATCCTATAAAAAGATCAAAGTTGACCAGAGAAACAGTGCATAAACTATATCCAGCAGCTTCAAGTCTTAAACTGTCAGCAGTTATGTTTTAATATAAACAACTAATGTTATCACATCTTGGAGGGAAGAAACTTTTTTTTTATAATCAGATAAGTTTCAAGGACTAATTTTCAAGTCCCAAAAGAGAGAGAGACACACACACACACACACACACACACACACACACACACTTTTGCTCTAATAAATAGCAAGAAATTCATCTTTCAGAATTCAAGGGTTTCCAATAACTTGAGTATATTTACCTGCTAATAAAGTCTGCAAACTCGCAGTTATATAAATACTCAGTTAAGAAAACTGATTCAAGATAAGAAAAAGAAATAAGGTAAATGATATATTCACATGAACAGTACACTAATTCTACAAGTTTATAGGTCAAACCTTTGCAAAATATTTAAGTTAGAATATACTAACCAAAGAGAATTCTATCATCTTTAAACAGACAATTCATGATATGTGAAATTACTATTATTTATTACTACCTGTCTCTTAAATGATGCAGCTATATTAGTCAAGGGCAAAGTGCAGTCCACAATACTAATCTAAATAACCTGCGTAATTTCATCAGGAAAATAGCACTAAAATTTTGGTTGTCTTATTTCTTCCCTTATGATCAAGTTGTGCTGACGGCACAGAGTTCTTTGACACTCTCTTGCCATCTGTCTATCATCCATTACTCCTGGTAGGTCTTCTAGTTTGGTTTGGTTGTTTGGGTTTTATGACATATCAACTTTTGTAGGTTATTTAATGCCAATCCATTTTGATACAAATAATCAGTTCTATTTCAAACAATCTAGTTTAGTATAAGTACACAGTTTAAATGTAAGTACAGTTTAATTGTCAAAAACATTTCTATTTCAAGCTATTCAGTTTAGTCAAACAGTTCTAATTCAAACAATACAGTTTAGCTTAAATACGCAGTTTACATGTCAAAACAGTTATATTTCAAGTAATTCAGCTTGGATTAAGTATGCATCTTAGTTCTATTTGACCCATAGATAAGACCCAGACAGAGTGGTAGCACCTCATCATCTGATTGTTTAGTGTTATATCCAGGACACTCGTTGAGAGGGGGGTGTACCCCTCTGCAGAGGTGCCGTCAGTGTATTCTACAGCCGAATGGGCAAAGTTCTTCTAGACTGCATCCAGTGTCAGCACAGAGATGATGTACGTAAGTCTTTGTTGGTCAGCCAATACTATTATGTCCATATGTAGGAGTGCATAGAAGAATATCACTTATGAGTTTATCCTTACTTCAACAGTGCTCAGCATGTTTTGTTTGTCTTAGTTTGTGGGAAGTGAAGTACTTGGCTGTACAACACCTGTTTTGTGGGGTTGTACTTCCAGGATTTGTTCCAAACAGCACGTAGCACTCTTTGTAGTTACTATCTAGCTTTTTCTTCATGCTTCTCATGAGTGTCCATGTGGTGCATCTATACAGTAGTATTGACAACTACATCATGGAAGAAATCCCATCTTATTTTATCAGTGAGAGATCAGATTTCCATATGACCAATAATCTGTCAATAGCAATCCAAAACTTAAAATTCAAGAAGTATAACCCCGCATTCACCCAGAAGGAAGTCAAATTATTAAAACTCTATAAGCATAACACTATTAGGGTGGCATCTACTGAAGAGGTGTTAGGAAAAAAAAAATCACCATTAATTAATCATTAATAACATGTAATGTTGAATGAACCTATTTGTACACCTAAGTAATTATTTATCTACATTTTTTAACCATTTTTCTGCAGTCCCATAGTTTGAAACAGTTTGACTAAACAACAAACATAACAATGATTAAGTTCAATATTTCTTGAAAAATTTTGTAACCTTTCATTAAAAGTTAGGTTTTCAGCAATTTAAAACAGGCAGATTTTCTTTTGTTTTAGAAACATTCAATTTTTTTTCCTCTGGAAAAAAAATTTTTTTTTTCTTCATATAGTCAATAAATAAATTAGAAACCATCTTACAGCTTTTATGAACATTTTCATATTAACAGTACCTTTCAGTTTAAAAGTGTAAAATGAAATTATTTAATAGATTGTTAAATATACAACTGTAATTTAAAAGAAAATGATTTTAATAAAATTTTGATTCATGGATTATAAAAACATTTAATTTTTGTTTCGATATTCGTATTGGAAACATTCACATTCTATAATATAACATGGCAGCAGCATGTGTTAATCACATTGATGTCAGTGATAATTTACCAAAACTTCAATTTATTTTTTTTATAAAAAAAAAAAGATCTAAATGGAGAGAGAGAGAAATCAATTTTTCCTTATTTCTAAAGCATATGCTTATGGTCTTCTGTAGTGAAAATGATTGAGGAACCCTCAATATAAAATTACTTTGAATTTTTTTTAGTAGTGCAGCTTAGATGATGAGCCATGTTTCATGAGGCTCACTTTTTGAAAAAGGTTGCCAATGCTAATAATTCTCTTTATATTTGTGCGTATAACTGTTACTCAGTTTATAGCAGTACATCCTTACAATTTTTTTTTTTTTTTAATTAGAACAATACTCTTAAATGACCTTAGAGAATAAAACAATTTACAGTTCAATTTACAACTAAGTAACTTCAAAGGGTATGCATTTTCATTGAATGTCATTTTTTTCTAAAAATCATCCAAATTCTAAACATAATGAAGACTATGAAATCCAAATTAGTATCCTTCATTCTTTTCTAAATAGAAGCATCAATATTATCATAGACTACATTGTCCAGTTTTCATATATATTTTATACATTAAATGCAACAACAATTACATGACACAGGTATGTTTTCTTTCTTTTCAAACTCATTTTTTTATTGAAGACCACAACTAACCCCACCATGCCTATTGCCACAAAATCAATCTGTCTGAGGATTGTCCAAAGACAGGAGGAATTTTAACTGTAAAATGTCAAGTTGATTTTTTTTTCTTCCAAAATTGAATTAACAATGTAAATAATTTTTTAATATTACAAAATAAAACTTTTAATCTGCATTAAGTTAAAATATGAAAAAAAAAAAAATTGTGTGTGAGATAGACATATATGAACAAAATTGTACAGAAAATTTTTCAATGGAAACAATAATCAAGATAAAAATCTCTTGAGAATTTTCATTAAAAATCATTTAGAGAATATTCCTGACAAAAATGGTAGGTTTAAGATACTACACAACATGTTAAGTGAGTTGGGCTCATTATCATAAACGTTTCTAAGATAAAAATCCAAGTTCCATTAATCTTGGCCAATATTTTTATTGAATCTCACCCAGTTCATTATTCCTATATATATTGGAAGTGTTGGACTTCTGTATATTACTTGCTTTCATAGCTTAGATGGTAAAAAAGCTAGTCTGAAGAAACAAGCTTTCCCCAAGGCAAAAGGGGAGCACAAGTTAAATTCTCACCAGGAGTCTGATCCTTTATTGCTTTTTACCAATACATGCAGTTCCTTGCTGTCCTAGAAATAAAAATCTGAAAGAGTTGAGATACAATCAGATGAAATTAAAAGAATGAAGGAAAATATGAGCCAAAATTAATGAACAACAACGCAAAATCTAAAGCATAAGTAAAATACAATCTTCTCAATTATCAAAATGTAAAAGGCAAAATTTATGAAAGATGTATAAAAATTCAAAAAATTTCGTATTTACTCAGACAATCTCATATAGGAATATTTGCCGATAAATAGAAAAGAGGGAAATTGGATGAATCAAGCCTTGAAGCCATGCCTGAGAGATTCTAATGAAGCAAGGATGGGCAAATGACTGAATAAAACAACTAGAAGAAAAACATTGGGTAGCTGCATCACAGGATTCTGGGGAAAATCAAATGAACTAAATATACAAAAGTGTGTGTGTTTGTTTTTTTATCTCTAAACAGCAAATATAACAGATGGATATGAAGAGAGGCAGTGGAAAGAAAAAATAAAGTCAGAGTATGTTTGTGAAAACTGATGACAGGAAGGTATTCAAACACATCTAGCCCCCATAATAAAATTAATAAAATTACTAATTTGACTGAATGATATTCATGTTTTAAAGAAATGAAGCAAATACAAAAGTCAAGATCAACTTGTGCCACAGAAAAATCAAGACGAAGTCAAATTTGAGGAAGTTTTATAAAAATAAAAATGAATATAGACAAACAGAAAACTGATTCTGGTTTATTTAGTAAAATAAATAAATGAAAAATAATATACATATAATCAAGAGATAGTGATCCTCTTAACAGGAAGAGTGGGTATAGAGATTGCATAGTTGTAAGTTTCCTATTAACATGACAAAATCATACTGGAATTTCCTCTGAAAGACATTATCATCTCAGAGAATGTGCAAATTCAACAGGAAAGGTACTGTTCACAACACAGATCCTCAGTGATTATATAAGAAAAAAGTAGATCATAAGCCTGAAAGTTATTAGCTGAATTAAGTGCATTGACAAGTTTTATGTTAAAAAGTACTTATTTACAAACACATATGAGAAAAATTTTTTTTTTAAATCATCTTTTGAAAGATGTATCAAAACGATAATCGCCTGCTGTTTGACTTCAAAACATCAAGGTTTAATGAAAAATAATGACAAAATCCATTCATAGAAACGTATAAAACGAGAATGAATTTTGTTTGCTATCACTCCTTACTCAGTGGACTTGCCCAAAAAGTTATGCAAGTATAGGATTATAGAAACAGTAAAAAAAAGGGGGAGATTTTCATGAGAGGGAAATTGGCCGAGTGAAGCTAAGGGCAACTCATCTTATTTCATACAAATGTTCTTTGACCACAGCAAGTTCAGAACAAGATTGCACACAGGTTAGTTTAGAATGTGATAACAATAAAAATTGTCCAAACAATTCATGAAGATTAAAGTACCTTTAGAGGGGTTAGAATAATTAAAAAGAATTTTCTTACAATAAAAACAATAAGAACATTACTAGTTTTACAAGTACATAAGTGCACTGATCATTGCAGCAATAATAATTTTCCGCTTTTAAATTTAAGTTAATAGATTTATTAACTGATAAGTGAAAAAAACTTGCTCTGGGTCTAAATACTCAATTTAAGATTACATCCCAAATGGATAACAAAAAAAGTAATCAATGTTTCTAACAAAATAATTCATGCAAAACTTGTTGATAACATTTTGGAATTTTCTAAATTTTTTAAAACAGCCTCCATGGTAATCCTACTAATGTGCAACTTTTTGTTTTCTAAATTGAAAATTTATCTCGATGGGTAAGATTTGAGGACATCAAAAGAAACACGATGGCACAACTTCTAAACATATCAAAAGAGGAATTTAGGTGCTTTAACCAATGGAAATCCCAATAGAAAAAGTGTTTTGTATGCCAATGGGACTATTTTGAAAAAAATTAATATTTTATTAATTATTCATTCCTGTTTTGGTAAATACAGTTTTAGTGTCAATACTTTTTTTAACACTGTTTATACATTTTTTCAGTGAAATAATTAAGTCAATAGATTGATTGAAGTATTATGATTAGAAAAAAAAAGTGTCTTTTTTAATTCTATTATCATAAGATGTCATAAAATAATTTTCCAGTTAAGTTAAATTTCACCTTTGATATATTCTAAATTTGACAAGACTTTTATAGAAAGTCAAGGAATTGTTGATCAAAATATCCTTCATTTACACTGATATCTACTGAGGCTACCCAAAATTGGCAGTGGAGAAAATCAACAACATTTTTATCAGATGAGCCACAGCACCTACCCTCTCTTCATGAAGAGAAATCAGAGTAAGCTCTTTAACTATCCCAAAATAGGAAGCAGCTTTTATCTTTCTTTGCAAGTTGGTTACCTTTTTCTTTACGTGGGAAGAACACATTTATTTCAAACAACCTACTTATGCACACAAATAAGTGCCTAGCAGTTTTCTTTTCCATAGATTTCCTTTGGGACAAGTTAAATGTTAAGCAGCTTTTAGTTTTGCTAACAAATTGATCATCATTTTTCTCATTCTTTCCTACCTCCTGTGTCCTTGCTCCCTCTTTCTCTTCTAACTACCCCTTTTACTCTACACTCTAAAGCTGTTTATTCTATCATCATACAGAATCATGAGGGTCAGTCCGAGACAGAGATGAACCCCGGATCCACACAAAAAGAGTTGCTATGGAAACAACCAATGAAAATGTAGATATATTAAAAAGATTTTGTCCCATATAAATATACACAAAGCCTATTATTTGTTGTACATGAAAAATAATCTAACAAAACATTAAATAGAAGGCCATTTAAAACCAGTTTTTTTTTTTAGAGGTGTATAATGAATGAATGTTATAAATATAACCAAAATTTTATTTATTTTATTTTATTTATTTATTTTTTTTAGATAAATCAAATTTAGATGATAAAAGAATCAATAAATAAAACTCTATGAAGTTGGACAATTAAACATAGTTGAGGTTGAGGAAACAAAAGTCACTGTCTTGTGTAAGCTAGAAGGGAGATTTGATTGCTGAAAAATACAAGTGCTTCTTCAAAGTCCTTAATCATTGTCTTATATGATCATGTATGTTTTATGCTATCAAATATGGTGTTAGTAATATTGAGAGATTTAAAAAAAATCAGAACAAAAATGGAAAGAGCAAAAAGGGATAACAAAGAGGAGAGTCCTGGCTAAAAAAGAAATGGATTAAAAACCAAGTAATTAAAGAAAAAAAATTGCTTGTATCTAATGAATATAATCAACAAACATGAAAGCATGGTTAAGTGTTAATATTTCAATGCAAATTCATATCATCCTTAGAATATAATTGTTAAAAATTGACTGTCGTTTTTTTATACCAACATATAATTTAAGATAGTGTAGATAGTTAACTATCAATTTCTGACCTATATGATTGTCAGACCAAGTAATGATATTAATAATATAAAAATATATGGATACATTGATTAGAATAACCTGACAAACAGTTATTAGCTGAATTTTGATGTGAAATTTCTATTGTTCTTTAGTCAATTAAGTGCATTGACACTCAAAAAGAAAAATATTTGCATAAAATAAAAGCATTTTTCATCATTAAGCTGTTGATTAATTGATGCATCTGTATCCTCTATCCCAACAATTAAACACTTTCTGCAGATACAACAATCTGTTTATAGCAATTATATATAAACACTATTTTGGTCATTTCAGTTTCAATAAAATAAGTCAAGTTTTTGCAAGTTTTGAAAGAGGTATTAAAAAAACTTCAATTTTAATTATACATTGAAAAACTTAGTATTTAGAGCCATAACTAAAAGCCTGTTCCTGCCATTATAATGATAGTGATGTTGTAAATAAAGATTGAAATAAAATAAAAAGGAACACTTTTCTCAAAATATTTCTAATCTATATTCTTTTAAAAAGGCTGCAAACCAAGAAAACAAAATAAAAAATTTCATAGTATCAGTAATAAAAGCTAACAGATGAGAAGCTTTGATAACTTTTGCATAGAAAAGAAGTATATATCTATTGTAGAATATTCTTTAGATATTCTCATCTTTAGTGTCTATTTGCCCTCAACAAGTGCAGGTGTTCTTTTGTCTTAATCCAAATCTACAAAAATATTTGATAACAGATATTGCACATATACAAAGAAAAATGTATACAAGACATGAAATGCAAATAAACAAGATTAAAAAAGCAGTAAAATTTAAATAAAATATAAAACTTTATCAATAACAGAAACTTTCATTCAGAAATGAGCTTTCTTTACTATCAATACAAATTACAATCTTAAATTTTTCAATTTTAAGTAAAAAATCATTTGTAAAGATGTGATAACACAGTACAAAGTTTGCAAAAATAAGATTTTTTTAAAAACCTTTCATATTCTAAATACATCTTTTTGCAAACATGGATAATCTCAAAAGATATACCAAAATATCTTTTTCAAAATTAACTTCAGGAAGCATGAAATAACAGAAACCTATTGTATCCCCTACTCTTGGTCAACTTTGGAATTGTCTGAAGATGTTAAAATTGCCTTCAGAAAGATGCCTTCACCTTTTTCATGCACACATTTTGTTTTGTTTTTAAACTTCAGTATAATTGTTCATTTACTACTTAGTGAAGATTTTGAGAAGAAAATGGCAACGTGACTATGTTTAATTTCTGTTTAATCTTAGTCTAAATTGGTTGAGGTATCATCTACGCAAGACAAATCTTTCAGATTTTATACAAGTTGGGTATTAGAACTAGATGAAGAAAACTCAAATTCATGAAAACATTTAATCTCAGATTTCAATGACAGTCAATTACTGCAATTAAATTTTATATCTTCAGCAATAAAATTAGCAAAAAAATTAAGTTTAAAGAAATAAGATTTTAAGATATTTTTTAAAAACTCAATCAATAAAAATAATAAAGCAATAAATATGAAGTAGCAATTTTTTCACTGACGGGAGAAAAAAAGATTTTAGTAAGGTCAACATAGAATAGCACATGACCTGTTGGATAAATGAAGTTCTCAGGATCTTTGATTGTTAAAATCATTCACCAGCATATATCAATATTCTATGAAGCTATGATGAAAAAAGAAAAAACATCAAATAATACACTGCATCAGGAGGCCAATTAGTTAAGGCTCAAGTTGTGCATATAGAATTTTAAGATGATTCTCAAAAAACAAATCATCTTGTAAAACAAGTTTTATTCATCAGTAAATCTTGTATATATCTATTTCATAACTAAACAAATGAACCCATCAGGTTTCCATTGTAATAAAAGGTCCATCATAATGGAGTGAAGGATTCTGATAGTATTTCATTCAATACATCAAAATTTTAGAATTAAAAAAAAATGACATTTCAGAGAAAGAATCCACAAAATTATTCAGTTGCATTAAAAATCAAACTGGAAAGTGCTTTATTCCTTTAAATTTAGAGTATTTTCAGTGTATTTAATAAAAGATATATGCTAGGTTATGTTTCCATATACATTATAAAAATTTTAGTAATATAAAGATGATACAATTATTCTTATATTAATGACAGCAAAAAAATAGCACTTAGCAAAATTTTTATTAGCACAAGAATTTTAAAATGATCTTATAAATTTAGAGAATTAAGTCATTTGCAACTTAATAACATTATTGGTTTGGTTTTATGGTATATCAACCATTGTAGGTTATTTAATGCCAAATCCTGTTTACATACGAATATATGATTTGTAAATGCATTTTAACATTTTTAAACAAACCTGACCTCATTTTTTTTTGCACAAATGGTTTCAAGTATTGCTATCTAATACAAATAATTCTATTTACTATATTCAGGGAAAGGAGTAATACCCTTCCCTACTCTCGATGTAGTAGCTATTGAAAAGGGAGCCTTCAGGTCACCCTCGACTACAGTAACCAACAACAGCAACTATTAATCATTTGTTTGTACAAAGTTAAATTGTTTCAAATATTGTCATGTAACAGTAACAATTTAACATCAGTCATAGGTTTGCACACATTTAAATAGATATATGATATATGTAAGAGATTAGTCAGTAATTTTTTTTTTTTTTTAATTCATTTGTTTGCATACTAGTATTGCTATTATGGTTTTAATTATTGCTATCTAACACTAATAATTCTATTCAATATTAATCATTTGTTAGCACACAGTGAAGTGCTTACACATATTTCTATTTAACACTAATTATTCCATTCAACATTACTCATTTATTTGCACAGTTAAGTGGTTCCAAGTATTGCTATGTATCACTAACAATTCAAGTAGAAATCATTCATTTGTTTACACACAGTCAAATGATCAAATTATTCTATTTTAAACAATTCAATATAGCATAAGTCATTTGTTTGCATTCAGTTTAAATGTCAAACACTTCTATTTGACCCATAGATAGGACCCTATCAGGTACTACCATTCCAAGACAGAGTGAACCTGGGAGTGATGGCAATGAAGACATATTCTGTATTCCCAAAAGCTCCAGCATAACTGGAACCTCACCATCAGATGGTTAATGTCATATCCCTCAGCAGAGATGTACTGAGTGTACTCTACAGCCCCAGCCAACTGGGATTTAATAACAACAGTGTGTGTGTATTTATCATGATAATTTCTCAAAGGAGAATGAGATAAGAGTAAATTTTCTTTTCTAAAGAGAAATGATTATCAAATAGAAATTTACATATCATTTTAAAAGAATTTCATTGTTATCCATCAGTACATTGACATTTGTTCTTGTGATCTAGTGACTACTGATGTGTGTCACATATCAAACATTACAAGGATATTTATTAGACAAAGCCAACTTTTAGATAAGCAAACACTCATTGAAGATAATGTTGACTCAATTTGATCCTCACTGAGTTTGAGTTTTGTTTAACAGCATATCAACCCCTGTGGGTCATTTAATGCCAAAAAGGTTATTTTGAATTTCAGTCATTAAAGTAGCAGTTCTATAGAGATGTTTGGTTATATCTTGCTGAAAAAGTTGCTTTGTTTTTTAGAAAATTAAAAATGCTTTCAGGGTTTGTATTCTTAAAGATGTCCCTCAGGTTTCTTGCTTGATAGTACTTAGTGCGGATATGTTTAAAGTTGTTACAATTTAGAAGGATATGTTTGCTTGTAAGTTGTACTTCGCATGTTGAGCACACTGCGGCATCCTCCCCTTTTAACAGGTGCGAATGAGTAATGTGGGTGTGCCCAATACGCAATCTGGCAGGTATTACTTCTCTTCTGATACTTCTGTGGCCTGTCGGCCACTCTCCAATAGCTTCTTGTATTTCATGGAGTTTGTTTTGGGCCTGATTGTCCCATGATTTCTGCCATTTGTCTGATATAAATTTCTTTATGGTTGGTTTCAGATCTGTATATGGAATTTTTGGTTTGCACATATCAATTTGAAGAGCTTTTTTTGCAGCTCTGTCTTCTTTTTCATTTCCTTGGATGCCAATGTGACTTGGTATCCAGGTGAATATAATGTTATTATTTTTAGAGAGGGTGTTTAGTTTGTTAAGGAGCTTTGTAATCAGAAGGGATGATGTGTCTCTGTTCTGTAGTGCTAGCAGGACTGATTTAGAGTCTGTGTATATAATAAATTTGGAAGCTTTATGATTTGCTATGATATTCATAGCTAGATCAATGGCTGTGGTTTCTGCACTGTAAATTGTAGCTTCATTTGGTTGGTGTTTTAGGGATTCTTTTTTTTGAGAAATAGCAGCATAACCAACTTTTTTCCTTGTTTGGATCCGTCTGTATAGATGTGATCGTGGTCTGGGAACTTATTTTATATTTTTATGAGTTTCTCTTGATAAGTAATGGGGTATGATTTTGTTTTAGGTAACTTAGTTCTAAGTTTATAGTTGGTTGCTTTATGATCCATGGTGCCATTATGGTGTAGTATTCTAGTGTTGATTTTGATTTCGTTGAGGAGGTCACTTATTCTTAAGCTAAAAGGTCTGATTTTTTTTTAGTTATTTTGATACAGGTTTTTGTATTTAGTCATAAGCAGGATTTTGAGAACAGGAGATGAGTTTGATGTAGTACTGTGGTGCTATTTTTTGTCTTCTTAAATAGAGAGGGGATTCATTTGCTTCTATGTATAGACTTTCCTTTGGGGAAGTATTAAAGGCTCCTAAAGTGAGGTGAAGTCCTTGATGGTGTATGGTGTCCAGTCGTAAGTAGGATTTTCTGGCTGCTCCATATATGAAGTGGCCGTAATCAAGTTTTGATCTTATTAGAGATATAACTTGATAAGGGTCTTTCTATCAGCACCCGTCTGTGTGGGCTATGGCTCTCAATAGTTGCATGGCTTGATTGCATTTTATTCTTAGCTTTTTTATATGTAGGATAAATGATAATTTAGAGTCAAAGATAATTCCAAGGAATTTATGTTCATCTGTTATGGGTATTTCAGTGTTATTTAATGTAAGTTTAGGGTGGTTGTGCATCTTGTGGATTTGACAGAAGTGTAAACATTTTGTTTTACTATTTGAAATTGTAAATCCATTTTCTGTGGTCCATTTTTGGATTTTATTTATGCATTGTTGTATTTTCCTTTCTATGGTTGTCATGTTTTTGGAGTTATAGCAGATGAGGAAGTCATTTACATATAATGACCCTTTGATTTCTGGAGGGAGACAGGATGTTATGCTGTTTATTTTTATTATAAATAGTGATATGGATAGAATACTGCCCTGAGGAACTCCCACCTCTTGTGGCTTCGATTCAGAGTATGTGCTGCCAATCAGTGTCCTGAAAGACCGGTCTTCAAGAAAATTTTGGATGAAGATAGGAAATCTACCTTGTAACCCAAAGTTTTTAGGTCTTTGAGAATTCAGTATGGCTATGTTGTGTCATAGGCTTTTCAAGATCGAAAAAGACTGCCACCAGATGTTTCTTTTTTATGCATGTTTCTCAGATTAGGGTTTCTATATGGACTATTTGGTCTATTGTGCTTCTTTTTGTTCTGAAACCTGCTTGTAGGTTCAAGAGTAGTTTATTTGATTCAAGAAACCATATCAGTCTTTGGTTTTTCATTCTTTTTAAAGTTTTGCATGCATAACTAGTTAGGCCTATGGGCCTATAGCTGGTGGGATTTGTTGGGTCTTTTTGTTTTTTGAGGATGGGGATGATTGTAGCTTGCTTCCATAAAGTAGGGATATTGCCTGAGATCCAGATATTGTTATATATGTTTAGGAGATATTTCTGGGAAATAGTAGGTAATTCTTTAAGAAACGTGTAGTGAATTTCATCTGGACCGGCAGCTGAGTTATTGGATTTGGATAATGAATTCTGGAGTTCATCTAGGGTGAAAAGTTGGTTGTAGATTTTAGTATCGTCAGGTGAACTTTATTTTGTTCTTTTCTTCTTTGATTCTGATTGAGTTATCTTCAATAAGAACTAACAGAAAACAAATCTTTGTGTTTCTTCCTTTAAAGAAAACAAAAACACTTTCTTTATCCAAAGATATAACATAATGCAAGTCATGAACATTATAGTATTTCTTATATAATAAACTTTGACCTTGTTTCAGTATATTGAACATTGTGAATCTTTTTTTTTTTTTTTTAAGATCCATAAAATTTTTCAATTTGTTTTTATCCTTAAACAGTAGATCTGTCCAAGGCCAGCAATTATGATAATGTCTGGAAATCAAGGAATGAATATGAATACTAAATCTAAAAGGATTTTTTGGTGGTTTACCAATTTCACATAGTGAATTAAAGCCCCAAATGATACAAATCCCCATGTTGTTCTCAGCTCAATATCTAACTTAAGAATTTCTACCTTATTCAAAAATTCATGTTAACATTAACAATTTTTTAAAAAGAATAAGCCTAATTAAACTTACTGTGTCAACTTAAAAATTCTTTTGCTTCTAACTTTACTTTTTCATAGAATTAAGTTTGCAAATTTATCAGCCAATTAAATTGGGTGAGAGACATTCAAGGTTGCATGCTAATTTGAAATGCAACATTCAACAACAACAAAAGGGGAGTTGAGTAGTATGCTATCTCAATCATGACATAAAATTCCAGTGTAGCAGTTCCATAAGGAGACAAATGTAGACTTTATAATGGCAGAGGTGTATATAAATAATTACCTTCAATTTATATCCAACTACAGCTTTTTAAATCACCAATTTTTACAGATTTTTTTTTTTTTTCTTCAAAAATCAAATTAAAAACACAAGAGAACAAAACTACCCAGGCTATATCATTAATAAAAAGAAAACATTTTGGTAATTTCTTATTGACTTATTATAAATATGTAAAATTTTATAACAGGGATATTATGAACTATTAAAATTTAGCACATAAAATATCTTATGTAATTTATGTCAGGAAAGAAAATAAAATGGACTTCTCATGTGCAGTCAACTTTGAGAATAAATAGATAATTGGCTTTTTGACTTGGTATGTCCACCAGACAGACACACAAAACAATTTATAATTGGTGATAAAGAAATATTAATGATCAATGATTGCTTTAACAGTGATAACTACAGACTGAACAATGAATGGTAGAGAGGGTGATATAAGACTTCAAAAGGAAGAGAGCAAAACAGACTATTCTCTTAAAATATTTCTATCTTTAACACTTGAAGTGAAATGAAGAAACTAGAATTTTCTTTAACCATATCTTATATTCATGAATCTTGAACCATTTCATATTTCTATCACTCAAAAGATTAGCATTTCGCCATATTCTATCAAGCACATTATGCAAATTTCCCTAGCCACAATCGTTTTGAACTGAATAAACAATGAATTATGGGAACTTCCAGTTAACAATATGGCAGTAAATTTCAAAAACAAATTCATTAGTATTCCATATTACTTAAGCAAAATATAAATGAGTTTGACAAAGAATTAAACCAATCTTAAATTTTAAGAAATTAATATCAAATAAGTTTATTTTCTCTTTATTTCATCTAGATTGCAGATGAAAAAATAGTTTGCTTTGTTTAAAAAGAAGGTGGGGGGTAATTTTAAATCTGATAAAATTGCTTTTAATGTAGATAATTATGAAGGGTTTTGACTAGCTCAAACCAGTCACTAATTTGATCCAGGCTTTAAATAGTCCTTGAGGATTAAGAAAGATGAACTAGTAAATTACTGGCCTAAAATAGATTCAGACAAAACAAAAAGATATAATATTTACTCTTAAAATTACTGAAGATATTTGTCCAAACTATGAGATTTTTTTTCTTCTTGTTGCCACATTTCAGTCTATACATTATACAATCTTTCTTCAGTCTTTAATAAAATTTGTATGTACAGCATTTGATTAAAGTTTTGAATATCAGTTATGTAGAGAAATTCAAATACATCATTTTAATTTCATCAAATTTAATGAACTTTTTTTTTTTGTATAATCATCCCTAAATATAGAAATAAGAATCCACTACTTTGCATTTAAAAGGTAATGAATCAGTAAATAGTCTGTAGGTCCACACACCAAAATTTTATTCTTGAATATTAAAATACTTATTAAATGAGAAATAACACCAGCTGGGCATAGAGATGTTTCCTTTTTAAAGATTCATCAAGCATTTTAAAATCTTTAAGATTCTTTGCATATATGTACAATAGGTACTATTTACCAACCCCTCCGCTCGGGGAGGATATGACACAAGGTCAATTTTTAAGCGGAGTTTAACAGGTATGTACAATAGGTAGAGATTGATCCTTATATACAAGGTGCATACGATAAGTTTCCAGACTTTTTTTGTATGGGCACTTTTATTGATAGTACACACGTGAAACTCTAGTCACCTTTGAAGTAATCTCCTCCAGCTGCAATGCACTTGTACCATTCCAACAACTTTTGGAAGGCCCCATGGAAGTCATCTTGTGAGCGTGTCAATGACCTTCGTCACAGCCTCTTTCATCTCCTCAAATGAAGAGTGCTGGCCTCTTCTGACGGAATCTCTTCCTGAACTCCCTTAAAAACTCAACATAGTAACCCTAACCCTTTGGCCAATCAACTCTGGTATATTGACTTCCTTACTCCTCTCACACCTCTCATCATCCCTCACAGACTCCCTGCCTTCCTTGAATCTCTTATGCCACTCAAAAACTGATGCGTGATTCATGCAAGATGCTCCAAAAGCATATCATTCTTCTAAAGTGTCAGATTGCATTTTTGAAATTCACCAGCTGTGACAATCAGGCTTTAGTAGGGTGTATTCCAATTGCTGCTGTAGCTGTTCATTTGAACCGGAAATCATAAAAATTGGTCAGTCATCTCATAAGACGTATACCAATAACATAGTGAATTTTCAGGAATCTACGACAATTTTAAATGCTCATATGAAAAAAGTCTGGAAACTTATCATATGCACCTTGTATAAGGATCAACCTCTACCTATTGTACATTAAGCAAATTTGATTGATTGATTGATTGATTTTAACAGTATGTAAACTAATCTAGGATTATTTTATGCCAAGAGGTTAGGGAATTGTGTTCATATTTAGATTTTTTGCATAGTTGTTGAAGATTATTTTTAACATGGTCCTATTGATTTCAAATGATTTTTAAACAGATCTATTTGACCCACAGATGAAACTAAGAGGTACTACCACTTTGGGTTAGAATAGATCTGAGAATAATGGCAACAAAGGAGTACTCACATTGTCATCAGATGCAGTTTAATGTCATACCCAGAACACACATTTTTGCAGGGAGGAGGGTCTTAGTGCAGAGGACACTATCAGCATATTTTAAGCTCAGTCAATGCATTCTACAATCTTTTTCAAGGGTACAGTTTATATGGAAAGAGTGGTGATTTATTATTCCCAGTACAAAACAGAAAAATAAATATACTATCAAACAATTATCAGCCTAAAACATTCCAATGATACATGCCATAAAGTATATTCAATTCTCCAATTTGAAGTATTACGTCAAACTCAATATAAAATGATCAAATGAGAAAGTATTTGGAAATTGTTAGATAAAATAACTAAATTTGATGTACATTGTTTTGGGTTTTTTTTCTTAATCTATTAGATTTACAAACAAGATTATCCAAATCCTAAATTTATTCTATTATATTCCTTAAAGAACATTAGCATTGTCTAGTAAATTCTCTGGCTTTTGATCGGGCAATAGCTGCTTTTAATTTCAATAATAATTACTTAAAAATGATTGAGTTTTTATGGTTAGTGAATTACTTTTACAATTCCATTAGATTCTGTAATTATATTATTTAATGCAAGATTTGTGGGTTGCAGAAGTTCAAAGATTTTGTTTTTGCAGTTCAACAAGTATTGAGACATTAAAAAAAATTTGACAGATTTCTTGAAATAACAAGAGTAAATAAAATCCCATTTCCTATAAAATGCACATCAAACAGGATTTATATCACATTTTACAGTAACACTACTGAAGCTATAATAAGAACTTAACCCATTACATTAACATCATTTACATAGGCCACATGGTACTCTACTTAGATTTTTTTAAAAATCTGCAGAGGAGATCCTTGCTGACATTTTCAAGAAAAAAATAACGGCTCATATATTTCATATCTTAGTCAAGTTTCAAATACGAAAATCAAGTCCCTTATCCCTTCTAAAATAGTTGCTCTAAAAATAAAAAATAAAAAAAATAAAAATAAAATAAAATAAATAAATAAATAGAAATAAAAATAAATAAATAAATAAAACAGATTTTCAAGTGTTATACAATGGTTACTTTTTGCTACCATTTATCAAACACTTGAAACAAGTCAAAGCACAAAAGAAAATACATGTTCAATTCAAAAGGCATAAAAAAAAAAAGTTTTCTTTAAAGAGTTAGTGTCAACCAAATTATATTAGGAACCTATTTTGGTTAATAACAGTAAATTTAAAAAATTTAAAAAAAAAAAGAAAAATATCAATGCTTACATAATCACTTTACAACAACTTAAAAATACCTCATATAAATAACAGTTCTGAGCGTAGGTTTTTGTTTTTTTTTCTTATATTAATACAAAAGATTAATTTGAAGCAACAGCACAAAAAATTTAGCACATTTCAAAAACGAAAATTAGTAAACTCTAAAAACAAAAATTTGTAAAGAAATTTAAAAACAGTTTACCAATTAGCACGACACTTTCAGGTAAACAGACAAACAAATTTAGGGAATATGTATGTGAGAGAGAGAGAGAGATGCATGTATTACCAACACAGAAAACATTAATGAACTAAGTTTGAATTTTAGGCGAGGCAGCTTATGTTTATCTTGTACTACTGTACTTGAAGCAGGAGTGAATCCAGTTTCCACAGAAAATCACCCTAACACTAGCCATCTGGATAAAAGTCTTTTTACTGGCATGCTACAGTGTTTGATGGGTTGGGTGGGTAAGCATTTACAGTGAGTAATAGCAAAACTACAAGATGTATTCCTATCGTTCCTGGTTATGTTGATTGAATTATCAAGTGCATGTCTATATACATTATTTCATCAAGTTGCAAATGAGGTCATTATATATATAAATAAACTGTAAACATAAATTATGACATAAAAAAAAGTCCTCAAACTTTAGCCACTAACAATTTTTTTCAATTGAATTAGAAAAACATGAAATTTATGATTTTTTTTCTAGAAACATATACTACCCCCATTTCCTTTATTAACCCCCCCCCCCAGCAAGAAATAATGATAATAAACCAACATCCCTAAATTCTCTCTCTTTGGTGATTTTATCTCCTTTGTAGAACAATTATCCAATCCATATATCGACTACAGCACCACTTTATTTCACAAAATAAGCTATCATTTATCTAATCAAAGCAAGATCCTTGCCCTGATTAATGAACATAGATGTCACACCAATGAAATTTCTAAAACATCCACATACAAAATCCTTGTTCACAATACCAATATTCTACAGAGCTGTCAGTAAGAAAATACTTTAAAATTTAATCCACTAGAATTTGTGATTCAAATATTTTTTAAAAAGAAATTAGTAAATAACTATAAAAAACTAAGTTTTAAAAAAATTTAAAAACTAAATTAGCAGTTGATCTCAACACATCTCAATCTACAACCTATGCCACTTGAAAAAGATTGGGAAAATAACCAAGTTGGGCATTTGGGTTCCTCATACTCTTAATAAAAAGACTAGCAAAGGTTGTATATCCATAGTGATAAGTCTTTTTTTCAAAGAGAAATGACTTGTTTCTCAAGAACATAATTACAGGTGATGAAAAATGAGTCTTTATAAAAAAAATTTATGGCAAAAAGCAGTAGACAAGGATGAATCTCTGCACCCTACTCCAAAAGTAGAGATTCATGAAAGAAAAGTTATGCTGCATGTATAGTAGGCTCATCTTGATAGTATTTATTTTGAGTTTTTAAACTGTTCTCAGAGACTCAATGCAGACTTAACAGCAGCAATGTGTGCAAGAAAATATTTAAGAAAATGCTGTACACTCATCAATAGTGTGCTTCACCATGATAACTTAAGGTCACGTTCAGCAAGAACCACACAGAAAAAAAAATTTGAATTAATGCTGGTCTGTTATTACCCAGGCTTTGCATCAAGTGATTTCCATCTTTTTTGTTCTCTACAAAATGCTTTGAATGACAAAATTTCTCAAGCAGATCAGGTGGAAATATTTGTGGAAAACTTCTGGAGCTAAAAGCCAGCTAAATTTTACTAGAGTTGGGTTTGGTTGGGTGGGGTTTTATGGCATATCAACCATTTATTTCTAAACGAGTTAGAACACATTAGTTTGCACACTAGTATTGCTATTATTTCTACACAGTTAACTGGTTTAAATTATTGCAATTTAACACTAATTATTCTATTCATCATTACTCATTCATTTGCACTAATTATTCTATTCAATTTTATAAAATGATCCCAAGTATTACTATGTATCACTAATAATTCAATTAAACATCATTCATTTATTTACACACAGTTAAATGATCAAACTGTTCTATTTTAAACAATTCAATTTAGCATAAGTCATTTGTTTGCACTCAGTTTAAAAGTCAAACATTTCTATTTGACACATAGATAGGACCCTAACTGGTACTAGCACTACAGACCAGAGAGGACCTTGGAGCAATAGCAATGAAGGGGCATTCTCCAAAGCTCCAGCATTACTGGAGCCTCAACATCAGATTGTTTAGTGCCATATCCAGGACACTCATTGTGAGGTGGTATATTCTTCAGCCTCTAAATTTTACTTGAAAGGAATCAACAAGCTACTCGACAAATGTAAAGATGTGTTTCAAAATAATGACAAATATACATTTGATTGAAATTCATTGTTAAATTATTCATAAATTATATTCTATTAAAATGGAAGTTATTTATTACTCAAACCAATAATTATTACCTATGTGGGAAAAAAAAACAATGTATTTGAATTTCTAAAAGACTTCAAGTTACCATAACAAAATTTCCCATTACTCTGTAGCAAAGCCAGTTTGCATAGCTGATATGCTGAAAACAACACTGCATTTCAAATAGTGAAGGTGAGGCTTCAGTTCTGGAAATCTGTTATTACTCCCAGTTCAACTGTAGGTCAAATAGGTCTGTTTGAAAATAATTTCTATAAGGAATACTTGATATCATATAAGTGTAAATTATTTGTAATAATAGATACTTGAAGCTATAATTGTTAACTACACAATAGTAGTAGTAGTAGTAGTTACTTACTTAAAACCATGTAAATCCACCAATAGAAATGATTACTTGAAACCATTTAATTGTGTATAAATTATTAGCATTAGATAAGAACACATGAACCCATACAAATGTGTACAAATTATTTGTATCAAATAGGAATACTTGATATAACTGAGCAGAAAGCTCTTAAAAAACTATGGAAAAATATAAACATATGAGTACAATTCTCTAACCTATAGACATAAAATAATGCCCCACAGGTTGACTCCATTAAAATCAATCATAAGTACTTTAGATATGATTACATTGGCCTACATTAAATTTTTCCAAAGGACAAAGGTTTATTAAGTGATATATGATTGCTCTTTTATGCAGAACTCAAAAATACCATTCACTGTGTTTGGTCAGGTCTGGTTTTTAAGATGTGCTTCAATAATTCACAAGTTGTACACAATGATAATACTTATTCAAAAACCTGTCAACTACTTGTCACAGCAGATTTTGGGTGCCTGATGTTTAGTATAGCATATAATGTTGTATGTGTACCTAACTACAGTGTACCACCCTGCTCACTAACACGCACCTACCTAGAGGGGGTGGGGCTTATCCCTCAGCTTAAAATGATTTTAATGTACTGTTTCAAGTGTCAGTGATGAGCTGAGTGCTGATTTATTTTTTCCTGTTTTCAGCTTAACATTTGCTCAGATTCCAAACATTGTGTCATGACTGTTGAAGCTGAGTATGACTCATACAAGCCAGAAGAGGATGACTAGACAGTATTCTTGACACAAGTAGAACTCAACAACCGACACAAGACCTGAACCTTTTAAAGAAGTTTGCTCAGCAGCTGGGTTCATGTCTCAAAGAGAAACATCTGTTGGCACCAGGAACTTTCTACTGGTAAAAAGACTTTGACAGAGAATTAAGACTTTTTTTTTTCATGTTCCAGAATAAGTCATCATTGGTTTATTGCAACAACATTGCTGGATTGACTAAATAAATAGGCTTCGAGTATGATGCTACAGAATGGAGGCTTTTTACTGACTCATCCAGCAGAAGTCTCAAAGCAGTTCTTCTACATAATGGGAATAGTTTTTCCTTTATCCCTATTGAACATTCAAGTACAAATAAAAGAAACTCAGAACAGCATGGATTATTTGCTGTCTTCTGTTAACTACCAAGAGCACAAATGGTTGATCTGGGGAGATCTTAAGGTAGTTAGACTGGTCAGAGGTCTCCAAGATGGTTACACAAATTATCCTTGTTTTCTGTATCTCTGAAATAGCCAGATTAATGGCCAATATTATGTCAAACAAGAGTGGCCACTAAGATAAGGGTTACAATCTGGCTTGCATAATGTTTAGTCATACTCTCTTGTTGATCCAAACAAAATACTACTTCCACCCTTACATATCAAGTTAAGAGTAATGAAGAACTTTATGAATACAATGGACACGGAAGGCAGTGGGTTTGCTTTCCTCCAGGAAAAGTTCCCACAGATAAGCATGGAGAAAATCAAGGCTGGTATATTTGACAGCCCTCAAATAAGAGAACTCACAAAGGACCCAAAGTTTGATGAAGCACTAACCAAAGCTGAACGGGCCACTCAGCAGTCAGTGAAGTCCGTAGTTAAAAACCTCCTAGGAAACCATTGAAATACAAATTATAAGAAGGAAATTGAAGAGCTACTGAAGAGTTTCCATCAACTCGGGGCACAAATGTTATTCTATCTGTACTTTCTGCAGTCACACTTTGACTATCTTCCAAAGAACAGTGGAGATTTGAGTGAAGAGCAGGGTGAGCACATTCACTAATTCATTCACCTTATGGAAGAGCACTACCAAGGCTGGTGGGATATAGACTCTCTCACTGACTACTGCTAGTGCTTGAAATTGGATGCAGTGACTGCCAAGCACAGGAGGAAGTCCCTGAAAAGACCTTTCATCCATAAATAGCTTCTTTCAAGTATTTTTCAATTTACTATGGCACAATATGAGCTTTCTACAAATATATCAGCCCTAAATTTAGCATTATTTGTTTAATTCAAAAAGAAAATAAATAGAGTTATAATATTGTTCTATACATTTCAAGTAAGAACTTTTATCTTAAAAATTTGATCTGATTAGAAAAATTGATTATCATTCCAAAAATCAATCGTAAAAAACTGCCTTAAAATCAGCTATGACATATTTGACCGTGAAAACATCGCAGGCCAATGTTATTGATACTTGGTATGATAGTTATACTTATAACAATAGTTAATAGTAAACAATGATCATTTGTCAGAGGTTTTGGCTTTGAGTGGACAAGTAGCAAACAATAAGTATAATTCTTATGTAGTGCAAATTATACTCAAGAATTTTGATAAACTTTGGATTGTTGAATTATATATATATAATTTTGAATGATAACACTAGATATAAAATATAAACGAAAAATGAACTCCAATATAATTACTCTATTGTTATTTGGCATTTCTGATAATACTCCCTTTCATCCAAAATTTGTTACAGATTATGAATAATGCTCAGCAGATAAAACAGAATGCAAATCAACAGTAACTGATAATTACTATTTCTTTTAACAAAGCAGCTGATGTCATCAAATCACCAATTCTATTTCCATAGTCAGTCATCCAGTTCACATCATCTCTGCTTTGATAAAGATGAAGCCTTGATTATAAAAGACAAAGATAGCATAAAACTACTATTAGAATAAAGTTTCATCTAGGAAAAAAGACAAGTTTGTTATTTAACTATAAGCAATATAATACATAATGATCTCTACCAGTCAAAATTGACAATGAATATATAAGCTATATTTATGTCACTGTCCCAACAGATAACTTAATTTCAGCAGAGTACATAGTTCATCAATCAAACAACTCTTCTCTAATCATTGTAGTTCTCTAGCAATATAATCATGATCAAAATTACTGGTGATAGAGCACAGGGAGAGTTGGACCTATGCCTTTACTAAAAAACATTTGTGGAAATAGGACATAAGCAGCAGCAAAGTGAAGTGAAAAATACTCAAAAAGTCTGGGTCACAAAATTTACCTATCAGTAACTTTAGCAAGAAAAACTCTTAGGTACTGGCCTTTTGCCAAAACTGAATTGGGTCAATGGACATCTAAATTCCTAGTGATGTATTTTGCATGCTTAAAATATTTATAATGCTGATGAGGATATTAGTTTTTGCTTACAAAGTTTTTTAGTATCTGTATCATAATCCATACAGATTTGATCTATGAAAATTTCTAGAGGAAAAAAAAAAAAAAAAAAAAAAAGACCCTATTAAAACTTATAAATTAAAAAAATTTAAATTATAACAAGTTGAACATTTTGCGAATCTTAAAAAAAAAAAAAAAAAAAGAAAAGTTATTTTATATATATATAAAATGTTATTCAGCTTCAAGTCCAACTCTACATATAAAACATTTGCTCCCAAATGTTTCACTTGACATTTAAAAAGGATCACCAAAACTACGAGGTGCATACAATAAGTTTCCAGATTTTTTTCATATGGGCATTTAAAATTGTCATAGACTCTTGAAAATTCAGTATGTTATTGCTATACATCTTATGAGAATGCTGACCAACTTTTATGATTTCAGGTTTAAATCAATAGCTACAGCAACAATTGGAATACACCCTACTAAAGCCTGATTGTCACAGCTGGTGAATTTAAAAAATGCAATCTGACACTTTAGAAGAATGATATGCAATAAAATTCTGTTTTAAACTTGGAAAAAATGCCACAGAAATGTATGGAATGCGTCACACTGCTTTTCGACCATCTTGCATGAATCGAGCATCAGTTTTTGAGCGGCATAAGAGATTCAAGGAAGGCAGGGAGTCTGTGAGGGATGAGATGTGTGGGAGGAGTAAGGAAGTCAATACACTACAGTTGATTGGCCAAAGGGTTAGGGTTAGGGTTACTATGTTGAGGTTTTAAGGGAGTTCAGGAAGAGATTCCGTCGGAAGAGGCCAGCACTTTTCAAATTGGGTCAGTGGCATTTCTAACAGGACAATACACCAGTCCACTACTCCATCCTTGTCACAGACTATTTGACCAAGATGGGCATCAAGACAGTTCCTCACCATCCCTATAGTCCAGACCTTTCTCCCTGTGACTTTTGGTTATTCCCTAAGCTCAGAGGCTGTCGTTATGAGACAATTGAGGAGATGAAAGAGGCTGTGATGAAGGTCATTGACATGCTCACACAAGAGGACTTCCACGGGGCCTTCCAGAAGTTGTTGGAACAGTACAACAATTGCATTGCAGCTGGAGGAGATTACTTCGAAGGGGACTAGAGTTTCATGTGTTTACTATCAATAAAAATGCCCATACGAAAAATGTCTGGAAACTTATCATATGCACCTCGTATAATTTGGTAAAGCAAACATGATGAAATTTTTAACTAAATGCCATATGATGCTAAATAAGATAAGTCAGTATATAGTTTTTTTCTTTCCTTGGTGGATTTTGGAAAGGGGGGTGTCCACCAAGGCTCTTTGACATTAGCAGACGGCCCTAGTAGATGAACAATAGAGAAACCCACGAAAACACTAAGGTGATTGATGTCTAATGTGAACTTTGGAAAATTAATATCTGCAAGGAAGACAAAACATTTGTTCTATACAAGAGTACACACTCTTTAATATATGACTTACTTTAATGCAGAGTGTATAAAGTTAGAAACAGAGCCATCAATTATACATTAAGCAAATACATAAAGAATATAAAAATAGACATAACTGGGTGGAGTGAATGAGCCACTGATAATTGTGCAAATAATTAAGATTCAAGTATGAAATCTTAAACTTTGAAACAAAATCAGCCAACCCAAGTTGGAAAACCAGATTTAATCATTAAGAACAAAGAGAAAAAAATTGTCAGAATCCAGCAGACAACTGAAAAAAGTTGAAAGTTAACAGCTGGACAAATATCTAGCTAGAAAACTCTATGAGATGGGGGGACACTTGAAGGTGCCGGTTGTGTCCATCATTGGTGGAGCACTTAAAAAGTCTAACAAATAGATTAGAAGAATAAGAGATTAAAAAAAAAAAGAGTCAAAACCATTTAAACAACACCTGCAGAAGATATCTGGAATACTGACTTGTTGTTACTATGACCTAAACCATTAGAAATTTGCTATGAATGTGCAGATGCATGAATAATAACATAAAAAATACAAAAGTGACAACTGCATCAATCATCATCTATTGTTAAATTAAAGACAGTACTAAACCGTCTTGCAAAGAGATAAGAAGAATTCAAACCATCCAGATGATAGCATAAGTAAAATTAGCTAAAAAATACTAAGAAAGGTGCTAGAGTTCCTACTGATATGAAAACTCAGAGTGCAAACAAAAAAAGAGGAGAGAAAAGTGAAAATTTTACAAAAAAAAACAAAAAAAAAAACAACAATTTGCACATTATTTAAAAACAATCAAATTACACTTTTCCAGATAAAAATAGTGGGGGGGGCATAAAAAGATTCTTGAAACTCCAAACTACTAATTTAGGTATTGAGATCTCTAAGCAAGTAGCACAGTTTACTATTGTAATTTATACAAAGCAGTCTAAATCCTAAGATTTCTATTCACAGACCCAACTTAAAAAAAAAAAAAAAATGGTTGACAAGAATCTAGAAGAAAATGAGATCAAAAAGTGATAAATTCAATCCTGTAAGATTCGATGTTACTAACTTATCTAAAAAGGAAAAGTTTCCTTTCTCCAAATATTCCCATACTTAAAAGAAAAATCAATGGTGCTCACATATCATTCAATTATATAATACATTATATATAGTTAATACCTGACAAAAATAATGGGATTGTGTATAGATTAGCACATTGGTCAAAGATCACAGAATAGTATCTGTACCCATGGAAATCCCATGGTTATTTAAAAACTATAAGATATGAAATATGCAGATGAAAACAGTTATTTCAAGATGGGTAAAATTTAATACTTCCTCAAAAAATAAATCAGTAACGACCTAAGTGTCCAACAAGCCATTTCTAAAGAGTTGAGAAAATCACAAACTTTCACTAAACCTATTTCTAGCGTGCTAATTCTTTTTGAAAATGATAAGAAAAGGATAGAAATCCTGTTAACCAATATAAAACAATTTTTGGATAGCGAGTTAGGTATTTATTGTGCACAGATATTCAAATACAAAACAAGTGGCATAAATATACATGCTCATGTTTTTTCTTTTGTAACATACTTAATAATTTTTCACTAGTACAAATAATAGAATAAAACACTGATCCTCCTACCTAGAGCACACAGATACAGCACTGATCCTCATAGTAGGCAGAAGTCAGTTAAAAAAACATACAAAAAAGGCTACACTATCTATTATTATTATTAAGAGTATTTTTAGTGACGGTTAGATGTTTGTACAAACCAGTTAAAACTTATTCTTATACTGTCTAAAAACCCAATCAGAAATGTAACTCTAGTGGCCAATGAAAATACTCCTCAAGGCCTAAAAACAAAAAAGGTAACCTACATTCCATATACAAAATAAATAAAATGAAAATTTGCAGTAAAAAGAAGCCACTGAACTATGGAAAGAGACAAGTTCAGGTTCAAAGTAACAAAAATGTAAACAATTACAATTTTGATGGGGTGGGGGGATAAATCATGAAATGAAAACTGTCAAATTAGAGAAATGTTTATAGAGAAGGTTTTTGAATTTTTTAACAAAAAGTAAAGTCCAATCAAGGTTAGAGGAGGTTACTTTTTTGTATGTAGCTAAAGAGACATTCTTCAGATGAATATTTACATGTGAAATTACCAAGATCAAGCCAATATTCAATTCATTTTTATGCAAAATACATGATACATTTAAACTCTTGAATTATCAACTTTTGACTCAAGTATCAGTCTCCCCATGAGAGCAGAATCTGACACAAAGTTGAGTTTGTGAGGATCCTCACAAGTTTATGTGGATAAACTGTAAAAATTGCTCAACTCAATTAGCAATTACTTTAGGGACACTTCACACATCAGGATTAATCCTGATCTTACCCCATTAAGTACACTGGAGAGATGTAACCTGAGAGCAGGGATTTCCCCACCTCCTCCATATAAAAAAATTGAACTGAAATTCCCAGATGGCTAAAAATCCTACACACTGAATTGGTAAATACATACTGTGTATGTATTTACCAATTCCATGAGCAGGATTTGACACAAGACCAATCTTGAATCAGAGTACAGCTAATTTGGAATTCAAAGTTTTCCTTCTCACAGAAAAGTTACCATACTAAGGCTAAAGAGTAAAGTCTGCTCTACAATTTATCTATAGCTGGGTGGAGAGTAGTTGGATTCATGCTTTTCCATTTACAGTAACAAACAGTTTTCTGCCAATTTTAAAAAACTTGCTGGTGACAAAGAATGCATTTGTAATTGCATATTCTTATGTAGACCTTCATTTAATAGGATAAAAATCATGTCAATTTGTAGTTTGAAAAAAATCCGAGCGAAATCATGAGAATATTCTAAAGAGAAGGCTAAAACTTAATAGGTTTTATAAGTCTGCAAAGACTGAAAAGTGAAATTCCAAATGAAAAACAAAAGATTTTTATCCAAATTTAAGCAGGACTGGAAACAATATTCATTTCACATCTGAATCTGATCTGTATAGATCAATTTTGTTTGTTTCAATTTGAACACACTAAAATGAAAAGAAAAAACATCTAAAATTGTTTTTATATATAAATATTTTCAAATACACCACTATCCTAGTCAGCCTGGGCTTTAGAATATACCGACTGCTTTGCTGCAGGGATTAAGACCCCCTCCCAACGAGTGTCCTGATATGACACTAAACAATCTGATGGTGAGATTCCAGTAATGCTGGAGCTTTGAGGGAATGCAGTGTACTCCTTCATTGCCATCACTTCTGGTTCACTCAGGCCTAGAAACCCATAGATAGGACCCTGTGTTGGTTGAGATGGGACTGTTTTGACATTTAAACTGCGTACTAATGCTAAACTGAATTGTTTGAAATAGAACTGTTTATTTGTATAAAAATAGATTTGGCATCAAATAACCTACAAAGGTTGATATGCCATAAACCCAAGCAATAACTATTGTCAAACTTTTTTTTTTCTGAGATTACACACTTTACAAGGTCTGAAGAATGGATCTGCTGAAAGAATATGTAAAGTTGTCTGAACAATTTCTGATAAATTGGTAATTTCAAATAAACACTGATAAATTCCAATTATACATTGGCTAAATAGATGTCTATTTCTTTTTTTTATTTCTGATATTAAATAAAAAAGAAAAGAAAAAATAAAGCAAAAGAAAATATTTATTCTCATTCATTTCTCTGGTGCAGGGGGAGGGAGGAAATGGCCAGAACATATATATACTAGTCTAGAGATAAGGGAATTTGGAAAAAGATTCATTAACAATTAAATGGAACATGACAATCTTTATTATCCTATGACTAGAATTTCAGTTCTTTT
>OY757909.1:48655708-48910708 GCA_963585895.1 Sepioteuthis lessoniana
CTACACCAGTTGGACATAACCAAGGCATTTTTGAATGGTGAGTTGAATGAAGATATCTATATGAAGCAGCCGGAAGGATTTGAAGTCAAAGGCAAAGAGCATCTTGTCTGTAAACTGAATCGAAGCCTATATAGTTTGAAACAGTCGCCAAGATGTTGGAATGAAGCCCTTAACAGTCAACTGAAGAAGATGCATTTCAAACAACTAGAAAATTATCCTTGTATCTACACACTAACTTCAGGAGGAGATATCTTCATAGCAGCTGTTTATGTTGATGATATTATTCTGGCGAACAAATCTTCGACACGTATCCAAGAATTCATTAAAAGCATCTCAGAAAGTTTTGACATCAAGCATATGGGAAAACTATTACTTCTTGGGTGTCAAAATTGCTTATCCAGGGTCAGGAAAGATCTGGATCGGACAACCAGCATATATAGCAGAAGTCTTGAAAAGATTTCAAATGGAAAATTCCAAACCTACAACAACATCAATTGATACTGGTGCAAAGCTAACCAAAGCCACTGAGGACAGCAAGTTATTCAATCAAGAATTGTATCAGTCGGCAATCGGAAGTCTATTATATCTTTCAACAAGAACAAGACCCGATATTGCCTATGCTGTCGGTAATGTAGCCAGATTTTGTTCCAGGCCTACTATGGAACACTGGAAGTCCATTAAACACATCATGCGTTATCTAAATGGTTCACAGAACTATGGGTTGCTGTATGACAAGGAGAAGGTGACGGATTTCATTGGATATTCTGATGCAGACTGGGCTGGTGATTTGGATGACCGCAGGTCAACTTCAGGCTGCCTATTTAAATTGAGTGGAACTGCTGTCAGTTGGAAAAGCAAAAAACAATCTTGTGTGGCATTATCTACAGCTGAAGCAGAATACATAGCATTGTCAAGTGCAGTACAAGAAGCTGTATGGATGCAACGTCTTCAAAATGATCTCAATGAAGCCTCAGTTAAATCAACACATATATGAGGATGACCAATCCACAATATGCATGGCGAAAAATTCACAATATCATGGACGAGCAAAACATATTGACATTAAGTTCCATTATATCCGTGAACAAGTTAAAAAGAAAGCTATTCAACTTGAACATTGTGAAAGCAAGAACATGGTTGCCGATATGTAGACAAAAGCACTTCTGAGCTCACAATTTGTGAAGCTCAGAGAAATGTTAGGTGTTAGAGAAATTATTGAACAAGTCTGACTGCAAGTGAGGAAGAGTGTTGAAATTCACTTTAGTCAGAACTAGTTAATACCTACAGACTCTAATAACAGTGGGCCAGAGGTTATCTACCCAAAACCATTTTTTGTAGTGGTGAGTTACCTGCCTTTAGACTTTTTTTTTTAGTTGTTATTGTTATAAAATAAATGAAACACCTCATGTGTTGATAGCAGTCTTGATTTGTTGCTTCGTTATTTGATTGGAAGTTATCTCATGTCTAAATGACTAACTGCGTTTGCCAGAAAGAAAAAGGTATGTCTCCTTCTTTTTAAGGGTTTAAGTCAACAAATTCCCAACAAAAATTATCCTTCTTTTCATCCATGGTAAAGTTAGAGAAGGGTGTAAATCATTCAGTCGTTGGAAGAATGACAAAGCTTCATTACGTGAACTGAAACAGGCGAAAGTATCGTTCACGTAACGTAAATAAATATAAGGCTTAAGAAACTTGTTAAAAAGTAGTTTTTCATAGAACCCAACAAATCGAACTATTTTTACAACTCGAACTGCATTTCGCTCTACTCATAAGGATGTGCTCTCTGTCTTTCAAGTAAGTAATCTAATTTATAAATTTCTATGTTGCTGTAATGCTACATATATAGGGCACACCTCCCAACGCTTTGAGGTTAGGGTTAAGCAGCATATTCCCAGAGACATCCGTAACCGCACAACACCCGGGCATTCAAAATTGCCAGATTCTGCCATCTGCGAGCATTTGAATGCTATAAATAATTGTGCTGTTAATTATAATGATGTGTGCTTTGGTGTCTTACACAGAGCAAGGACAAAAGAACATCTAGTCGTCCTAGTGGCACTTTACATCTTATTTTACAAACCAACTAGATTTTTTATTTTCAAAGACAGGCTTGTGTTACTGATTTACAATCACCACTGAAAGCATAGTAAATCTTCTGCCCAAAAGAATGACAAGCCAAATTCTCTGAAATAACTGTTTACCCTGACCATGTTAGTTCCCATGGCCAACTATTGTCTTAAAACGAATTTTACTAAGTAGGGAGACTATTGAAGTGTTTTGGGGGTGGGGAGATCAACTGTAACTAATACAAAAAGTATCTACCGGAAAAAAACACACACAGGGACAAGAATTTATAATAAACCATATAGGCAAATCGTATCTGTATTTGTGTGAATATATATATATATATATATATATACACACGAATCGACTAAAAAGTTCTTGGGGTGACCAAAATACTTTCATGGAAACGATCAAATGAGGTTTATTTTTTGTTTAGCGAAGTTAAATTAGTAGATCATTTTTAGTGAGTACGATTTACACTGGGTGTCCTATACTTCTGGCCTTGTTACACAATAAAGTCAGACTTAGTAGACAACTTATTTTTCAACAGTCGTCCTTGTGGCCTACACACTTCTTTCATCGGTGTTGCAGTGCTTATCTCCCATTGATCAAAAAGTCATCAAGAGCAAAAGGAGAGAGAGAGAGAGAGAGAGGGAGAGAGAGAGATAGCTGGCAAATACTTAGTTTTCTTCCTGTCTTCTTTCGTTAGTGAACAGACGAATCTGATTGCAGATCTAAAGAGGGAAAGTTTGGTGGGAGAGAATGACAAAAGGTGAAGAAGAGAACGCAAGTAGTGATGATGACCAGGTCGTGGCCAGTAGCCGGATGAGTACCGCTGGGTCAGTGAAACGGGACATTCATTGAGAGAAACACACTAACAACACACGTAACAACTTAATACACTGTACGTAAAGGCAGAAGACAGACACATGAATGTCTTTTTTTTTTGTTCTTATAACTCAGAAAGTAGTATACAACATATTTAAATAGATTAAATGAACAGTAATATAAACGAGACGCTGAATATTCTCTTTTTTATCTTCTCCAGACGAACACTAGTTAATTTCTTTTTACATCTAGGGAAAAAATATTGCAACTTTTGGGGCAGGAAAAAGCGAAACGAATCGAATAATAATAGAACCAGTAGTCGGACAAACGAAGAGAGGAGAAAGGTTGGAGAAAAATAGACTGGGTTTGGAGAATCAAAAACAAAAGTGTGTACCGTTCAGGAAACATTTTATCAGGAATTAGGAAGTGGAAATTCAAGAAGAAAATAAAGCCGAGTGTGGCAATGATTGACAAAAAAGGGTATGTGCTGGTTGTGCTTAAGATATGACTGTGACGGTAATACAAGATAAAAAAAAATGGCTGGTTTATTCTGATATCCTATAAACGCTGAAATGAAAGCAATGGTTAACAATAGAAAGGATGAATTGGAAGCTCCAAATGGTCAAGGCAAATACCTAAAATTGATCCATTAAGAAAAGTTAGCGGGTAGTGTTCCATTAGAAAAAAAATGTATATGTAAATTATATTGTACAATAAATACAACTAGACTATCCTAAAGGAAGTTCCAACCCGATATAAGTAAATAATTAACAATGTTTTTTCAAATAAAAGTTAATTTTCTTCTAAATCAAATGTTGCAAGATTTTATTCCAATGTAACACCATATCATTAGGTATTATTCATTATCAAACTTTACAGCATTTTAACCAAAAATATAGATATGTAAAAAAACAAACAAAAAAAACAAACTAAGTAAAGTCGGCGACTGTAGTCAAGGGCGACCCGAAGGCTCCCATTTCAATATCTACTACACCGAGGTGTTTAGGACCAAATACCATTTTTTGAGTCTTTGGTATGACTCGACCTGGGATTGAACTCCGGTCTCCCGAGCCACTGGCCAACATTCTGCCCACTAGGCCAATATAAATCTCCTTTCTATATTTGTGTTGTTGGATTTTCCGTTACAAAAGAGTTGAGAAATTATTCCTGGTATTGACTTCCAACGTTGTAGAAATTGGTAATTATTTCATACAATATCCATTTTGATTGTATAATGTTCCACTAGAATAAAATCCTGTTTTAGAAGAAAATTAACTTTTTATAAAAATAGTATGGGTGATAATATATTTACAAAGCTTAGTTTGTCACGTAGGCTCTTATTTATGGGCGATCTCTTAATCACATATAAAACTGACTTGATAAAAATGTTTCCACGCAAAGAAGTTGTGATAGATTACACAAGATGCGAGGGCATTATTGATCTGATTAGACAGTTGATAATCTCTCCCATAAAATTACATGCAGACAAACCCCTAAAACTATTGAAGACTTCATTCGGTTTTTCTGTAGCATATGACTGAAATCTGTGAGGTTACCTCCTTTATATGCAAAATAATTCTTACAACCACTACTAGTTGGTGACACTATAGAATCGATATCGCGACATACTCTGGTATAAAAGAAAAAGCGCTAAAACGAATCTTCCTCTTTTTCATCCAATACGTAGTAAAAGCAAGGCCTGCTCTATTTCACCTCAGCAGAGTCCTGTTCCCAGGGTCCGTTATTTTCCTTCGGGAGCATATTACACACAACTCAACAATACAAAACTGTACTAAAGGGTTCAACACAGATACATCTAAATCCGAACACAACAAACACCGGAACCGCCAAGCACGTGTTTCTATATAGACATACAACTACTTTTAAATGTAAACAATTTTTTCTTCATACACACATCTTCCCTCAGTTGTATTCTTCATTCTAGTTTTCCAATCTCCACTACAAAAATGATTTTAAAAAGTTTTATCGCTTTCCATCACTGGCAATCACAATGCCTTACAAATACATAGCCATTTTGACCGCTTTGTGGTGGGGAAGATATTTTTGTAGAGTCTCAATTCTCCAAGGAATAATATTAGCATGAGTATATCAGTAATATACGAGGATCATTAAAAAAAAGTTTCCAGACTTTTTTTGTATGGGCACTTTTATTGATAGTACACACGTAAAACTATAGTCCCCTTCGAAGTAATCCTCTCCAGCTGCAATGCACGTGTTGTACCGTTCCGACACTTTCTGGAAGGCCTCATGGAAGTCCTCTTGTGTGAGCGTGTCAATGACCTTCGTCACAGCCTCTTTCATCTCCTCAATTGTCTCATAACGACAGTCTTTAAGGTTTTCCTTGAGCTTAGGGAATAACCAAAAGTCACAGGGAGCAAGGTCTGGACTATAGGGAGAGTGAGGGACTGTCTTCATGCCCATCTTGGTCAAATAGTCTGTGACAAGGATGGAGTTGTGGACTGGTGCATTATCCTGGTGGAAATGCTACTGACCCGATTTGAAGAGTGCTGGCCTCTTCCCTAGGAATCTCTTCCTGAACTCCCTTAAAACCTCAACATAGTAACCCTAACCCTTTGGCCAATCAACTGTAGTGTATTGACATCCTTACTCCTCCCATACCTCTCATCATCCCTCACAGACTCCCTGCCTTCCTTGAATCTCTTATGTCACTCAAAAACTAATGCTCGATTCATGCAAGATGGTCGAAAAGCAGTCTGAAGCATTCTATACGTTTCTGTGGCATTTTGTCCAAGTTTAAAACAAAATTTTATTGTATATCGTTCTTCCTCACGTCCAGATTGCATTTTTGGAATTCACCAGCTGTTACGATCAGGCTTTAGTAGGGTTTATTCCAATTGGTGCTGTAGCTGTTCATTTGAACCAGAAATCATAAAAATTAGTCAGTCATCTCATAAGATATATATAGCAATAACATACTGAATTTCCAAGAGTCTACGACAATTTTAAATGCCTTTACAAAAAAGTCTGGAAACTTACTGAATGCACCACGTATTAACACTGAACACAACGGAAGGCACACTTATTTGCATAAAATAAGAACATTTAAAATTGTATAAGCACATCATACCTACGAGTGGCATTAAAAGAAGTTATATACAAACGTGTCCCAACAGCTAGAATTATATATATATTATAACATGAATAAGTAATATGTAGAAGGAGTACAAAATCGAAGGCTGACTTACTTGATTAGGATAGGTACGACAGCGATGTGAACGTGCCGTTCCCTGGCAAAAAAGGGTCGAGAATGAGTTTCTAGGAGCGTCATGCAACCCCATTACGTAGGCCCTAATTGGACATATAAATTATCTAACAGAGATAATTATTGATTGTATCTTTTCACATACAATAAATACTGTGACAATATGGTGACAACGTGACACTAGAACATGAAGAAGCTAAATTCATTCTTTTCCAAACGTCAATTATCCAGAAAACCAGAGAGATCAATCAGGTTATCAGTCTACTGATTGGGCACGAAGCGACACTGGCCCACAGACTCATTGGCTCACCAAGATTCTGACTGGTATCGTAGTGGCCAAACCTTTCCTTGCTCACCAGTCAAATTGTTATTCAAATCATTGCTAACATGTACTTTATTGATTTTAAATCTCAATAAATTGTACTAAGCTTGACTTAATACAACACTGGGCCACATTGCGGAAATACAGTTCAGAAGATTATATTATCCGCCTAAAAGATCAGCATTCGATATCCTGGCTTTTAGTTGGGACTGAACATTAACTTCTAGTACCAAAAGATAATGCGTCTCCACAACCCCACACATATCATATGCTAAAATTGAACAATTTCCAAAACTTATACTACTGCTAGGGTTTTTAGCTTAATCAGGCAGAATACTAAATAGAAAATAAAGATTGTGTTGCACCAATTTTATCAAACGGAAAAGAACTATTTTTGTGATTAAAAAAAAAAGCAGCATTTATAATCTTAGCATTTACTTGAATTGACACCAACTTCTTGAACTGCAAGGAAAATACGCAGCTACCTTAGTTATCAGCTGGAATTTCGGTTTCTTTGCTTAAAGGCATATCAACCTTCGTGGGTTATTTAATGCCAAAGCCATCCTCGTAGAAGGACGGTAGTGGTGCTATTTATCTCATAGTTGGCTGGGTGGATAAGGGAGTTCATACCTTCCCTAAGGGTATTAGTCCAGAAGTGTATTGAATAACACAACTAGAATTTCCAGAAGTGGTAATTTACTAAGCTTTTTGCTTAGATGTAGCACAAGGCCGCATGAATGGGGCACCCAATGAGAATCGAATTCACTCGTGCAGGTTTGCTAGTTTATCTTGCGAACCATTACACCACCCGAGGTGCCCTAGAATTTCCAGAAGTCTATGGAATAATACAAGAATTCGAACTCGTCTATTATGATATAGCAGTCCAGCTCATTAGCCACTAATTGGGATTCTATTGCAATAAACAAATCTGAACCAGTCAGAATAAGTAACGCATCAGTTTTCGTTTGATCACAGCTTCCCATTTGGACAATGAGTAACCAATCATTTAGAAATAAAACGTACACAAAACATATAGTGGCCTTGTTCTAGACTAAACAAAACTTAGTAAATATAGAGTCGAAGTGTTAGGGTTTTATGGATGACAAAAACATTTTGTTCCTGAATAGTATGTGTTATTTCTTAATTGCTTATATAATAAAAGTATAGAAAATGGCCATTATTTCCTTCAGACTTAGTTTTTGTGTCGTGGATAATGAAATTCAGAAGTTGACCTATTTTCATTTACATAAGGTCGAAATAAAATGATACATGAATCAAAATTTACACACATTTATACTAAAGTTACACAAAAAAGAATTAAAATGTTTAGAAAAAATTAGCATTTTAAAGATTTGAAACTGTAAATCACAGTCACGTCAGCCCTAAAATATAGTCTCTAAATATTTTCGTTATACATTCCTTGTTAACACAAAAGCAAAGAGTGAAATGTAAAGAATAAATCTTTCGTTTACTTAAGACATAAGCAACTGGAAAATAACAGTTTCTGTTTAGGAAGAAAAAAAGTTTAAATTGTTTCATAGTGTTATTGTTATACTCTAAAGTTGTACGGCACCTCACGTCGTGTAACGATTAGTGGACCATTTTTAGGGACTTCAATTCTCACTGGGACCCCTCTATTTCTGGCCATGTGCAACCTATAAGTTAAGCTTAGTAAATAACTTTACCACAGGGAAAATAAGATGAACGAAGATTGTGCTGCAGCAATGTTCTAAGTAGGGAGTGTGCATATCAAGATGATCCGCATTTTAATTCAAACCTGACCACTCGAGTCAATAAATAAAATAATTCATTTTGCTATTAAGATTCTCTCTTAAGTCATTTTATTTTTTCTTGTTTGGAAGTCCGAAAAAGATTTTCGCCTTATGATGGGACGAACCTGTTTTGCCTGCATTCTTTGTGAAACTATTTAATTTGAAAGAAAGCTACATTAATGGAGCACCTTGTGAGGCTCGAACTCACTATATAGTAAATTGGTTTACGAGGCGAACTAGCTGATAGCAGTTATTTGTCCTTCAACAAAGAGAGAACACGACAGTTTTTAATGCAGAGGAGGCCAAAACATCTTGCCGATAGGTGGGTCATCTAGTAATTCCTCGTGTCCCAATGGTATACCCTTACCTTTAATCCTCTGAATGCAATGGGGAGATGCTGTCTAAAGGAAGGATCCCCGGTAACAGGTTTCAAATAATTTTTGGTTTGCCTGAAACTACGAAGGATTGGATACTTAAGATTTGGCGTGCTTGTAGGTGTCCTTTAAAAAGGGATTATATAATAGGTTGACGCGAAAATCCACAGTTTGCATAATATTAAGAAAATCTTAGAAGTGTCTCACATTTATTCGGCACTTTGTGCAGTCAATCAACTATTATACGTCGTTAACAAGCTTGGGGAATATCTAGAAGCTAACAGAATAGTCTATTTTGAAATTATTTATTTTATTAAGCTCTGTTAATCATCTATACCATAAAAATGAACAGTGTGTGTGTGTGTGTTTGTTTTGCAGACGCTTAGGCGATTTTCACTAAATTTGGTACACATGCAGCTATGTTGTGGGGGTAAAAAATTGATACCTACTTCGAAAAACTTTAAGAGTGGAAAAAACTGACCTGAAGGTCATATCGAAAATAAGGTGTGGTGGTGGGGATATTAAAAGGGGACGTTTTATGTATTAAGTGTAATAGTATAAAATATAGCTACCCGCAAGGCAGGAAACGTGAAGAGACAATTACAAATATACAGATTTGATATTCTAATACTTATATTTACTATTCAGTAAATTTTAGTCATTTTAAGAATTTTTTTACGAAACATTTAAATAAAACAAGCAAAAAACACGTCTTCAACTTGCAACAATTCACCCATCCATTAGATTTCTTTAGTCTTTCCATCCCTCAACCATTAGGAAAACGGCAACTTACAGCCGATAGCTGATATATCATTTTTGGAACGAAAATGTAGTTGTTCAGATAAAATCTACATAAGTAAAATTGAAAGAAAAAACTCAAACTTACTCTTGAATCAAATTTATAAATACGAGGTGCATACGATAAGTTTCCAGACTTTTTTCGTATGAGCATTTAAAATTGCCATAGACTCTTGATAATTCGAGTATGTTATTGCTATACATCTTATGAGATGACTGATCAATTTTTATAATTTCAGGTTCAAATGAACAGTCACAGCAGCAATTGGAATACACCCTACTAAAGCCTGATTGTCACAGCTGGTGAATTCCAAAAATGCAATCTGACACTTTAGAAGAACAATATGCAATAAAATTCTTTTAAGCTTGGAAAAAAGCCACAGAAACGTATGGAATGCTTCAGACTGCTTTTCGACCATCTTGCATGAATCGAGCATTAGTTTTTGAGTAGCATAAGAGATTCAAGGAAGGCAGGGAGTCTGTGAGGGATGATGAGACATGTGGGAGGAGTAAGGAAGTCAATACACTACAGTTGATTGGCCAAAGGGTTAGAGTTAGGGTTATTATGTTGAGGTTTTAAGGGAGGTCAGGAAGAGATTCCTAGGGAAGAGGCCAGATCTCTTCAAATCGGGTCAGTGGCATTTCCACCAGGATAATGCACCAGGCCACAACTCCATCCTTGTCACAGACTATTTGACCAAGATGGGCATGAAGACAGTTCCTCACCCTCCCTATAGTCGAGCCTTGCTCCCTGTGACTTTTGGTTATTCCCTAAGCTCAGAGCCTGTCGTTATGAGACAATTGAGGAGATGAAGGAGGCTGTGGCGAAGGTCATTGACACGCTCACACAAGAGGACTTCCATGGAGCCTTCCAGAAGTTGTTGGAATGGTACAACAAGTGCATTGCAGCCGGAGGAGATCACTTTGAAGGGGACTAGAGTTTCATGTGTATACTATCAATAAAAATGCCCATACGAAAAAAGTCTGGAAACTTATCGTATGCACCTCGTATATTACTGCAGATATTTTCTCAAGTGGATATTCTGAAAATTACTAAAATATCTTTTTGTAAGAAGTTTACATAAATGCCAAAGAACGCAAAACTTCGAACTACGTCCTTTATTGAATCCACGGGGGGTGCCTGTTCTTATTCCATTAGCCATAACCAGGTATAAGTGTTAAGTATTCTGTATTGTTACTTGCCTGCAGTCAAGATTGAACCTGCAACTTCCAGATGATTGTCTCCTTAGAAGCTTAGGGAACCAATGCCTATAACCGCTATGCTATGTGTCCTGCTGGACAATTCAGAGTGAATTTTTGGGACTTATAAACTTAATGTTCTTACTTGACTAGAATTACTACTATTATTACAATCCGACCATCTATACAGTTCACTATGGAGAAAGAGCAAGACAACAAATTACCCTTCCTCGATGTATTAGTAACACGGACAGAGCAAGGATTCAGGTCATGTGTGTACCATAAGCCCACCTTCACTGGATAGTACCTCAATTTCAACTCCCATCATCCATCAAATACAGTAAAGAAAGGAATAGTCCATTGCTTACAACATTGAGCAAAAACCATTAGTAGCGATACTGATGCATATCAAGAAGAAATGATTAGTCTAAGACACAACCTCCATCGTAACAACTACCCAGAGCGCATAACATCGGCTCCAAGAAACCTAGATAGGAGGATAATACCCAAAAACTCACCACGGTATGTCTGCCTTATGTCAAAGGACTAGCTGAAAGGATCCAAAAGACATGTAGTCCATATGACATCAGGACAGTATTCACAAGTGGTTCAACTCTCCGGAAGTATCTCTTCCAGGTCAAGCCACCAACGGAATTCAACATGATCAAGAACTGTGTTTACTCCATCCCTTGCAGTTGTGGTAAAATATACAAAGGTGAGATAGGTCGCCCACTAAAAGTAAGGCTAGAAGAACTTCGGAAGGCAGTAGTATGAGGTGAGATTGAAAAGTCGAGTATGGTGGACCATATATGGAAGGAAAAGGGAAACCATCTGCTCTTATGGGATGAAGTTGAAATAATTGACACAGCTGAACATTGGAGGATTAGATGCCTTAAGGAATCAGCACATATGCTGGGCTACAATGACCTGCTGAGTAGACCAAGTATAGAGTTGAATACAATATGGGAACTGATAATTAAGAAGGCTAGATGAGAGAGAAAAGAAAAAAAAAATCTGAATATGAGCACAGGTAAAAAATCATACATAATAGTAGTAATTCTAGTCAAGTAAGAACATTAAGTTTATAAGTCCCAAAAGTTCACTCTGAATTGTCCATGGTGTAACGGTTATAGGCATTGGTTCCCTAAGCTTCTAAGGAGACAATCATCTGGAGGTTGCAGGTTCAAACCTGACTGCAGGCAAGTAACAATACAGGAATACTTAACACTTGTACCTGGTTATGGCTAACGGAATCAGAACAGGCGACCCCCGTGGATTCAATAAAGGAAGTAGTTAGAAGTTCCGTGAAGGTTCCTGAGGTTAACAAACACCTGAAAAAGGCCGGAGGACATATTGACCGAAACGTTGTGGAAATAACAATAAAGATGAAGACAATAGTCCGAAAACCCTTAATTATAAAAATCACCAAGCTTCGTCTCAGAAATTTAGACAACTAATGGTAATTCAATTTATAATGGAAATAGATATTTAACACGCGTTCAGAAGATAAAATTCTAACAACCTGAATATGTTTTAATTTACTAAATATACAGGTATTATAAGTGGATTGCAGTGAATGATCACATATACAAATCAAAACACATACAACACCCGGTTGGTCAGCTAAAAAAAAATACACTGGCTGTATTCCCCGCAAAGTGGGTAAGAATCTTCCCTCAAATTAAAAATTGCATATACTGAGTATGACACTAAACTGTATTTGATGGAACTCTGGAGAGAACCCCTTCATTGCTGTTACTCTGAGGTTCACTCTAATGTGGAGTGGGAGTACCCATTAGGGTCCTGTCTATGAGTCAAATAGATCTGTTTGAAAATTATTCATATACAATAGAACCCCACCAAAAGAAAAAAAAACACATAAAAATGATGTACAATGAATGTGATGCCGTAATTTCAATGAATAAAACAACCCTAGATAGACTGCCATGCCCTTAAAATCACCCAATACATGCAAAGTTTCTAAAATAATGAGTGTATCAATAGTACATGCACATATTGTATGCAGATCAAAATTGGAATTGTTTTTCAGGGTGTTGCAATTTTATTTTTAGCAATAGTAGATTAAATAACTGATTATTGAATATCAATTTTAAATTTTAATGATAAAAGGAATTTAGTTGGTTATATAATGGAGAAGTCGAAAATATTTTTATATGTTCTTCATTTTTTAAACCCTTACCCACTTCCTAAAAAAACAATTCTCTTCTTGGTTGGGCTGAGAACATTTCTGATGGTAAAAAAGACCCTACAAAACTGACCTAAATATTTTCTGATTGAAGGTGGAATGAATTCAGCATTAAACATTTATAAGAAAGTTTTGAATTGTGGAACTTGCTGAAAGAAAAACAAAGAAACATTGGAAAATGGAATTTGAGGGAAAAATAAACACAGTTAAGCAATCCATGTAATCCAACATGGATCTTCCATGTTGGAATTCCTTTTAAAGATTTTTACTTTTTTCAATTATCTTATTTCTACTTGGCTAATTTTAGTAATATTGGATGAACAAGACTGTCCATTCTATATTCATTTCTTTTCAAATACTTTTTTCAGTATTCATTCTTTTTTATCATTATAAATTTTCTCTAAAAATAATCAACAAGTAGATAAAAATACAACTACTGTCCCATAATATTTATTAGATTTAGTGTATAAAATTTATATGAAAATACATATAGATTTTTTGCATAGTTTAATGGTTACTAGAATATCTAGATAACAGACAATTATTAATGAGTTAGATCTTCACAGGGTGCCTTAATTCCCAGCCTTGTGCCACAACTAAGTCAAGCTTAGTTAATAACTATATTATAATGATCCCATGTTTATATTTAACCATAACACAGCAAAAAAATAGCTTAAATGTTAATGTGCTCTAAGAGAATAATTTTTCCAATTCAATTTGCAACATAATAATAGCATGGGGGTTAGAATTCATGTTCACTGTGATAATTATTATTTTTCATGGGAGATAACTTAAACACTGATTATAGAGTACTTCCCCTTATTTACAATTATATCATAAATTCTATAAATAGGATATGACTTAAAATAGTCTAGTATCATGAAACCTAGATGCTATTTCACATATTCATTACACATAATTTCTAAATTTTCTTTTATCTCTTAAAAAGGCTATTCTCTTCTTGGTTGGGCACAGAACTTTCCACTGCTCCCTCTGTTGTCATTTGTTTTTAAATTAAGAAAAACTAAAGACATGTCAGTATGGAAACATAATTTGAATATCAACTGAGGCTGCTGGTCTATGCTTAGCATAAGTACCTAAATACTCTTAGGAAAGGCACGAAACCACTCCCCCCTGACATGCCAGTGATGAGACTTTTTTATCAAGATATTTGGAGATATCTTAATAAAAAAGTCTCATCACTAACATGTCATGATGTTTGACAGAGTAGAGTATTTACCAAACCCCTCAGCCATAGGCAGGATGTGACACAAGGTCAATTTTTAAGTAGAGTAAAGTTAGTTGAATTCAGTTTTCCTTCTCCTAGACTGGTTGCTAATCAAGGCTAAAGACCTCAGTCTGCCCTACCATTTACCTATAGCTGAGAGGAGAACAGATAGATTCATGCCTTTCTGAAGAGCATTAGCCCAAAGGATTTGAACTCAGGTTGCAGATTTCATTTCCTACAATAATAACCACTATACTAAGCAAACGTCCTAGAAAGTGTACAAGTAAACAATAGCGCAAACCTCCTTCACATGGCTACCTTACCACCAGTCAGTAGCAATGGTAAAAGCTTGTACACACATTGTCAACCTTGATAAGGTCTAGTGAATTTGTGTTGAAAGTTCAACATTGTCAGCAGTTACTATTTTAAATTATCAGATGCTTTTATATCACACTCTATTTAAGCAGATGTGCACAAGTTAAACAAAATTGAATAATTTTGATTTTTTTTCTTCTTTCTTATAGTGTGGAATGATTGCAACTTAAATGCCGTAAATTACAACATCTTATGATTCATAAACAAGTTGATGTCATGAAGAGAACCAGAATTTACGAAAAAAGTTAAAAAAACAAAACATTCCTTCTGTATCTACAAGTGGGTGTATTTTTTTGAAAAAGCACTTAAAAAATAGATTTAACAGGAAATAAAATTGCTTATGAAAGCAAAATAAAATTAATGTAATCTTTTTGTACACTTATATACTAAGCTTTATTTGTATTTGAAAAAAATTCTGAATTTGAGGTAAATACAAAGCAATAACAGAAAAAAAAGGAAAGAAAAAGATAAACTACCCCAAAACAATTAAAACTTAGTACTTCTTGTAAGATGATAGCATAGGCCAATTAGCAAAAGTACTAGGTTCAATTTTCACTGAGTGCCCCTACAACTGTAGCTTAGTGCTAGATCAGAATAAGCTTAGTAAATAATTATTGGTCATTTCATATAAACCAATAATTACCAAGTGAGTAAAAATATGGTTATTAATGTGGTAGAAACTTTTAAAGAAAGAATATTTGCAAAACAAAGTTTGATAAAGAAAAAAATAATATTTAATAGCAGAGAATAAAATCATTTGAAATATACATTAGTTAAGAAGTCAATACTTGAATCAAAGCTGATTATTTGATAATATCTGTTGTGAATTAAAATCTGACACCAAACACCTGGGGGTGGAGAGATTGTTTCCTCATAGCATAATGGCTAACATGTTGGACAGCGACATCATAGTAAGTGATTCTAAACTCCAGTCACATTCCATTCACTTTCAGACTAACACAGTTGGGAAAGGTGTGAATCCTCTTATCTCCAAGTTATGGGATAAATAGTATCACTATTGTTCTTCTAGAAAGATGGCTTTGATGTTAAATAACTCATAAAGTTTGATATGCCATTAAACAAAAGAAACCAAATCAAATCAAACAGTTACAAATAGTAACTTAGTATAAAAAGAAAAATCCACATAACATAGATTTACCAATTACATCTTTATATCATTCTATGAATATTATTCCATAAAAATTTTCTGAGTTTTTAATATGAGTGAGTGAAACTTTTAAATTTAACATATTTTTATATCATCTTACAAATATTGTTAGACAAAACATTTTATGGAATTTTGTAGAGAAAAATTTTAAAATTTAAGTTGCATTTAAGAGATTTATTGATTCTATTTTTTTGTCTGCATTGTTAGTCAATAATGCCACATAATAATTTTACATCTCTAGCTTGAAGATTACTTACAAACCTGGTTAATAATGTTTAATTAAATGTGAATGATTATTTTAGTATGACAGTTTATTTTTGTAGTTAGAAAATTTAAATTCTGTAAGTTGTTTTGTAGCAACATGGCTCCCTATTGATTTTTTTTAGATACCACTGCTCAATGAGAGCCTTTTTTCTATGAAGAACAATTTTTTTTAGAAATATCAAACAGTGTATACCAAATTTGTCAGTTCTACAACTTTTTAACCTTATATAGAGAATGGATCAACAAACTCTTCCCTAATATCAATATATAGAGTAGGGTCTAATTTGCATACTCAATGAATTTAATTTTCCATTTTTTTTTTTCATTTTTGATTAATTGATATTTTCTTTTAAATCTGGTTGATAGGGTAAATCTGAAAAACGAAGAGTCTTTTTCAAATCTTGAAAAATAAATACTCACAGCTCTAAATATAATTATACAAAAATATCAAGAGAAAAACTGGTCGAAAGAAAAATAAAAAAAGAAAGAAAAGGAAAATATTCAAACACTTTGAAAAACTCAAATAAAATTAACACGATTATTCATAAACATTTCTAAAAGGATTCATGCTCATCTTTGCAAAGACTTCATATTTTCATTTTTCAACATTGTCTTCCTTTTTATAACATTTGCTAAGTAAAATTTCTATTTTATGTGAAAAGCTGTCATTTCTTGTGGATACAATAATAAACATTTTTAATTTCTCACCAAAAAAGTCTACAAAAAACTTCTTTAACTATTCCTGTGTAAAGTAACATCTAAACATCAATAGGTGTTTTTTTAATAAAATGTTAATTTTCATCTAAACCAAAGATACTAAGATTCTCATTATTTTTAGTGGGACATTATACAATCATTATTGATTATTAACCAAATTAAACACCATTAAAACTCTGCAACCAAAAAATAAAATCCTTTGAATATGATCTTGTGCCAAACTAAGTATGTAGCAACCAGTGAGAATCAAACTCACTAATGATTGCCTGCTGGCTAACCATTAAACTATAACATTCACCATCTTCTAATAATATGAAACACAAGTGTTGGGTGTGTATATCTGTGTTCTGTACACATATTATTGAAGAAAGAAAGAAAGAAAGATCTCTGACATTTTTTTGTTGTAATCTTTAAAAAAAGAAAAAATCTAAGTGAAAAAGAAAGAAAGAAAGAATCAGGATTTGTAGCTGGCTACATTGAAAGAGAAAAGAAAAGAAAGCAGAACAGGTGTCAAGTCAGCAGCCGTAACAGCAGGCTGACATGAGAACAAAAAAGAAAGAAACAAAGGTGAAATGTCTGATGTTTTTAAAATCTTAAAGAAAGAAATGAAAGTAAAAAAGAAAGAAAGATTGAAGAAATTGACTGATTTATAGTTTCCAGCATTGAAGAAGACTCCAAAAGAAAGTAAAACAAGGAGAAAAATGTCCAAGGAAATGATTTTAAAAGTTATGAAAACTATTATTTCAATTTAGTTTAAACAGTCATGTGTCTGAGGAGAAAAAATATTTCCTAAATTGGAAAATGTTCCACTTAGAAAGAAATTTAATAATTTTTTTTTTAGTTTAAAAAATCCTGAATTAATTTTTTTTTAAATATGAAAAGAAGTTTCTTAGGGGTATTTTTGAGTCCCTTTTTTTTGGTGGGTTTCATATCAATTTTTGCTCATCATATAAAGATAACTATTTATGGAATCATCAGATTATATTGAAAAAAAAGAAGCAATTCTTTTGTTTTTCATTCATTTATTTAGTTATACACTGATATTTTATATAAAATTCAACCGTCATTAATGGTGGGTGTATTCTTGTCATAAGTGACCAAAGATTTCCAAATCTTGTCTAAGTCTGTTACAAGATTATGAAATGTACACCCAGTTAGAACTGAACCTGGATTTATCTCTGATTAATTGATTTTAAATGACATGTCAACCCATCTAGGTTTATTTTATGCCTAGAGGTTAGGGAATTGGATTCATTGTATGTTCATATTTACATAATCTTTGTCGTCAATTCTGAAGAGATTGTTTTCTTTGAGATGTGATATCAACTATTCCTACCTAGCACATATTGTGCATAGTTATACAGTTTCAAGTATTCTTATTGAAAACTAATAATTTTTAAACAGATCTATTTGACCCATAAATGAGATCTTAACAGATACAACCACTTCAAATCAGAGAGTAATCATAATGAAGGGATACTCTACATTCTCCAGATCTCCAAAACTGGAATCTCACAATCAGATGCAGTTTAGTGTCATACCCAGGACATCTATTAGATAGGTGTGTGTGTGTGGGTTTACTCTACAGAAAACAGCATATTCTAAGCCCTGCTGACATGGCTAAATTTATCTGTTAATCATTGCTCTATGTGAAGTGCCTCTAACTTATTTTTGTACTGCTATGTATTCATATTTTTGAGTAGAGTTTGGTCATAAATAATACCTAATGATAATGTATTTTTGGCTTAGAAAAACAAATCTGGCCAATTCAAGGAAGGATGGTGACTTAGGAACACAAGGTATCATAAGCAACTTCAGGCCCAAATAAAACTTATTGTTTTGTCAGTGGGGCTTAGAATACATTTCTATATTTAGAAGGAGGAGGTTGGAAAAAAAAGGTTTCTATTTTTAGCAAGTCTATAAATAAAAATTAAGAATGAGAGCTTCCTTTAAAAAAAACCCCCCAAACAAACAAGGGGCTGTGTTTTTATTTTCTTCTCAATTTCAAAACTGTTTCATATAAGTCAGCAACAACAACACCATTGAAGATTGAACAATATATCAAACAGCATAAAAAATCAGATGTGGTGCTCTCAAAGATTAGGTAGCAGATTATAATGTAAATTTCTTCAATGCCAAGACCAAAGTTAACAGGGATTGATCAACAAGGAGAATTCATTTTGAATATTGGCTTTACCAATGTAGGACATGCAAATAAATTTTGGTATATGTAAAAGTTGTGATACTTGTAACAACAAGGGGTGGAGGGTTAGCACTGAGTGACATTTACCAAAAGCTCAAGGCAGGGCTTTTTCCCCCAAAGCAATGGCCAAATACTGTGCATATTTGTAAAATATGTCTTCTACACAATAAATAAGCAAATAAGTTGACATTTTCAAAAAGCAATTAACAAGTACAGATGAAACTCCAGATTCAAACTAAAAACAATTATGATATTCATGGACATATTTGATATAAGTAATAAACAGTAGTAAAATTATCAAGGCAACTAAAAAAATCATATTAATAAATAAAATGACGTCTAAAAAGTGTGTATCCATTTAAATTTAAAGAATTTAAAATTGATTATATTTTGTGTTCAAATTGATGAACTTGGACTGGATGATTAAAAAAAAATTCTTGAAAGTATTCTAAAAGCTATTTTATTCCATTTTATTTTATTTTTAGATTAAATAATAGATTAGTTGTATTTAAATGGTTGTTCCAAGCGGAAACCATATATATTTACTTAACAAGTGATGAATTCAAGATCATTTGAGAACTTGGTTGTTATGGGATAATCTCAGTCAGGTGACCAAGGGGTTCTAAAAATTACAAGAGAGATCTCAGCTAAGACTGTTAGACCAGAATAGTTGAATAGTAAGGACCTAATTTCTATCTATGGTTTAAGATGGCTAATTCCTCAGATTAGTGACCCATGTAAGATCTATGTGAAAAGACGTCTATGTTAATAAAGTTATGTGTACATAAAAAGATATTATCTTTGTTCTTATTCATTTTAGCAAAGATTGAACAACATGGGACCCATGATGAAGGACAGCATGGTGAGATGAAATGACCAATGGCTGAGAACACTAGAATACAAGATGGTAATATGACATCTCACTCCAATTGGTGTGCAATGATAGACTATTCAGCAATACTGCTCAGTAGTAATTTATTTAAATAATAAAACAATAATTTTATTAACATTTATAGAACAAAAATTCTTAACTTTATCTTCTATACTTATTGAACTTTTTGTGTAAGCACTTTGATTAACTGAAGTGCTTGATTAAATATTTAACTGAAGTGCTTACAAATCTATTGCAAACTGAATTTATATTGTAAAAAAATTAAGTTAGAAAAAGAAAGATAGCTAAAAAGAAAAGAACAAATCTTGCATGAAAAAATAACATTTTTACATTAAAATCTGTGACATTAAGAAAAAAAACAAACTTTATGTAACTTTCTTCAAGAAACATATAGTAGTGTACACTACAATCATAAAAAAAAAATCAAGCAAATATACTTACTTTCATATCTTCCATAATAAATTTAAATCAATGCAATGTAAGTTCAAAATGGAAGACTATATTTTTTTTATTTTGAATAAAAATTTTAATAATTAAATCTTCGAAATAAGCACACAGACACAAGTCCACCTACAGTCAGGGATCATAGCTGCATAATTTCCAGGCTTGTTAATATGAATGGTCTTGATTTGTATACAGAGATACAAGAAAATATTAATCTTAAAAATAAATAAATAAACGAAAAAAAGAACAACTTTTGTCTCCTAACATTATATAACACAAATTTTATCCCTGGATAGTATGTGTTATTTATTAATTGCTTATGTTGTAAAAGTATAGAAAATGGCCATTATTCCCTTCTAACTTGGATTTTGTACTCTGGATAATGAAAATTAGAAATTAATCTATTTTCTACATAAAAAAAGGCTACGTTTTCATTTTCATAAAGTCTGAATAAAGCAATATATGAATCAAAATTTAAAAGTATTTATATCAAAGTTATACAAAATAAACAAAAACGTTAAGTAAGTCCTAGAAAATTCATTATGTAACTCAGCACTGATTCTACCTGCAACATTTGAGAAAATGGGTAAATTTGAAAACTTCATTACCCAGGTCACAAAAACAAACATGGAAGAGAAAAATATGTTTTATTTTAGGCATAAGATATTGAGAAATAACACTTTCTGCTCAGGAACAAGAAAAAACAAAAATGTTGTTACATAATGTAATAGTTGTTATATTTTCATATAAATTTCATACACTAAATGTAACAACAATTATGGGACAAAGTATAAGGCCCGACAAAAATATGAGGGGTTTCTACAGTAGAGTAATGCTTGACAAGACTGTCTCACTGTCAGTATCTTTTGTTTGATCCTTATTAGATGTCTCTGCTGTAATTTTGAGTCATACTAAATTTAATTGATTGGGTTTTAAATATTTTTTAATTACCATAGATAAGGATGTCTAAAATAACTTTTTAGGCATAAGTCCATTTACACCACAGCTTCTCAAACCTTACTCCTTGTAACCAAATTTTATTTCCATTCACCCCCAAATAAATTAATTGAATATTATCACCATTTTTTTTAGTCCCACTGAATGCCACGATGAGATAAGTTTTGGTTTCAAGATTATATCTTTTACAAAATATAGAAAAATTATAATAAATGGAATATTCAACTCTCACACAAATATGTGGAAATACTGAAACTGGCTTCACATGGGAAAATCTAGATCTCTTTTTGAATTTAATTCTCATTCTATTCCTTAAAAATCTGTAACCTTAGATATAAATTAGAATTTCAGGCATTGTGTTTTAATTTTACTTTTTCATTATTTTTTCTTTTTTCAATCTAAATTTTAATTCTTATCAAATAATCTTTTTTCTAAAAACATATAACCTATTACAAATAGGGATATTTTAGAATTTAGTATTTTTATAAAATAATGTTTAAGATATAATTGATTTTGAATGTTTTTGTGAAAATAGGATTACATGTAATGTTAATGATGCTGAAAAGATGTAGATGTTTTCAGCCAGAATTAGATCATTTGTTTATTTAAATGACCCATGTTTTGAATGAGTTGTATGTGAATGACATGTCACCCGTGGCCAGTCAAACATTCTGCTAGGTGTACAATATCTGGCAATTAGTCTTCATGATCCAGTGATTTTGTTGTTATAAAGAGATTTATAAATGCAAACTTGTAAATTCACCCCCTGTGGATCCCTATACTTTTATTCACCCAGCAAAAATTTTATTCACTCCCAGGGAATTCAACCAATGGTTTGTAGAGCAGTCTTATTTTATGGGATCAACTCATCTGGTGAATATAAACCCCAACCCGAATCACTGTATACATGGAGAGATTTGAGATTTGTCCCTATATGCAAAATGTATGTTATTGGCTGATTGCAGATTTTAGATATAAACTTTTGTATTGATTGTAGATTCTGAATCATATTGCTTAAACTTTGAATTGGTCTGATGCAATGTTAATAAATCATATCAATCCTACTGACCTTCTGAATATGACTGAATCAGTTATAGATCCATAAGTAGTAAGGAGGGGAACATTCACCAAAACAAAATACAATCTATCTCAAAATAACAGATGCTATATAAACGTTCCATGGATAGAAGCTTATATATATTTATATAAAGAAATGAGTGTAAAGGAAAAAAAAGATTAATATTTATAAGCAAAGATAAGTGGAAGAAGATGAGTATTTTTTTGTAATTCAGCCCAATTCCTGACTTTCTTATTCCGTTAATTAAATCCCTACTTCTGATTCAATATAGTTATTGCCTGATTGGCTGAATCTTCTGTGACTTACCAATTGCAGAATGACACATCAATTTCTAATCCCCAGATTTTCAAATATAGGCTACAATTCAAATCTTATTCTTTGTCTCAAGGAAAAGTGGTCACCTTACCACAAATTGATGGAGGCATGCTTAGTAAAATGGTTATCATCAAGGCAAATGGAATTGGTAACCAGATTTCAAATCCTTGGCAAGACTGTTTACATTTTCCTTCATGCTAAATGCCATTGGGAAAGACATGAATCCATGTTCTCCTAGCTATGCATATTTACCAACCCCTCCACTCAGGCAGGATATGACACAAGGTCAATTTTTAAGTGAAGTTTAACGGGTTTGAATTCAGAGTTTTCCTTCTCCTAGACTAGTTGCCTCACCAAGGCTGAAGAACCTAGTCTGCCCTACTATTTACCTATAGCTGGAGGGAGAATATTTGGATTCATACCTTTCCCAAGGGTATTAGTGCTATGTGAAATGCAATCAGTCTCATCCAGGATTTGAACTTGTGTCACCATGTCCATTTCCTACGACAATAACCATTACACCACGGGCACCTAGCTATGTGTAAATAGTAAAACAGACTGGATTCTTTAGCCTTGTTGAGACAATCAGTCTTGAAGGAAAAATCTGAATTCAAACCAGCTTTACTCCATTTAAATATTGATCTTGTGTCACAACCTTCCGGTGGTGGAGATTTTTTTTTTTATATAAAAATGTTTAGTATCTTATATAATTCTGTTGTTTTACTCTTGAAGCAAATGAAAACTGTTTCATGCTCTTTTATGTATTTTGTCAGATGGCTTTTGTTATTCATATTTTGTGTTGATTGAACAATTTCCCTCATGTTTTTTTTTTAAATTTTTACAATGTTTTGACCATGTAACCACTGGGCTTCTTCTGGTAGTGTCAGATTTCTTCAACCAGTGTAAGTTTTTGGTATCTAATGTCCATTAGAATTTGAATACAAACATTTTTAAATTGTACTTACAAATAGTTAAAGATTTTTTTAGGAAACAAGACTACCAGTTGGATTCCTATAATATTAGGCTATGATGATATTGAGGCTTCTACACAGGAAGGAATGATAGTTTGGCATTTGCATCCCTCTGAGGATCATATCCAAATGAAGTGCCAGGGTACTGATTTTTTTGCATGAATACTGATTTGAACTTAATTTTCACTGTAGACTATGTGAGAAATTTGGTTTCTTTTATCTTCTTGGTATTCTACCAAATAATTGATTATTTAGGTATTCCAGAGATTAAAAAGAAAGAAAAACAAAAACTAATTTCAGACTCAAAGCAAAGAACACGTTCCTCCATTGGTCAGTCTGGGAATTCAACAATTCATCCACAGTATCAACACAAACAGAATCCTTTCTCTTTGCAGAAATTAAGATAAAAAAACCACACCTGAAAGATTTTCCCAAGTTTTACTTTTAAGAAACAAGATCTTCTTATTGTAAAAGAGCTTAAAATTCACCATCTTAGGATTCTAGTGTGTTCAAGATTTTATAACATTGTACTATGCAATATATAAGACTCTCATTGATAGTTAATCTATATTATGATGAAGTTTGTTCACATGTCTGGCTGAGGATCATAATCAAATAGAATCTGTTCATATGATTGCAAGCATGATCTTGTGATATTGCAAGGCAATCTTTAAGAGTCATTGTAAATCATTTTGATAATCACTCACTGGTATCATATCCCATCTTCATGAATGAAAACGCCTGACCCTCATAGAGCATGTGCACATTGACTCTTCCATAGTGTCTAAGAAGACCAAATGTTTCTCATATTTGTGAGGAATCTGGGGTTGTTTATTGTGAGTTAGTGTTTCCCTATTCATACACTTGCAAAAATTACATGAATTTGTCCAGGAAGAATGGTGCAATATTCCATAGACACAAAACAACAGAATAATAAGCAGAATGTTGTATTTGGAAAATGTCATTGATAGATATTTGGCAATAACAAATATTGATACCATCTTTATGTACAACAAACTCCAAAATTTGCATTTTTTAATAATAGTTATTATATGCAGTCAACTAATAAGCATGTACATTTGCTTTTGATAACATAGTAGTAATTTACAAAGCTCTTTGCTTCGATGTGGCACAAGGCCGAATGAATGGGGCACCCTTTTGATAACATAGTAGTACAAATTGTTTTCCTTACAAAATTGCAATTAAAATACACATTTTCCATATATCAAGTTTTTATTCTATAAATTTTTTATTTACTTGTACTTACAATTGCATAACACAAAGATCTTGCATTTAATCTTGGTAAAAACTGACACTAGAATTTTGTGAATCTGGTTGAAAAAACTGGTAGGGCTTAACTTTTGAGTGGGTATATATAAGTGACATTTGCAAATACAGGCATCTTGCACTGAATACTATTTTGCTTTTAGTAAAGATTCACATTAGTACAGGTACCCCCTACAATTATCAAAAAATGGCAAAAAGCAAAGAACCAATTACTATCAATAAATATCAGAATAATTTTCCCATATAAATAGCAACTGCTCTTTCATTTTATGCTGCGTTGGCTCATGAAAGGTTTCATAGAAACATTTGGATAGTGATAATGAACTATTGAACAGTGAAGTCAATTATCCTGTATTTGTAGCCTCATACTGACTAGACTAATCTTAGTAAATAGCGATTTCATTTGACTTTTTAAACTGGAGTTTCATATAAGTCTTTGACATATTTTCAAATCATTTTTCAAAACAAAAAAGTCAAAAAATACAAAGGTGAATTAAAAGTTTTGCAATATTTTGGTACATACTAGTTTGTGGCACATACATTATGTGACTGAAGCAGTTTGAGCAGTGGTCAGTACCTGCTGAGGTTGGTAGTATTGTGGTAGTAGTTAGTACATGGCTTCATTCCATGTGTGATTTGAAAGCCATACAGATAAACATACAACATTGTCTGATTCAGGAACTTATACTTTCCATATTTAAACCTGGCCATAACAAAGCAGAAGCAACAAAAAACATTTATTGTCTAAAAGGTGAAATTGATTACAGTAATCAGATGGTTCAAGAAACTTTGGGTTACAAGAACCTCAATGATCAAGCAAGGTCAAGTCAGCATCTCACAGTCCAATGTGGTTTGTCACCTTCACAACCTCACTAAAAGCATCTCAACCTGCCGGATTATGCCTTATATACTAACAAAATATTGCAAAACTTTTGACTTATCCAAGTAATTGAATTTTACTGATTCTTCTTTAGTTTTTATCCTCATTAACATTTAAATATTGTGGTTAGTCACCTCTTACTGAGTAGATCAGCCTGAGAAATCACAAGAAGCTTTTTAAAATCCCCACGAAGCCAGAATGTGACAAGATTGGGTTTATCTATGTAGTCATAATTAAGACTGATAAACTTGTTTTATCAATGCATAAATACCCTCTTTGAAAAATTTTGTGTCAAGTTAATTGTTTTTCAATCAGTTGGGATACCAATGAGATGATATTCCCACTTCTCATGGACCAACAACTTTGAAAGATCAAGTTCCATGGAATTTGTGCCAAATATTATCTTGAATCAACATGAACAATGTTGTCTTTTGTTGTTGATCACACTTCATAGATTGAAAACTTGATTCAAAATGATATGTACTGCAAACTTTGTAATAAGGCTATGGAACTTGATTTTCTGAAGTTGATGGACCTTGAAATTAAATAAGGTTTGGTTTAATGGCATGTCAACTCTTGTTGTGTTATCTAATACTGGAGTTAATCTTTTTTGCAAGCAATTATATGTTTTCAAGAACCTAATGATTACAATCCTTAGTAAATAATCATAGATTCAAGTAACTATTGTTAATATAAATAATTAGCACACAGTTATATGGTTTCAAGTATTCTTATGAATAATTTTCAAAAAGATCTATCAGACCCATAGATGATAAAACTACTCTGGATCAGATTGGACCTGGGCATGATGGCAATGAAGGAATACCACATTTCCCAGAGTTCAAAAACAGTTTAGTGTCATACCCAAGACACAGAGTTTTATTTTCAGATTGTGTTTTTCTTTTAAGTTTTCTATGCAGCTATAGCTGATTTCAATTAAAATTCTATGAAATATTTCATATAATTTAATTTTTGATTAAAATAATAAACATGCAACTTATTTTAGTCTTCATAGTTCTATTATAAGGTAAGTTCAAACATATATTTTTTCCCCTCAATGTTCCTGAGTAACCAGTTTTTAAATGGCAACTCTGATTCTATTTCTGTTGGATTGAGAATGCTTTCATTAGACATTCTAGAACACACAGATTGAGGGGAGCTGTTTGGTTTTTCTCAAAGGATAAGTATCATTTTCAATCTGGAAATGATATCCAAAAAGTTAACCGTTTTCAAGATCATTTGGATTTCAATTTGGAATCAAAATTCTTGACAGAACTTTGGTTTTCTTCTTGGTGCTATCAACTTCTTTACTATTACATCTCAATACCATCAATCTATCATCTGTAAATGTCCATATTTTTTCTATCAACCACTTCCTTTAATTTTGATAGCAAGTAGATGTCCATTAATTTATAAAACTCAGCTCCATGATGACTACCCATTGTGGCACAATGACATTTTTAATCCACATGGTAGAGTTCCATAACAAACTAAAGTCATACTGGGAAAATATATACAAACAGAAAAAATGTTTTAACACTAGCAAATAAGACAAGCAGAATGTCTCATATGAGACCAAAATCTTATTCTAAATTAAGAGATGGTGGTATCGAAATTTCATAAAAAAAGAGAACAAATATTTTAGGAAAAACATACCAACACAGACAAAAAATATAACCACACAATTTGAGGTGGAAAATTGTGTCAAAGATATTGGTAAAAAAAAAAAAAAGAAAAAAAAAAAAAAGGAAGGAAGAAAGAAAAAAAGACTCAACAAAATGTCCACAATGTAGACTTAATCCAGTCAGTGAAAAAAAAAAAATCAGCCATTGAAAATTCAGCAAAGAAATTGTCAATAACACATGTAAAGTGTTAAGAAAAGTTCTTCAAATTAATCAATGGAAGAACATGAAGCAATTAAATGGTTCAGAGGCAAAAGAGAAAAAGAAAATTGTGTTTTTCTTTGGTCTCTTATAAAAGACTTTTATGTTTATTGGTGAAAGAGACACTTGACAGAACCATTTATATGACAAAAAAATTACATTAACAAATGAAAATCATAAAATGCTGTTGAAAAATCTATTTTATTCCATAGAAAAATATTGATATATGACTAATATTGCAGCATAAAATGTATGCACATATGAATTCAAGCCATTTATTATTAGGGTTTTATCTTTTATAGAATTATGTCCTAAGTATGATACTAAACTGCATCCAGGAGTAGGGGTCGAGTTCTGGAGTTTTAAGCAGTGTATGGCCACCTCTTCATTATCTCCAACTCCACTACTTGAAACTACATAAATGTGTGCCAACAAATTATTAATATTAGACAGGATTATTTAAAACAATATAATAATGCACTAATTATTCATATCAAGAAAACTTACTTAAAGTTATAATTGTTTACAAATGATGACACTGGCCATTGAAGACTTAAGTTTCAGAATTGATTTTGTCTAATTTAGAATTGCTGATCAAAACAAATGGCATCACTTTTTTGCCTATAATGTCAGTTTTTTGTTCTATGAAACATTAAAATTTCAACCATTTTAAGTTCTTAATATGATAATAGTACCAGTTTTAACTAAAATTTAAAAAAAATATATTTCATTACATATTTGCATAGTCAATATAATAAAAATCAGACCTAAAAGTTTAGAGTTGAGCTAATATGGACAAGGGAACGTGTGTACACACACACATATTTGACTTTTTCAGACTGATATCCTAAAATCACCTAATAAATCAGCAGAATGAGCCCAATTTGAAGAAAATGTTTGAATTGTCCAGATCCTTTTTGTTATATTTGTGAAAGCTTTAAAGAGCACCAAGCCAAAAGGATGAATATTAAGGTTTTTGAGAAAAATTCATACTTGATTTTCAAATTAGGGGTCAACCATACTTGACGTGATATGATGCCAATTTTAAAATCATCAACCTCTAAATTAGTTAAAAATAACTCTAATAATTGTCACCAAAAAGAGTATTGGAAAAAAACAAAAAAAAAAAAAACAAAACAAAAAAAACAAAAAAAACTACTTGGCATTAAATAACTAACAAAAGTTGACATGCCATAAAATCAACCAATTCACTAACTTAATGAAATTCTGTGGGTGTAGGTCTGTCTATATTTTACAAGAGTTATTTTTTTGACAAATGATTAGAACTCATATTTCATATAAAATATCTAAAAATGATTAACAAATGCATTAATAGAGAGTATTATAGTTTTAAGTTTCCATCAGCAACTCAAAAGAAAAGATAAAGAAAATAAATAAACTTCATACTTACAAATAAAATTACATTTTTCAAGATTAGGGTTTTAAAGAAGTTATGAAATTTAAACTGTTAATATAATCTTACAGCATAATAACATTAATCCTAATTCAAGTTGGACATCTGCTAGGGTAGAGAACATATCGATGTCCTGAGTATGAGATTCTGGACCTTTATTACTATTATACTCAGCTTCACTCTGACCTGTTAGAGTCCCATCTAGGGGTCAAACAGATTTGTGTGAAATAATGTACTGTTAACCTGGTTAAAATGATTGCAAACATAAATTTTTCTACTATTTATAATTAGAGACCATAATTGTTAAACTGACTTTTAGCCCAGTCAACTGGGGCCATAAAATATGCAAGCTGCATCTCTGCAGAGGGGTAAGAACCCTCCTCCAATGAGTGTCCAAGATATGACACTAAACCATCAGATGGTGAGGCTCCAGTTCTGGACATTTGGTGAATGTGGAGTACACCTTCATTGTCATTACTCACGGAGCATCCTTGTTCAGGTCAAACATTTACTATACTAAAAACCCTTTAACTGTGTGCAAACAAATGACTGATGTCAAATTGAATTATTAGTATTACATAACAATACTATGAACCATTTAACTGAGAGTAAATGAATGAATAATATTGGCTAGAATTATTATTCCCACCAGTTATGGGTTAAACAGTACCACTTCTGTTTGTCTATAAGGATGACTTTGGCATTAAATAACCCATGAAGGTTGATATGCCATTAAACAAAGCAAGCAAACCAAAAGAAACCCGAAACAAACAAAAACCAAACTTAACACCTTGTAAGTAAATAATCCAACAGATCTTGAGTAAATGTAGAAATTTCTAGAAGTCCACCAGAGAACTATTGCACCTTGGGTCTGAAAAAAATAAAAAACTGAAAAGAAAAAAAAAAAAAAAAAGCATCACATATATCAAAAAAAAGAAGAGGAACAAAAACAGCCAATCATTATTGAGTATTCAGTTGAATTTATTTCCAACCGTTTCCACTCTTAAAAGTTTTTGTTTTTTATGTTAACAATAAACCTCAATTTCAATTTTACCCTAAAGATTTTTTTAATATTCTTTTTTTTTTGTTTTTTGTTTTTTGTATTGTATGATTCTGATAGGACCCATAGGAAAGGCCAGACCTGAATCCACATCTGTTTTTTTTTCCTGGGGTGGGGGTGGGGAGTGTGTGTATGTATGAATACATTCTGTATATACTTAAATGTATATTGGACGAATCTTTTTTGCTTTTTTTCCAGTTAAATTTCATATGTGACAATGACAACCAGTTGAGTTGAAGTGAGGTAACAACCGCGCCCTGTGGGGTGAGGGGACGGGTAACAGCAGCAGAAACAGCAGCAGCAGCTTTTAAGTGTATCCAGAGAAGGAAGGATGGGGTGGGGGAGAGAGGGAGAAAGAGAAGAAAAATGTTAAAAAAAATTTTTTTTCTTCTTTTTTAAATTCAAATTTTTATTTTTCTGTAGAAAGAGGTGGGGTCAGCTGCCACAGTCTGATAATCCACCAAGCCTCATCCTCACCTTTGCTCATCACTTGAAGAAAATGAGCAGATGGACAAAACATCAAATAAAAAATAAACATTAAAGGAAAGAAAAAATATTTTGGTCAAACAAGAAACTTTAAATTTCCTTTTCTTTTTTGCAGTCCCCCACCCTAGTTTTTTTTAAAAATTTTAACATCGAAATTCCAAATCTCTTTTTTACATGCCAAGAACTTACTGGAAATAATTTACCTTTTACAGGGATTTTAGTTGTTTAATGAATTCACTGCTATGTCAAAGCAGGTGGGTGGGGCATAATTATATAATGAATTTGTTCATTTGTTCTTGACTTCACCTTTTTGTCCATGGATTTTACAGAAAAGTAGACATTTCATTTAGTCTGAATTTTTAAATTCTTAATGCATTGTACCTACTTGTCTTTGTTTCCTTTCTGATAAAAAAAAAAGGAAAAATAAACAAGAAAATAATTTTCTTGTAAACATGTTTAATTTATTTTCCGAAAACTGTATATAGGCTCCCTACCACTCCACTTTAAAAGGGAACCTGGAAGAATTTAAATGGACAGCTTCCAAATTGAGAGAGAGAGAGAGAGAGAGAAAGAGAAAGAGAGAGTGATTGGGTATGTGTTGGGGAGGGATCAGTTCCTAACTTAGAAATGACCTATACAAAAGTTTTTCTTTTTTTCTTTTGCTATGATGTTTTGTCCATTAGTTTTCCACGATATGCTTCTAAAATCATGTGAGGAAGAAGATGAGAGCTTGGATGATTTACTATTTACAAAAATCTTAATAATAATAATAATAATAATAATAAAAATCATAATAATGTCATTTAGAAATGACTGATGGAGTGAGAAAAATGATTCCTATATGATTTTGTGTGATGCCTGAACAAAATGCTGCAAGTTGACAGCAAGTTAAAAATCAAAAAATAAAACAAAGAAAAAAAGAAAGATCAGCCATCAATACTGAGACAGAATAAAAAAAAATCAGTGGATCAATTCAGCATCTATTAGAAAAATAAAATAAGATTCAAAAAAAAATTCAAGTTAATTGTTTCCAAACATATGATGAGTGTCGGCAGACAGAACAGGGCATACCCACCCCCCTTTAAAACACGCAAGCTCCTCATATCCAAGCATACACACACCACATCCACTGTACACTTACACAAAATCCCCTGAAGATAGTTTAGCAGTTAAAAAAAAACAAAAAAAAAACAACAAAAAAACTGCTGAAAGTCTTATCATTATAAGCAGCGGGAAAGGGAATTGGGGTAGGGTCAGGGTTTACCGGAAGAAAGTCTCTTCCTGCAAATGTTTTATATGTGTACTGTTTTTTCTTCTTCTTCAATGAGTTCATTTTCACTTCTGATGAGTTGTTTCTTTGTTTTGGTTGGAGTCACACGACAAAAACAGAAAAAAATAAAAAGGAAAAAAAAAAAAAAAAAAAAGGGTCTAGAATTTAACAAAAATAGAAATCCCAGTCCATTGAATTTTGAAAGTCTTCAGTATGAACCGGAGATAAGTAGATGGCAGAAAGTCTGTCTGCGAGGGATCAGTCAGCACATATGAAGCTAGTGGGCACCTCTGTATGAGTATATATAATATGTCATTATATATATATATATATATATGTATGTATGGGTAGTTGTATGTCTGTAATTTGTGTTGATATTTTTTTTATATGCATGTAAAATATACATTTCTTTATACATACACTCTCTCTGATGTGCATGTACAGAAGGAGAATGGTGAAAAAGCTAAAGAAGAGTCGATTAAGAACGGTATGCAAAATTGAGATCCCATATTTCGTTAGTGCAGACCATTTAGTTTCAAACCATTTTATTCATGTTTTATATACACTCCTGGATTTTTAGTAACATCAACCAGCAGAAGTCCTTAGTTGTTCACTGTCAACGGATCAAGTGTGGCAGGGAGAGAGAGATAGTGAGATGTGTGCAAGGATCTGCACCCAAACTCTGTTGTTTTTAGCCTCAAAAATAAAATGGAAGGTCAAATAGATTAAAATAAAGATTGATGTTTTTTTTTGTTTTAGGTAATAAACTGGAGAAATTTTCTCTTTTTTCTTTCTTTCTTCATTTTCAAACTAGTAACTGGTAAAGCCAGTACTTTGTATATAAAAAAATTGTAATCTGAAAATGGTGAAGTCACAAAAGTTTAAAAAAAAAAAAAAAAAAAAAAAAAAAAAAAAAACACCCCCACCCAACCCAACATGAAGGTGACAGAATTGTCCAATATCTGCAGTCGTAATTTTTCTTTCTTTTTTTTTTTTTTTTTTTTTTTGCTTTCAATAGAGAACATTACTAATTTTTCCAAACATTTTTTTCAGAGGAACACCTTTCATTTCAGTCAATCAAATTGAAAATTATTATTGGAGTTATAGTTTTTTCTTGTTTAAGCGGCCAATTCTTCATTTTTCTGGTTTTTATATACATGTATAAATGTATACACACTGACACACATGCAAAAAAAACCCCCAAAAAACAAAAAAAAAAACAAAAAAAAAACACCCCCCTACAAAAAAAAAAAAAAAAAAAAAAAATTTTTTGCACAGCTTGGGCAGATGAATGTATATACATATATCCATGCTCTTCTTTTGGAGAAACAAAAAATAGGTTCTCCTCTCATTCCTTTTCTTCTATTTTCAAATTTAATTACAAGTCATGATTGGGCTCAAAAAATTCATCAAGTCTTAGTGATTTGCTTATAGCCATGAAATAATTATTTCTTCAGTGTCAACAACAGCTTATGTTCCATAGAGATATGAACCTAGAGTAAAGCTGAGAGGGAGGGGGAGAGAGAGAGAGAGAGAGAGAAGGTGAGAGAAAGAAAGAAAGGGAGGGATGATGGTAGCACCTGCCAGTTCATTGGATGTGAGACAGACAGCAGGAATTTTTTTGTTATTTTTTTTGTATTTTTTTTCTTTAAAAGATTGTATTGTGGTCACCAAAAGCAACGAAGCAGTTGCATTTGGGGGCAAACAACACCAATAATCTCCCCTCCCCATTCCTATTGCCTCCTGATATTATCAAATGATAATTTACATTCATTTGCACCACTATTAGCTTGGAGAGCTCCTTCAGGTGGGGCCAGGCATATTGGGCATCATGCCCATATATTGTTGACCAGGGCTTGGCATCATATTGCCCATGGGTGACATCTGGCGAGGTCGGTTCTGAGAATATAGCTGTTGCTGGAATTGTTGAAACTGTTGGTTGAATCCAGCTGGACTTACAGGGTTAGAGCCAGGACCCTGAGGTGGACCATTGGGGGGGCCCCCAGGCATACGTGGACCACGCTGCATGGCTGGGTGGGGCATACCTTGCATTGGCATGCCTGGATGCATTCCAGGGCCAGGCCCTGGACCTTGCATCATTTGTTGACTTTGCATCATTCCATTATTTATCATTCCTGGTGGTCCACCACCCATCATCTGTGGGTTGAACTGAGGATGCATACTGTGGGGGGGCATGTTCCCATCCATTCCATGTGGGGGAAGATTGCCACACATATTACCACCACCTGGATTCATACCATTCATCGGCCCCATACCAGGCATTGGGCCTGGACCTAACATATCACACGGACCCATATTACTAGGGAGACCTCCCATGGGATTATTCATTGGGGACATATGAACAGGACTACCCATACCAGGTCCAGGCATGTTTCCTGGCATGTTTGGATTGGGGTTCTGCATCATCATTGAGGGTGGCATACCACCTGAATGGTTAGGCATACCTGGCCTCATTTCTGGTAAGGAAGGTCCAGCAAAACGAGGCATTTTTGCCTGTGGTGGTTTGCAATCTAAACTGTGGCCTGGAGAGGCCAGTTTTTGCATGAAGTCCAAATCAGGCCTTTGATGTTTGGCATTCATATTTTGGGAATTCTGAACAGGCTGTGCAGGCAAGTATTGAATAGTGTTCGGAGTTTTTGCTTGGATTTGAATATTTGCATTGCCTACAGAATTGGAAGAAAAGCCTGGAGAATGGGTCATGCGTGAATTTGGGTTGACCATTGGATTCGTAGGGTTTCCTGGTTTTGCATTTGTCTGTTTACCAGGATTTGGATGAGGCCCAACATTGGGCAACATGGATTGGTTTTGGCTGACAGAGGTTGGTACTGGACCAGGACAACCTTGCTGCGGTGGTAGAGGTCCAGGTGGCCTCGGCCCAGGCACCTGCCCCATACCCATTTGGGCAGCTTCTGGCGGTACTTGCATGGAGGGACTATAACTGGGTCCATCAATATTAAGCTGTTGCATTGGTGGCATGTTAGCATTCATGAAGGAGTTGTTGGGACCTGGCATCGGACCTTGGGTCATTGAATCAGGTGTCATTGGACCCTGGCCTGATCGCACACTTTGGCCTGGGGGCATTGGACTGTGACACTGACTTTGAGAAACAACCATGTTGTTGTTACTGTTGTTAGATTGCGTCGTCAATCCTTGTTGGGGATTGTTTGTTGAATTTTGCTGACTGCTAACATTACCTTGTATCTGTATACTGTGGAACGGTCCACCTTGCATCATATTTTGCTGCATCTGATGAGACAAGTGTTCGACTCCCTTTGCAAGGTTCGCCAGACTGGCTGATGTGATATTTGTCATGTTGCTTGTCTTGGACGAGCTCGCGGACGAACATACACTGCTGGATGTACTCGTCCCCCCACTTGATATGTTTGAATTACAAGTCATTGAGGGTGGATCATAATGGGACAAACGTAAACCGCCACTGGACATTGGCGATGGTCCAGACAGCGGCCCTGGACTGGACATAGGGCCGACACTGGATGATTGACTTGAATTAGACAACGGTCCCTTGTTGGAACCAGGTCCAATATGCATCGGAGAATTCACCTGACTGTGAGGAAAATTATTGCTCTGGCCTTCATTAGGTAATGCAGGTTGTTGTGGTTGTGATGGAGGCATGCCTTGTTGCTGTTGGGGTGGTGGTGGTTGCTGAGATGGAGGCATACTTTGTGGAGGTATACCTTGTTTCTGTGGGGGCATCCCTGCCTGTTGTTGCTGTTGTGGAGGCATTCCATGAGGATGCATGCTCTGCTGCTGTGGAGGAATACCTTGCTGGTTCATACTGTGTGGTGGTATACCCTGAGCCATACTATGAGGAGGCATACCAGGCTGTGGGTGCATACCCTGATGTTGAGGAGACATGCCATGTGGTGGCATGCCAGGTTGATGCTGGGGTGACATACCATGTGGGGGCATGCCTGGTGACATGCCATGCGGAGGCATACCAGGTTGATGTTGGGGAGACATACCATGTGGAGGCATGCCTGGAGACATACCATGTGGAGGCATGCCTGGCTGATGCTGTGGTGACATACCATGTGGAGGCATGCCTGGAGACATCCCATGTGGAGGCATACCAGGTTGATGTTGTGGAGACATGCCATGCGGAGGCATGCCTGGTTGTTGGGGTGGAGGTAATCCCTGCTGCTGTGATTGTTGTTGTGAAGGCATACCCTGCTGCTGTTGCTGCTGCTGCTGTTGTTGTTGTGGTGTCATACCTTGTGGCTGCTGTGACTGTGATCCAGGTGTACCTGGCTGCTGATGTGATGGAGTACCTGGATGGCTAGTCACATTTTGTTGTTGCTGTTGTTGCTGCTGCTGCTGCTGTTGTCCACCTGCTGACCCCTGTTGCTGTTGTGAGGATGTATTTGGTGGCTGGTTTCCAGGGGGCCCGGGTTCCCGATAAGCAGTATTCAGCTGCTTTGTTATCGTTAATTCCTGACCCTCAAACGCATTGAGGTAATTCAGTTGTTGGGGTGAAGGGGTCGGTTGAAGGTTTTTGTAAATTTCTTCCATGTCTTCACGTTTCCTTTTTGTCGACTGTGCATAGCTGGGTGGGGGTTTGTTGTTTGAATTTGGGCCCACACTCATATCAGGCTGAAACTGCTCAGGGTTACCAGCTCTCTGCAAAGTAAGGTTTGAATTTTGTTTCGCTGATGGCGGCATGTTAAACTGGGAGTTCATGCCACCTGGAGACATGGGCGGGCCTGGGTGCGGTCCGTGAACACCAGGAGGCTCCATGTTTCCAGCCGGCGGAAGTCCAGAGGGAGAAAAGCCGTGACCCATCCGACCAAGTCCAGCCTGCTCTAGGGAGCTTAAAGATGGAGGTCGCCGAGGACCAGAAAATAAATGCATAGGGTCAGGAGATTCTGGATGTCCATGTCCAGGTATCGAAGGTGACAACATTGGGCCGTTCATATTAGGTGAGGTAGATGTATTCATTCCGGCAACCCCTTGCCGTTTTTGAGATATTGAACTATAATATGAGGGTGGCGAGGGATGCATTGAGTTAGGGGGGATTTCCATACCAGAGTTCAGTTGGTGAGCCATTTGTTGCATTCGTCGTTTCTCTGCGTAAAATTCTTGTTGGAGCCGAACCCATTCTCGTTGAGCTGTCGAGATATTCTCCATGTTTCCTGTCTGCGGACTGAATTGTGGGGGCATACCTTGCTGCTGTTGCTGTTGCTGCATCATGAACTGGTGATGTGACATCATGTGCTGTGGGGGCATTGGCTGTTGCCCCATCATTCCCTGCTGTTGTTGTTGCTGCTGCTGCTGCTGTTGTTGTTGCTGCTGCATCATTGCAGACTGTGGGGACATTTCATGAGGAGACATACTGTGGGGAAACATGTTAGGGGGTTGTTGCATTCCCTCAGGGGGCATCATGTTTGCCCCAGGAGGAAAACCTCGCTGTTGTTTTAATTCTTCTGGAAAGAGAAGAAGCTGTAGTTTCTGCAGAGAAGCCAGTGACTCCTCCCGTTTCTGCAATTGTTCTGGAGTCAACTTATCATCAGGGACTTTATTCTGTAATAAATTTCTATAGCCTTTACCACACATGCGATATGGTTCGGGATCAAATCCCGGATTGTCTGGTAATGCTGGAAAGTTGTTTCCCATCTGTCCCTGTGAAGAGTGACCAGGAGAAACTTGCCAAGGTATCATGCCTCCACCTTGACCCTGGGGCATCATATTAGGATTATTGGGGTTGTTTGGATAATTCATATATTCTTGTTCTTGGAGATTGGCATTCTGTTGCTGTACCCATTGGGCCACAGCTGAATTAGGATTTGGGCCCATGTTGGCCATATTAGAGTTCTTTATTCGACACATATTTGGCTGCCGAACATTGGCCATGCTGTACATTGGTACTCCACCAGGGTTCCGGTTAAATGGACCCCCCTTGGGAGGAAATTTCTGTAAAAAGAAAAGAAAGATGATTCAAGTGTACAATATTTATAGAAGATTAGTTTTTATTTCCACATTTTAAAAATTTCAAGTAATAAATATCTATTTTAATATTTTAGGTGGATGAACATTTATTTTTAAAATTAAAAATCAAAGATTCAGGTATATCAACAGATTTATGATTAATCACTAATGTTAACGCATAATAAATGAAAAAATGTGTGCAAGCAGGTAGAAAAATCACCTTTATGACCCCTGAAAGGTCAATAAAAAATCACGGGTTAAGAGAAAAGCATTACTATATTTACTGACATACCACTAAAAAACAAAGCATAATGCTCGGAAGATATTATCTGGGCCTTATATGTAAAGTTTATATATATATATATATATATATATATATATTATATATATATAAATAAATGTATTTAAAATAGGAAGGTCCATGAAGAGATTTGTATTTTTTGAATTTATTTTGTTCTATTCGTATTTTTTTAATCTATTTATTTCTACAACAACCATTTTAAATATATATATATATATATATATATATATATATATATATATATATATATATATATATATATACACACACATAAATTACTTCTAAAAATGGAGAGAGAGGATGGATGTGTAGATGGTGTAACAGTCATAAATTACCATTCATAGGAAATGAACTGAGCAAGACAAGTTCAAATCCTGGAGGAGGCTGATTGTATTTCATTTTGTGCAAATGTCTTTGCGGAAAGTATGAATTTATCTCTTCCCTCAGCTATAGTAAAATAGGAAGACAGACTTGGCCTTGGTAGGCCAACCAATCTTAGAAAAGATAAAACTGAATTTAAAACCAGGTACTTTCTTTTATTAAGTTTTGTTGAGTGAATATCAACCAATTTACTGTTTAATGAATGTGATATCATAGGTGGGATTTATTGAACAAATATGTCAAAACTTCAAGTGTTTTTAAATTTGGCAGTAGGGAAAAAAAGAAGTGATAATCACAGGTTATGTTGGCAAAGAAAAGTTTATTTTAAAATTACTAAAAGGTTACTGACAATATTAGACAACTGAAAAAGTTTGGAGGGTACAATAACTGAAATGCTTAGACAATAACAACCAAGATAAGAAAACTAGTCTGAGTATATCAAAGCAATAATAAGGTGTTTTTTTTTTTGTTTTGTTTTTCAAAAGAGATCAAATACAGGACATCTTAAAATTAATGTTCAGCACATATCTATGCTGTGATAACAATATCATGTTTAATGATAAAAAAAAATATTTACCTGTAAAAACTGCTTAGTGCCTGGCTGGTCCATATGAAATGCCAAAATGGACTTGTGTTGACCCTGGCGATATGAATCTGCTGCTTGATTAGCTAAACTTGTATTAAAAACAAAAATCTGACTATGTTGTTGCATGAAATGTGCATCGATGGGACCTCCAGACTGAGGGGGCTGCTGTTGGGGCTGCTGGTGATTTGGAGACATCATACCTGGATAGGGAGGCATCCCTTGTGCAGATTGTGGAGGGGTTTGACCTAAGGGGGGTCCCTGACCAGGACCACAGCCTGGCATTCCTTGAGGGTGGAGAGGCCCTTGTGGAGGATTTGTACAGTTCGCTTGTGATGGTAGGGCCTTAGAATTGCCACCAACCATCTGTGTTTGGGACACCCCAGATGTTGCACACTGACTCTGGGAGGCATTGGTTGGTGTTTGGGTTGTTTGGGGACCCACAGCAGTTGAGGGAGTTCGAGGCAGATCACTTGAGGCAGGAGATCGACCAATATTTTCAGCACCTTTAACAAAGAAAATGGTAAATGTATTAAATAAAATTATTAATAATTAAAAAAAAGTGATTTCATAGATATGTACAAATCATCTGAATAAAAAATTGAGGAAAAGACAATAGAATTTTTAAATAATCATCTTTTAAATCATTGATATAGAATCAAGTTCTTTTTGATCATTTGAATATTTGAGATGTTAAAAAAAAAAAAAAAAAGAAAAAAAGGTAATAGCCTGTATAATTTTTTTTTGATAGGCCAATCATATATATATATATATATATATATATATATATATATATATAAAATCAAACACAACAGAACAAAAAAAAATCAAAACCAAAAGAATAAATGTTTTTCTTCTGTGAGCAGCACCCAAATGAACTTAAATTTTCTCTTGTAAACCAAATTATTTTGGAAGGGAGATGCTGTGCCAGACTTACCTGTAAGCTAAATAAGCTATAGATTAAAGTTACACATATTTGGGGTATCATTTTGAAAAATACATTTTTATCTTATCAATAGCTTTTATTCCTTAACACTAATTTATGAATATATATTATAAAAATAAACCTGTTAGAAACAGGAACAGAATAGAGTTGCTACATAAGACAGATTCAGTCATAATGTCAGTTAATCAAGTAAGCTGCAGCAACGTGTTTTATCAATTAATTAGTTTTAAGGAACATTTTCCAACTAATTTCATTTTGGAATTATCAATGAATAATGTGTAATTTTTTTACCCAAATTATTTTCAGAGAAAGGTCTCAAATTTCATAGAGCTTAAGGCCTCAGCAAGTGAAGGTTTGGCTTTTGGAAAATGGTTGTAAAAAATTTAATAAATAATGAATATATCAAAAAATATTTATAACATACACATGGAAGAAAGAGAGTTGATAAAAAACCCTATTTTTTAAATTTTGGTTTTTAGTATATCAATAATTTGTTGAAATAACCTGAATTGGTTAGAAAAGGAAAAAGTGGGGCGCAGTGAGAGAGCTAACTTAAATTTTAATATTACCTGTAGAAACAACAAAAAATTGTTTATTATCTTGTTTTACAGGTAATGAAATGTGATTCACTGGAAAAGAAAAGGCATTTAAACAGTGTTTTAAGTTGTTTCTACACATACTGTTAAAATTTAAGATTATCTGAAAGATAGGTCAAATTATTTAATTAGGAAATGATATTAATAGTTTTGAAACAGTGTGTATATCTCAAACTTAAAAAAAATCCTTTATATTAATGTAATCATATTCATGAGAAAAACTGAAACTTTTGTTACAAAGTAATCATCATCACTCATTTTTTTTTTTGAGGGTCAGAAATAAATTCATGATTTTGAGTAGATAGATTTGGTGTAGAAATAACCTCAGCAACACCAAGTTACAGAATCCAACTGAAGACAATGGCAGAACACTACACAATTCATGTTATAAAAAACAGCTAGAAGAATTTCAAAGAAGCAAAGAAAATCATAATGTTCAACAGGTTTCATTTTGTAGTATGGTGGCTCTTAGAAGGAATACTGAATGAAATATATCTTTGTTGGCATTTACAAAATGGCAGATTAAAAAGAAATGGTAAATGTCAGGAATATAGCCATGTAAGTCATACAGCATATTCAATAATAATAATAATAATAATAATAATAATGTGTACATTTACAGAAGGCACTCTTTCTTGGGAACCTTAAAGCTAGAAGTCCAAAATAAAGTTAGATGAGAACTGTAATCTGATTTTGCATAATGCTAATACTCTTATGAAATGTATGAACCGAACTATTCTTCTCCCAGCTATGAGTAAATAGAAGGGCAGGTTAGACTCTTCAAACTTGGTATGGCAACTGGTCTAAGAGAAAGAAAAATGAATTAAAACAGGTTGTAGACTAGAATAGGAATTGGCTCTACTGAGAGGGCCAAAAGAGAAGGACTGCTTAATTGTGAAATATCATAGAAGTAACCCATCAGGTTAGCAAGACTGGCAGTAATCATTATGTAATGCTAATAATGAACAATTGCAAAAAAAACAAAACAAAAAAAAAAAAACAGGGTTGGATTTTATACTGAACTTTATTCAATATTCATTAAGAAAAAAAAACAAAACATACACACACACACACACACACACACACACACACACACACACACACATTTTCATTCATTTATTTCAGTGGTCTCTGTACTGCTAATCCTGCCCAAGAGATACACAGCAAGTAGTAACCTCACAACCAGACCAAGTCATGGGTCCAGTGAGAGATATAGGATTTTTATTGCAAACAAGAATGTCTTTCATTAAATGAAGAACACAGGAATAAACAATGTTTATATTTTCATGAATTTTCTACATGAAAAAATAATCTGTATAAAATGAGAAACTGATTATGGGGGAAAGAAAAAGGATCAGTATATATATATATATATATATATATATATATATATATATATATTGAAATGAATAGGTCCTCAAATGATTTATATATATATATACACATACATACATAACACATCACTGAATAAGGGTTGGGTTGGATTGTTTGGATTTTATAGAATATCAACATTTGTAGGTTATTTAATGCTGAATCCATTTTTATACAAATGAACAGTTCTATTTCAAACAATTCAGTTTAGCATAAGTACACAGTTTGTCAAAAACATTTCTATTTTAAGATATTTAGTTTATTCAAACAGTTCTAATTCTAATAATTCAGTTTAGTATAAGTATAGATTTTGTTCACACACAGTTAAATGTCAGAACAGTTCAATTTCAAACAATTCAATTTAACTTACAAAAAGAGTTTTGTTTCAGATAATTCAGTTTAGCATAAGTACACACTTTATAAGTCAAAACAGTTCTATTTCAAGCAATTCAGTTTAGCATAAGTACACAGTTTAGTTCTATTTGACCCAAAGATAGGACCCTAACAAGTGCTACCACTCTGGGTCAGATGGACCTGGGAGTGTTGCCAGTGAAAGAGTACTCTGTATTTCCCAAAGTTCCAGCATAACCGGATTTTAGTGTCATATTCTTTTATTTTCCAATTTATAACTGGTGTTAGTCTTAGTTATTTTAGTTCCCAGTAATATGTAGATAGAGCAGTCTGATTTCATAAAGTTGGATTTCTAAATGACTGCAGATGACTATATTATCTAAATTTCCAGTTAAGCTTGTCATACCAATATAAACCTTATCAATATTATAATTCTCTTTAGTTAAAATATTGGCCTGATACACAATATTATCAAGGTTACATTTGTTTTCTTAGGGCATTTTTTCAAATTCCATTCTCCCCGGAAGTAATATGATGATATCTAATTATAATTTTAAATATTTCATCCAAAGATGGTTTTTATAAAGCTTATAAATTAAACTTTTAAGAATTTGTAAGAGTCTGAAATAGATTTATGATACCAAGGAAGTGAATTTGTGTGTGTGTGTGTATATATATATATATATATATATATATGTATGCACATCCATCCATCTATACACACACACACACACACACACATACATATATGTACATACATGATAAGGTGTCTGTGTTTAATGGCATATTAAACTTTGGGGATTATTCAACATCAACGCCATCCTTTTGAAAGAACAGCAGTGATATTATTTATCTAGTATCTGTGGTGATATGGGACACACACATACACACACCTAATTATTCATACCTTTTACTACTGTGATAATACTATAATTTATTTTAACATATATATATATATATATATATATATATATATATATATATATATTTACTTAACCACTTTGCATGTGCAGGATTACACACAAAGTCAATATGTAAATGGAGTTTACCTGGTTTGAATTCAGTTTTCCTTTTTCTAGACCAGTTTCCATAACAAGGTTAAAGAGCCTAGTCTACCTTAGAAATAATAAGGGTGACTGGTGAATAACCCATAGCTAGAGGGTAAATAATTGGATTCATACCTTTCCCAAGGTTATTAGTGCTATAAGAAATGCCAACAGGGTTTGAACTTAGGTTGCTGTGTCCATTTTCTATGACAACTATTACAATACAGGCTCCTCCCATTTTAGTCTGTGTGTGTGTGTTTGAATAGGAGACATTTAATGCTGAACAATGTTAGGCTAATATGCTTGACTTGTAAACTTAATCATTAAAGAGTCCCCAAACTTTGAGCCCAGACTAAGTTTAATATTCTTTAAGAAATCTATAGAGCAAGCCAGTATGGTAAAACATTTATTTGTGTAGTGTTTTCAATCCTTATCATGCACCCAATTACTGTTGGTTCTGTTAGTTGTGTAGATCTAGATAAAGGTGAGAAAAGATAAATTTCATGACTTTTCTGTGCTATTTTAGAATTTGCATTTTATATTTCAGTTAATAAAAATAGTTTAAAAAAATTGCATTTATTTACACCATATTTTTATCATAATTCTATTTGATCTCAAATGCTAGAAAAATTGTTTAGTAATATTAGCATGAAATATTTTATTGTTGTATTTATGCACTAAAACATTATATAAAACATTGAAAAAACAAAATAGAAAAAGAACCCAAGTTTACACACTGCTTTTCAAATAATAATAAAAAAGAGAAAAAATTGTATTCATAAAAAATTCATAGAATGATGGGGGGGAAAAAAAAAAGAAAAAAAAGAAAGAAAAAGTTTTTAGTCAAATATTGACTAATTTCATGAGTGATATTTGTAAAATGTCAAAGACTTTTCCAAGGAAAAGGTTTGACCATATTCATATTTACTCATTATTTGTTTTCTGAAGAAAACATTTCTTAAAAAGAATATATTATTAAAAAAAAAAAAATCACCAACAGGATTTGTATCATAGCTCTAAACAAGTTCAAGTATAATAAATTAGTCTTAATAGTTTATTATTATATTCAAGATTTTAGGGATGAAATCTTCTTGGTACAATTTTCTATATACTTCAACTGAATTATATCATTCTAAAATGTAGATATTAGAGAATGTGTAAAAAAAATCATGCATGCTTAAAAAAAAAAAAAACAAATAAAAAAATGCAAATTCAAATCTTCTAAATAGCATGTGTTTGTATCAGTACCAGCCATTTTGAATCCATTGCTTACCGAATGCCTTTATGCAGTGACCATGATTTATCAGCAAAATTTTAATCATCTCTCCATTTTCAGTCAGCTGTTTTCCTATTATGCTTGTTGTTTCTTGGGTGCCATTCTACAAACCTTTTTACATCATTTGTTATCCTCCCTTCTCATTCATTTTCATCAAATAACTTTTATATCTTTTACCTTCTTCTGCTCTCAGATCCATTTTGATTTCTGAGATTCATTCTGAGCATCGATTTCTGTGTCATTGTTTTACACATACTGAGTTTAAGTGTTTTCTAGTCCAAACACTATGATTCTTGAACCAGATTAAAGAAACCACTTGGTTTGATTGTCAGTTGTCTAGATCTTCAAAAATCACTTCTGACCCACATGTCATACATCTACCTGGTCTTAAGTTAACAGTAAATCTGTTGTCTTTTGCTTGCTTATAATTTTGATTAAGAGAAGTCCATTGACAAGACTTGGATCAGTACCGGCATGGATTGATAGACAATATAAATCAAGCTCTAGAACAAAGATTAGATTGATTTATATATTATTGTATGTTTTGATGGTTAAATTAACTTACATTTTTATCAGGCAAGAATTATATGCATTTCATGTACTTACCCAACCCCTATGTAACACATGGTCAAATTTCTATGTAGTTTTACAGGATTTGAATTCAGAGTTTTCCTTCTCCTGGACTTATTGCCATATTAAAATAAAAGAGCTCAGCCTGCCCTACTATTTACCCATAGTTGAAGAGATAATAGTTGGATCCATACCTTTCCCAAAAGTATTAGCCCTATATGAAATGCAAACAGCCTCATTCAGGTTTCAAACTAGAGTTGCTGTGTCCATTTCCTAAGATGATAACCATTACACCACTAGCATCTGAAAATATGTATTATATTTCAAGAAATTATTTCTGAGAAGTTATAAGATTAATTTTATAAAAAAGACTATTTTGAAAATGGTTGGGTTTGGTTTATTTAATGACATATCAACTCTTTATAGGTTATTTAATGCCAAAATTTAATTCATTTCAATGTTTCATTGTATTTTTTAAAAATTTGTCAATAATCCTTTTTTTTTTCTTTTTTTTACACCCACAATTATATGAGTATTCTTATCTAATACAAATAATTTGCATACATTTGTATGATTTCAAGTTCTGATTTAATACAGGTAACTTATATGGACACTCTTTTGTGCAAGGCGGGGAAGTGTCTCACTACTTTGCAGAGGATACAAATAAGATTTTCTAAGCCTAACTAACAGAGCTATTTTGAAAATCAAATGGTAGCATGAGGAAGAATTAAGAGCATTTAATAACATAAACTGAATGAACATATGCTGAACTTCCTCCTCTTGTTAAAAAACATTCCTCTTGTAAGCTAAAGGAACTAAGGAAGGAAATAGTCTCTTAGACTCAATGTCCTTTTTTTCCTATACAAATGTATAGAAAATATATACCTTAAACTATTAAAATTATTATTTAGTTTGATGTAAGTGGTTTCAAATATAAAGGGGAAGAGATAAACGTTTGAATGGATAGATATTATCTGAATGCTATTTAGCTCTTGAGAATACTTTTCCAAACACTCTTAATGAAATATCACCAACCTTATAAAAAATACCTGTGGAGACTCATGTAATTAATTGTCCTATATTCTGTGATACATTGACTTGCAAATGTCCTTATTATGATATGAAGAACAAAATCATCATTTACCATTATTATTTATATATAACATGCACTCCTAACTTAGGACTACAAAAATTCTTGAAATAAAAATTCTCATACATAATATACACTAACTTTTTAGAATTTGTTGCAGCTAAATTTAGCACATGTTTATGTTTGTGCTGATCAAAAGTAAGAATTTATATAATTTATGTTATGTTTTGAAACACAAAATTTACACAGTATTTAGAGTAAACACATGAAAATGTTCACATAAAAATGCAACAAGCTTACAGTGAAATTAAGTTTACATGAGGAAAAACAAAAATATAAACAAATACACATTCCAGTGAATATTTCTGTATAATGGTGTAAAACAGATTGGTTTGGATTATAGATATGACTTACATTCGGTCATTCCAGCCCAAATATGGTGAGGCAGATGATTATATATTTCTTGTGTATAATATGCACCCTTAACTTTTGAGTTGAAAAATCAGGAAAAATAGTGACTTATGCATAAATAATAACAGTATTTCTTCAATAATTTTGTCACCCCCCCCAAAAAAAAACACTGGGGAGTTTCACAATTCTCCCTTCTTTGCCCTATATTTCAATTTCCAAAAGTTGGCAACAGTAGCACTTGTGTCTCTCCCCTCATTTAACAGCAGTGTTTGGGTTTTTGTTCCAACCAAGCAATCTTTCATCAAATCATAGGAAAGATTTTAATTAAAAAAAATATTAAAAAAAAAAAACAATGAGAAAAATTCTATTTTCTAAAACTATCTTTTATGTTGAACTTTTTGTAAAGGTGAAACTTTAATTTCCTTGTGCCGAATTTGTAAGATTAAAAGACAAAGGAAAAAGAAAGGATCATTGTATTTTAAGATAAATCAAGTAGATCTTGTAGTTCGATTAAAATTTTTTTTTTATCACATTAATCAATTTCTATTTTGCTCTTTATGCAGAAAATCAGTGTAACAAAAATATTTTATTTGACAAAGAGTTTAAGATTACAGCAGAATTTTAACCTGTTAGAATTATTTGAGGGGAAACTTTTTATTGTAAGAGTCTTAAACAAAAAAAACATGAGATTAGTATAAATATTTATTATACTTATAAAGTTCAGTCCTATTCAAAAGACACTGATAGGATTCAAAATATCAATATGACATAAAAAAAAAAGTTTTATTTTCTAACTCTAAAAAAGTTCACATGCAAAAATAAAAGTTTTCACCAAGAAGGGTCATGAGCATCATCCTCCGGCAACAAATCAAATGAAACAATATTTAAGAGCACACCAAATACAACAATTAAAAAAAAATAAAAGAAAAAGGAATATAATATTTTTTTCAAAACACCAACACCAATGGAGGGTGATAAAGTTGTTAGCATTAGACATAAATTAATTCTGAATTGAACCAAAAAGATTTACATAAAAACCACAACAAATAATATTCAAAAGATGGATGCATCGAGACAATTTTAAACATTAAAATCAAAGTGAAGAAACATAGGCTGACTAATATTAAACATCATGAATTGTGAACTATCCCAGTGCATCTGACCCCACATGATCTTTAGATGAACAAGAAAAATAATCAAAAACTGATAATATTAAACACAAAAATGTTCAACAGTACAGAATGAGAGACATTATTACAATATTTAGTCCTATAGTAAAACATGTTTTTATGTAATTTAGGAAAAAAGAAAAACTTTGGATTTTGAGTGAAAACTTAGATCCATTAGATGGTTTTAAACTTTACTGTTTCCTGATCCTTCAACAGTTCTGAGCATCAGAATTAAAGAACAAAGATATTTTGGATAATTTTCTGCCCTAAGAAAATCTGAAGAGACTGAAGAATAAACAGAACACAAACAAAACACAGAAAACAGCAATCAATAAAGAAACAACCAATAAAAATAAATATGGAGTAGTAAAAAAAAAAAAGAGGGGGGCATAATTAAATACTCCAATGTTTCTATATTGTGTGTGAAATAAATAAAAAAATTTAAAAAAAAAAAAAAAAAAAAAAAAATTTTTTTCAAGGAAAAGAATTTTAATCATACTATTAATTTTCTCTCTCCAACAATCAAAAATACAAAAGAAAAAAATTTTTCCCAACATCATGACATTAATCAAACACTGACTGACTGACACACACAACATGCCAGGTGCATAGTATAGTTAAGGTTAATTGGTTGCAGGTAAAAAATGTCCAGAAGTAAGAAGAGACGAGAAGAGATAAGTTTGTTGATATTAATAATAATGGCCATGATGATCAGATTGACCTTGGGGCTTCAAACTACCTTCAGTTGAAGCTGTGCACCCTTAAAATGTGACTGATGTAATCTTTCAGCAAAATGTTTTCCACTGCCAACTGCCAGGTTTGGAGTCACAATTTCTTTTTTTAAACATCTGGAATTCTTAATTGGTGGCTCTGTTCATACCTACTATGGAGAACATAGCATCTTATTATGGCAATTGAGAGCCAGTTGATTTTTGATGAGTACTTCCATAAAAAGAGGTGTCAAAAATAGCAGGCATCAAATCTGGCAGAATGCTAAAAATCAAGACTTCTGCTAAATAATTATTGTAATGTGTAGTCCAATCTGGAGGTTGGGGAGAGTCATAACTATCCAGAGACTTTTGGGGAATACAGCAATGTTATTTGAATAACATAACAGGTGATTGTAAATGAACAAGCTCAGATAAAAACCAGGAGTGCAGATATTAAAAGCAAGCATACCCACACACTTGGATGATTGGTGCAACACAATCTTCCTATCAAATTTTTCCTCATGCCACAATAAGCTTAGCTGAGTGGAAAACCAGCCCAAATAAAAACTGAGATTTCAAATGTTGGTTTTTCAAGGCTTCCCATTTAGAAGATTGGCACAACACAATCATCAGATTTAATTTTCTCCTCATTTGGCCTTGTGCAGTAACTAAGCTAAGCTAAGCATATATATATATGATTACTCCAGGACTTGAAGAGTGATGATAAGAATAAACAGAAAGAAAGGTAAAATAAGGGTTTTATTGAATGATAGGACTACAAGACAGAAAGGGTTTTAGAAGACTTACTTTCAGTGTTCTCTTGTTTTATCTTTAGTGGCAACTCTTCAGTTTTTATTTGAGCATCTGTTGAGATGAAAAACAAGAAGCATTCAGACTGAAACTACTTTGAACTATCAACTCTTTAATTATTAAGAAAAAAAGGAAAAGAAAAAAAATGAAAAAGAAAAAAAATTTCCCTTCTTGCAAAAATGGTAATGCTCACTTGCAGTTGACAAATCTGAATGTAATAAATTAAGAAATAAGATAAAGAAGAAGAAATAGTTTCAGGCCAAGTTTTTGGAGATTAGATAATAAGTCAGGAATCATGTACAAAATCTATAAAATTGGAAATTATATTTGGAAGTGCAATCTACAACCAGCAACACAAAAGCTTTGTGGTACTTTCATAGATGAAGTTGCACAAATATGATATAATGGAACAAAAAAAAAAAAAAAAAAAAAAAAAAATGGTGCCATGAAACTTATGTTAAAATTCAGTCTACATATAAAAATGTATTGACATTGAAAGATTTGATTTTACCACAATTCTTTTAAAGTGTTCTTTACAGAATTTTTTTTTTTTTTAAATCTCTAATGTAATATTAGAAAGTTTTATTTACTTATTTTGAAAGAACCATCATTCCAAGAGTTGTATGAATAACCAAACTTATTTTTTGTCATTAAAACATTATTTGGTTGATCCATTTACAGCCTACTCTTGGAGTATACGATCTGTAAGTAGGGTCATGTTCAGGTCTTTTCTCTACAGAAAATATTTTTTGAATTAAAAACAAAAGAGAAACAGCAGCTAAAAAACCAACTGGCTGAGTTTATTTTGTTAATTGTGGAGAGGGCAATTGGAGAGTATCCAATCACCTGTGTCACACAAAGGTTACTGGCATTGTCTATGTGGCTCACATTGCTGGGATTGAACCAAGTCAATCCATACAAGTCAATATTTTTTCCTGTAGAACTAGAGATCTCTCTAAAGTTTGTACATCTAAAAAAAGACTGATTACAGATTAGAGGAAATATTTTAGTAGCAAAAAAGAAAGTAATAAGAGCGTCTGAAGAATTATAGGATTTTTTCTTTTATTGATATCAGTGACTGTTTTGTTTCTAAAATCAATACTTGTGAATCTTTTATCAGGTTTGAAAAAAGATTTTAACTTTTCAAGAAATAATCATTTCATTTCTGACTTAAAAAATATTTTACCCCTACCCTAACAGAAAGCTTAAATTGACCTTAACAATCATAGGGGTCTCTCACTGTGTGCCTGGCTTGAAAAAATAGCTGAAAATGTTAAATGTTGTAATATGTTATTCAACCACTTTACAGGCTGTTAAACAACAGGTTGTAACATTCTATAGACAATTTAAGATATATAAAACAAAATTGCAACATTTTATTTGCAATAGCAATGTAGAAGTAAGGAATCCATGGCCAAAATTCCAACCACTTGGATTTATGTGTTTCTAGTTAACAGTACAAATACAGGCTGTTTGAGTTCAAAGAGTTAATATTGCATACCCTTTTCAAAATAGCAAATATTTGTATAAAAATGTTCATCTTTGTGCCAAAAAGACAGGGACATGTATAATAAGCAATACTATTCTATATTTATTGCAAGCTAATTTAATGAGAGAGAAAACATTCAAGATTCACTCTCTGACTTTGTCAGTTTCTACTTATGACTATTTGAAAAGTCAACAATGCAGCTTTTTAAAACTAAATCACAACTGCAAAATTTTCTTTCCATGTTAGGTCCTGATATCAAAATAATTACTGTGAACTAAGGTTTCTTTTTTATTAACAAAATTATGATAAATTCATTTAAGTAGAGAGGGATAGAAATAAAGAAACATTCTCTCACATTGTCAAAAAATATCTCTAAATATATAGCAGCACAATAACTCTTTCCCTTTCATATTATTTACATTTTAAACCCTCATTTAGAAGTGCTATGTAAAGTCTCCAGAAGGAAGCAGACATGAATTGTATTCAGCATTATTTTCAAACAATACACATACATATATAAAACCCTGAAAGCAAAATACAGAAGAGTGTTCATCAATGAAGTCTCAACAATAAATGATGACAGAATTGATCAGTTTGTCTATACTTTAGCCAATTCTAATGTAAACAGTTCAAGTGATCAGAGCCTGTAAATTTGAGATCATCATTCCTCTTATGTAAGGCTAATTTTATCAAAATGATGACAATACTGATTGACCTGGACAAAGCCATGTTAGGATGCAGTTTACTATAATTCATCAAAATGTCAATATTTTATGTTTAACTGTTCAAAATAGACATCTACTTGAAAATTACTTCTCCAAAAGTTAGCAGCTTTTTCTCCATGACGTTTTTCTGGTAATAAGAAAACTAAGACTTGAAAAAAGGAATTGTCATTGTCTTTGCATCTGTTGTACAAGTAACAGCCACCAGGTAGATATAAACATTAACCTTTTGATGATGTTTATCAACTTATATATCACCCTTAAAATAGTTCAGTATTATGTCAATGTCTATTGCTAAAATAAAAAGTGGGAGGGATAATTTTAGGATCAGTTTATCTAACTCTTACAATTTGCTGTAACTGTGATAAATTCAATATATGAGTCCAGTTAGAATGTTGGTCACCAAGAGAAAGAACTACCATCATTCTGGCCACTTAAACCTCTAGAACCAAATTACACCAGTAACTAAAAATCCCACAAGTTTACATCAACTCACAATGAATAATGTTTGAGATTAATTTGCTGTACAATAAGCCATGAGAATGGTATGAATAAAGTATTTTTCCTAAACAAAATGTTTATAACCTGGATTAAAAATATCTTAAAAACAATTTGCTTATAAAAAAAAAAAAAAAAAAAAAAAAAAAAAGAACATAGGTAAAACAGTGTAAAAGTTAAAACTAAAATTGGTTCAAGTGTTTCTAAAATGTTTTTTTTATTTAATTCGAATAAACTATTACTCCTTATTCTGAGCGAGTCTTTAGATTTTTACTAGAGACAAATTTTCCAAAAATCTGTCTGACCTTTACCATACAATAAGATATTTTATATTTCCCCACAACTATGGAATGTCAGTTTCAGGTCCTCTAACATAAGTCATCTTGAAATTTTCTAAAAGTCTGTGGAGGATTTAGCTTCCTTACATCTTGGTTCTCTTAATAACTAGAAACTAAGTTATTTCTATGAATGGAATTTAATAGCCAAAGGTCAAAAGATGTATCTTTTGGCAGAAATATTTACATATTGCCAAGCAGGTTTGGTTTGATTAATTTGTTCAACAGTTTATCAATTACTTATGGGTCATTTAATGCCAAAATTTGATTCCTTTTTACATGTTTGATTGTAATTGTAACTATATTTTCAATTTTCCATTGCATTGTTTTTAAAAATTACACTTATTTGTCTATAATCATGTTTGCACACAATTATATGATATCAAGTGTTCATATCAAATTGTTTGCACACAGTTTTATAGTTTAAAGTGTGCCAAGCAAATACTGATAATTCATATATAATTATGTTTTCAATTAATTATAGCTGTTTAATAATAATCAGTTGTTTGTACATACTTATATAGTTTCAAACATTCAATTCTTATACAAATAATTTTCAAACAGATCTATTTGACTTATAGATGGGACCCTAACAGGTACTACCACTTTTAACAATGTGGACCTGAGAGTAATGGTAAAGTGGAGACTCTAAAGTCCTCTGAGCACCAGAACTGAAGCCTCACCACTAGATGTAGGTTCATGTCATACCTAGGACACCCTGGGAGGAGAGATCTTACTTGTCTGCAGAGGTTGCAGTCAGTAAATTCTAAGTCTCTCTGATTGGGTGAATTTCCAACTAGAGCCAAAGGTCAATGTTAGAACCCAGGTAAAAAGCTAAGATTCAAAATACTTGTTTTCAAAGCAAGAAGGCCCTCCCCACTAAGAAGATTGGCGGAAAAAATAGTCTCATTCTTTTTTCTTTGGTTTTGTGCTAAATTAAGCTTAGTAAATATTATAAATTTAAACTTGATAATCCTGCTTTATTGCTTAAAGTGAATTTTACCACTAATACTAATGGTTGGTATCTGAACTCTGATAAAAGCCAGCAATTTAAATGTTGACTTAAGTAGGCTTTCCACACTTGAAATATTCATGTAATACAATCTTTCAACCCTCATGTACTCTAATCTGTACAATTGTAGGTTAAGATTAATAAATGATAGTCAAAGATCAACAGAATAGGTTCACAGTCCCTATGCTAAAGTCTGTTTTGTTAAAAAAACTAAGGCAAGGTTCTTAATTCTTCAGTGATTGTTTCTTGTCATTTTACAATATTTAAGTTTGATTCAATTTTGTATAAAAATTACCTCCCTTAGTGACTGTGCTGTTTAAAGCAAATTCTGAAAACAGCAGCTCTACAACTATGTATCTTCTCATCTGACAAACCATCCAAGTAAGATAAAACATGCTGGACACAACTGGAAAAGTAAAGACAAACTAATAAGTGACATTTCCCTATGCACTAACATTAACAGACCAATGTTGGCAGACTTACATTTATCAGCTTTATGTGGACACTGGATACTGTCAAGAGGATTTTCCAATAACAATGACTGATAGGGACAGATGATGAGTCAAGGGAATATGAGCTGTGAGCTTGCCTTGATGATGATAATATGTGTGTGGTGTTTGTCTAACTGCACTATTAGTTTTTAAAAAGCGAAATGTCTCATTGCTGATTAAAAAAGAATAATAGTGAATATCTATGAAGACAATTGTGGATATTTAACACCAAATTCTGGGAATTCTAAGCATAGTAACACAAGTAGTTCTCAACTTGGACTCTCAATTTTTTTGTAAAATGCAATAAGACACAGATATAAAAGGAAATGAAAAGAAAGACGTGTATGAAGAGTGTAACTGTAAAGAGAGGCTAAATAAACAAATAAATAAAGCTCAACTTTTTATTGCTGCTGACTAGAAATAAAAATCAGTTTAGTCAATGCAAACAAACTTGTGGTTCCTTGGTAAGGAGACTATGAATCTTTGTTTATTATTCTAAGAAACTGCAGACTCAGAGAGAGAGAGAGAGAGAGAGAGATTATAGAACTAAAATTTAATTAACACTTAATTGCCATTACTAAAAGACAATTAGAACTTTGTGAAACTTCTGTATTCACTAGAAAAACTTTAAACAATCTTTCTGACATCATGTATGTGTGTGTGTATTGGGATTTCAATGAGATAATGTTTCTGAACTTTTATTAAATTCTGAAGAAAGATGAAACACCTCATTCTTATTAACCCAGGTTAAAAGCACGGTTCAGGTAACACAAAGTCCAACTTTTGTAAAACTATTTTTCCGACAAGTATCAATGGTACCTCCATCAGAAAAAAAAAAAAAAAAAAAAAAAATCAGCTTTGGGTTACTCTTACCATGCTTTTAACTTGGACTATAGAGAAGGAAATTTCTATCAATGCTAACTACTTATAAAAAAATCTTGGATCTAAAAATAAAAATTGATTTTATTCAAATAATTTCAAGTTAATCTTTAGCTGTTTATATTTTTAAGTTTGAATAGGATAATAATATTGTTTAACGTGTAAATAATATTAATTTAGCCAATAACAGTTAACATAATATATCAGTCACCAAAGTCTGGAGTACTTAATGAGAATTGAACTCATTACACAGGAGTAATGGTCAATAAAAACTGTCATGCAGATCTTATTTCATACATACATATATTCATATAGACACAGAAAATAAAAATTGCCACATCCAAAGTATATTTCAATTTACTCAAGATAAAATATACTGAGAATCAAGCTGGATAACAATAAATGATCCCATACTCTGAGTGTATCAATAGTACTCAAACCCCATATTAATACTCTGCATATTTTTCTTGGGTGTAAACAAAACAGGTCAATACTTTTACAAGAGCATGATTGTACAGATGACAAATACCATTCTGCAATATATCATTCCATGCCAAAGACTGAAAATTTTATCAGAATCTCTTTCATCCTCTTGCATACACAAACTGAAGCCCTGTCAAAATCAGTATATCATGATTCAGGTCATTCTAATTTTATTTCCCCTAGTGTGTGTACACACACACACACACACACACACACACACACTTTCTCTTTTAGATATGTTTGATTAAATAAGACAGACACTTTGCTTCTGTTTATTTTATGATTGATCTGTTCAAATCTTTGTATGAGTTATTTGATATTTGGATAAAATGAAATCAAAAAAGCACTATATCTAACCCCAAGTATTTTCAGCCCCAGCTGGATCCATCTTCAGAGGAATGAATATTGAAATGACAAACATAAGGATGAGATATATATTTATTCAAAGAGTAGGAAATGGGAAAAGAAGAACTTTACTGGAGGTAAGAAGAATTGGCAGGAAAAATGTTAAAGGTATTTTAGAATGCAGCAGCTTTATTTGAAATTGAACTTGTTTAAGGAAGGTTTGCTAATCTTTATAAGTGAAATTTCTGTTCATTTTTTACTTTGTGTAATATGGAGGTGTTTTCAGTTAGAATTTTAGGATATTTGAAGCAGTTAGGGCTGAAAGTACTTGGGGGAAAAATATGGTGCCTTTTAGAATTCATTCCATCCAGATGTCAAATAACTTAGACAAAGACTTAAATTGATCTATTATAAAATAGGCAGAAGCAAAGTGTCTAATTTAATCAAACACACACAAACAAGGTTTCAGAAAAATTGACATCATTACACAATCCAACTTGAATTTGACCATAACTTGACTAATCCTCATTCAAATGATCTTAAATTTTAACAAGATGCGAAAAAACAACTGAAAATTCTATGTTTATTTTTTTCCCAAGTATAGAAATGCCAATTGCTAGAAAAGAATAGGCATTCATATATTGAACATAGAATGTTCTATTGTTTCTATACATGGTATTATGCTATTTTTGTTTTTAAAAAATACATTGCTGATGTATTCCTTTTTACTATAAACAACTGCTTTTTTGGAATTAGTATCATTCTATTGCCAAAGCATGAGACCTACAATTATTTCTTAGCATGACAGTTATTCTTTATGTGACAATGCTAGCCTTTAAGTTCTTTGGACTAATATACAAATCATTGTTGGTTTTATCTCTACATTTGGGTCAATATCTTATTCTGCTTTTCCTAATCTTGAAATGTGAAATTCTCAGATGAGTCAATATCAGCATTTCACAAATTGTTTAATTTAATATTCTCATCTTTGTTAGTTTTATCACTATGTTTTGGCCAATGCATTCTTTGGCTTTCCCGATATTGTCAGGAAATCTGAGATTAATCATTCCATCATTACTCATCACTGATATATTTTTTGGCCACCATCAGTGAAAGCAATGGTTGTATTGGAGTAGTTACCAGTTACTGGTAATAATTGATTCTAGAGAGGATATTTATAGTTGCGTACCCACTCACCAAGTTCCAATATTGGCATTAGTACATGTATTGATATACTGACACTAAACTAATGAAAGAAAGACAATATAGGCTCATATACACAAATAGGACATCTAATACATTGATATAAAAAATATAGGTAGTATTAGAAGAATACATAAATGTGTTCCAACAGATGGAATGTACAGTGTTCTATGGCAAGCAGGATCTAAAAAAGGAAAATATCTAACTTGAGTGGTGATTTAGCCATGTAGGCTATCATTTCAAGAAGCGAGGTGAATGATGACATAATTCAAGAGGTGGTGAGACCAAATCTGTTCAATGAACAGAAATAAAAAGAAAGGTATGTCTACTTGGTTCAAAGAACCAGGACAAAAAGGGGGCAAGGAAGGGTTCTGAATTTTCATGTGACCAAAGGATAAGGGATGACTAACGAGACACCTCCAAATTGAAGGGATAGCAATTATTTGTCTCTTTACAATAGAAATTTAGTAATAAAACCAACAAGGATGAGGATATTCCTCTAAACATTGAGGTAAATGTCTTACAGAAAAGGTTGTATGTGTGTTGAATACTAGCTGATACGAAGATTGACAACCTGAAACTGAGTCCTGTTTTATTATCCAAGTATATAATTGAAAAATATTGTGTTTATGCCTTAATATATACAGTCGTCTCCTCTTATCCAAGTGTGACATTTTCTAAGACTTCCTCCTAGTGGATGCCTGAAACCATGGATAGTAGGAATCCCTCCAGGTTATGTCTTCTCCTATACATACCTATCTATAATAAATTTAATTTATATATTAGGCATAACTAAACATTATAAATAAGAAATAATAAAATAGAATAATGACAGCAATATACTATAAAGTTATGTAATGGACAGAAAATTTGTTCTTACTGAACAAATTCCCTTATTAAGATGAAAAATTTCACTAAAAAGGAAGAAATTTATGGCTTCATTTTGGAATATCCGAATTGCTAGAATTACAATTGAGAGAGAGAGAGAGAGAAAACACATGTTTTGTTTATAGCTACTAGAGTAACTTTTGAGGAATGGTTAGTAAAAAGGTTATTATCATAGGAAATGGAATTGGTGACTCAACTTCACATTCTGAATGAAAATGTTTGAGTTTCACTTCATACTAATTCTTTTAGGAAAGGTATAAATTCATCTTTTCTCTCTCCAGCTATGGGTGAATAGTAGGGCAGACTGGGTTCTTTAGCCTTGGTAAAACAATAGATCTAAAAGAAAGAAAACTGAATTCAAATTAGCTATATTTCACTTGTTTCATGTCCAGTCCGTTGGGGGAGGGTCCTGGTAAATACATACTACTGTTATTGTAAAGCTACAGAAAAGACTAGAAGAGATAAAAAAAAGAAAAGAAAAAGACCTTAATGTCTTTTGGCTTACAAAAATATTCCAAGAGAACAGGTGGTTCTGTTTTGACTAATGATGAAGTGTAAAGCATGGGTTTTCAATCCCTGGTTCAAGTGTTGAACATAACTTTTTAAAAAAAGAGAATTCTCAATTCAATTGAATATTGATAAAGTGATTAGAATCTAAAATAAAGAGATATTTATATTTTGAAATACAAGATTTACTTCACAAGTAAACAACATGTATTGATGTAGGGAGTCCGTCACAATGCCATGATGGTGGAGCACTCAACTTACTAACAAAGACTTGAGAGACATCCAACTATGTGAATCGGCACAATTTTCTGTTTTGCCCTTTTCAACCAAAATTTTGCAAAAACATTGGCACTTTATCATTTTGTTTTGCAAACAATATTGTCTTTTGCTACCTTAAAAAAATGGTTATATTTTATGTAAACACAGACACTCTGAGGAAATAAAGAATTTGCTTTTATTCCCACCCCATTATAAGCACAGGCAGTGAGGATGGGGAGCTATAAGCACTGCCTGACCATACACAGACCAAAATGGCTGACTGGATGGTCTGTAATACTGTAGCATAGTTGTCTGGAGTTGATCAGAAAATTGATTTTATGGCCAATCATAGAGATGTTGGTTAGATCATCATTTGAGAGATGGTTATGAACTTTAACCTTTCTGTGTTCTTGCAATATTCAACAAGAAGCAAAGAAGTTGGAAGAATTTGGAAATTCCCACTGTCTGATGCCACAGACTTTTTGGTTTCACAGAAAAATTGCTATTTTATTATAAAAGTTATTTCCTGAGTTTAGCTTAGTTTAGTTTGGCACAAGGCCAGACGTATAGGGTATTCAATATGAATTTAATCAAAAATGATCTGTTAGCCTATCTTGATAACCATTGTAACATAAATCATCATAATTTATAAAAAGAAGCTAATATAGTCAATGAAAACAAATTTGTGCTTCAGCTTAAAACATACTTTGAAGCTTAAAATTACCTTTTCCCAGGCAGATATTTTTTTTTAAATCCCTGGAGAGTAGGTGAATCATTTTCAGAAAATTTGCAAAATAAACAGCATGTTCCAATAAGTCAATCATATATATAAAAAACAAAGAAAACATGATAATCTGATCAGCAATTGTGTCATAGTACAATAGCATGAAAACAATAAAGCACTCATTTTTAATTATGATATTTTGCAAATGTACCAGCCTACACCACAACAGGTTCTCTCCTAGTGATGTTTCTATACAGTAACATTGAATTAGTCAATGTACAACCCATAGGAAAATTCTTTACATTGAGCTATTGCAAAAAAAAAAAAAACCAACAATAATATAACTGCAGCAAAAGGGGCAAATATTTTATAAATTTCCAAGCACTGTAAAGTTAGATTATTTTAATCAAAAAAATTATACAAGGTCAAGTTTCTTGGAGTAGTCTAATTTTTCAGGTTAAAAAGATTTTAGTGAACAGAGAGAGAGAGAGAAAGGAAATAAAGGTTGTATTTTCTGTTCTTAGTTATGAAGAAATTAGTCAAAAGTTTCACAACAAAGTATTCTAACATCACTACAAAGAATATTAGATTTGACACAGCAATTTTAAAGTCAACCTAGTTGGATAAGGATAAATAGCAATGGTGCATGTTCTTTGGTTGTCATACAGACACAGACACACACTTCAAACAGTTTATTTCATAAGATAGGATATAATTTGCAAAATAAAAACCTAGAGAGAATTACTGCTACACAATCAGCATGTAGATATTACTTTGATCATCATAAAAGTATACTTTTCTGATATATACTGAGGTTTTTGTAGTATAATATACCAAACATTCAGAGGAGGGGGAGATAGCAATGACTAAATACATTTTGTACTATATATCATTCACATATCATCAAGTTGTGCTAACAGCATGGAGTTCTCTGACTCTTTTCACGTCTCAATCACCTGGTAGGTCCTCTAAGCTGCATTCAGTGTCTGCATCGAGCTGATGTGAATATTGGGTGGCACATCCGGGTATAGAAGTACATAAGAAAATATCACTTATGGATTTGTCTGTACTTCTCCAGCAGCGCCTAACATATCTTGTTCATTTTAGTTGGATGATAGTATGTGGCTACACAGCTACTGTTTTGTGGGGTGTTGCTTTGGGGATTTCTTTACAACATCATGTAGCATTCTTTTAGTTCCCATCAAGCCTTTTCTGTGTTTTGCTAATATCCGTGTGGTGCATCCAATATAATAGTATGGACATAGCTACAGCTAGGAAGAAATCCAGTTTTATTCTATCAGATAGATCAGATTTCCATATGATTGATAACCTGTCAATGGCAGTCAACACTTTCATTAGTCGCATGTTGACATCACTTTCAGTAGATGAGATATTGCTGTTGAGGTATGAGAATTGGTCTATTAATTCTAGAGGCTTGCCACTTGAAGTGGAGATGGCTCCTCACTGCTTAAAACACATGAACTCACTTTTATTTGTGTTCCAAAAGAGGCCAATGCCTCCAGTCACTTGCTCTAGGCTATTCAGTAGACATTCTGCTGGGGCTGATGTATTTACACAAAGAACTAGATCATCAGGAGATGTGTGTAATAGTTTTGTCCACTTCTTACCTTTTTTAATATGAAATCATTTCCTTTTATAAGATCTATTGATGTTTAAAGCACATAGTCTAGGCAGAATATAAATAAAAATAATGCAAATGTATCTTGCAAGACTCCAGCAATAATGTTGAAGAAGATAGTGTCCTCAGCAAAACCATTTTTTTGTGTTTTTGTAAAGCATCATTAAAACAGTAACATTTTCTTTGTGGAAATTATATGCAAGTAGTATTTGCTCCATCTTTTCTGTGTATGGAAATGAATGCCTTAGAGAAATTTACAAACAGTAGTGTTGCCTTAAGATCTTTTGCCTGTACTCCTTTGATGATTTGACAGATTGTCAGAATTTGTGAGGTTGTGGTTTGATTTCTCTAAAATCCATTTTGATTTTTATTGATTGAGAAGTAGGTTATTATAAACCTTAGTAGCTATAGCAGTAAGATTTATGCCACTGTATTTGTAAGAGTCTTTTGTCCATTTCTCTTATGTGTTTTGTTATATAGTGTTGCATAAGTGAAGTTGCATGTTGTCAAATTTTCTTGTCTTCCATATTTCAGGGAGTATTTTGTCAAGGTCGACGGCTTTAATGCCTATAATTTAAAAAAAAATACTGCATCAAGTTCTTCCTCCATAAACTGTCCTAGCTTGATATCTAGTTGGCTATAAATAATTTCTTGTCAGTGATTTCAGGAGGGCTTCCAGGCAGATTCTTGAAATGTTCTTTCTGCTTCTGAGGTTTTTCTTCTTGGCTGGTAGCTTTTAGTTTTGCACTTAATGTGCTCTTCCTTCTGTTTACTTCATTTACTGTCTGTCATCAGTAATGGTAATTACTCTCTGGGCTTTCTTAAGTTTCTGTACCCTGGCATTTGTTGGGTTTCTTTTATTAAGCCAAGATGCTTTTTTCATGTTATCTCATTTTTCCCAAACTGATATTGACTCCCATGGAACTCTACATTATGCTCTTGGTTTAGTTGGTATGCACTCTGTTGCTGCTTTCAAATGATCTAATTTCATAGTCATTATTTGGATTATGTCTATCAAATGTCAGCCGAAGAGTATCAAACTTGCTTTTTTACAGTTACAATATATTTATTCTTGATATATAAAGGTAAGTGAAGACCAGTTATAAAGTGAAGCCTTAACTGTTTGTTTCTTATTTCTATGTAGGCTCAGATGTATCTTTGCCGAGAGAATTCTGTGATTAAAAGATAGTCTTTCAAAAGAGGAGTGTGCCTCACAATTCAGAGCACTATTTATCCACTTCTTGTTTATAAATACATAATTTGGTCATGCTTTAAAGTTATTTGTGTAGGTGTAGGTCCATAGCTTTACCTCTCTCTCTTTTTTTTGGGGGGGGGAGGAATTTAGTGTTTAGGTATGCGAGCCAGCTCTTGAGTGAAAAATCTACTAGATATTTCATATTTCTGTTTGGCAAGCTGTGTAAGCAAAATTTATTATTTCTGTCTTTGTCAATATGAGTATTCATGTCTACCTACAATTAAAACATTGGGCTTGGGAATGTGTCAAGCAAGAGAAAATAACTTGCTTTAGAAGTTGGTGATATCTGTTTCATTACTGGCATTGGTGGGACTAGCAAGAGACAACTTTTGTGCAGGGGTCGTCATTACCCAACTGAGAAATATAGACTATACCAAACTCTCTACACAAGTGTCATTTTTGCTGTGTTAGAATAATCTACAAAATTTGGTCTCATGATACAAATTATTATGTAAGTTATTATATAATTATTATACAGTAATATTAGGGTAACTTAATTGTTTTCAATTTATGACAGAAAAAAATATCGTTATTGAGAGATTTCTTGACATTGTTTCTTTTACATTCAAACACAATAATCATACGAAACAAAATGGATTAGCTGGAAATTGGCAAATCAGAGAATAGCCAACAAATGAAAATACTGCACTGAATGAGACAAATTTTAAAAAAATAATAAATCTTTAGTCAATCCCTTTCCAAGAGAGATTCCCAAAACGTATTTGTGTGCAAAAAAAAAAAAGAAAAAAAAAAAGAAAAGAAAAGTAATCACAATTTGCTATTTTCATTCAGCAAATTGTGCTTAGTTAAATATTAACATTACCACTCTTTTTAACCTCTTAGAAACAGCATGATACTTCAAAATTATGAAAATACAATAGTAGTTTTATTTTTTACCAGAGCATGAAAATGAGTATATTTGGGACTGATAGATATCAGTTTGTGTGTATAATATATATATATATATATATATATATATATATAAAAGAAAAAAATGTCTTAACAAGAAACTGTTGGGCAATGTTTTAAGTCAAGAGAAAATTATGATGACAAATGCAAAAAATTTGGGAAGAACTGGAAAAATTGAGAGGGAGTGAGAGTGTATGTAGGAGAGAAAAAGAAAAACTTCATGCCAAGAAGAGCAATATTTTAGAAATATTTCAAACAATAAGATGTATCTTGGACTTTCTTGCTCTTCATACTAATGGAGGTGCACTTAACATAACTGTTTTCATTGAAGGAAATGGAATTGACAACCCAAATTCAAGTCTTGGACAAGGCTGTTTAGATTTCATTTTGCACTAATGTCCTTGGGAAAGGCAGTAATTCATTTTTTTCCCTTTATGGGTAAATAGTACAACAGACTGGATTCTTTAGCTTTAGTTAGGCAACCAGTTTAGGAGAAGAAAAATGCTCAATTCAAACCTAATTTACTCCACTTAATAAAACTGACCTTGTTTCACATACTGTCCATGGCAGAGGGTTTAGGTAAATGCATACATACCATATTAGTAAGTCTTTTCACAAACTGATTGCCGCTACAATCTTCACCTTCCCCATCTCCAAGACTAATTATCAGTACTACCTGCAAAATGATGCCGTGTCTAATCTCTTGATCTACAAATGAATTATAAGTATCCAGGAAGTTACTAAGCGAAAGGATTCAAAAGAATTGTGGGTACCAAAGGCATTATTCAATGAAAGGATTCAAAGAAATTGTGCATACCTGAGATGTTATTGAATGAAAAGCTTTAAAGGAATTGCATGTACCCAGGAAGTTACTCAGTGAAAGATATTTTGGTCATAAAGTTTTTTTATTATTCCTTTTTACCAATCCATGGAGTACATTAACAAATCCCAAATCCTTTGTGGCCCTTCATTTTCCAAGCATCACTTGATTGTCTTCTCTTTCTCATTCTTTTATTTAATCACTTGTTTATTTTCTATTCTTATTCTTTCATGTGTGCATTTGTTGCATTGTCTTTTATGCACTCTATTTATCAGTTTTACTTATTTCTCTTGCAACAAACAAATTAAACTATGGAAATGTCATCAATAAGCAAAAAAGTTTAAGTGGCATAGACTTACACTCATCTTGGAATCTAATTTGGTTGTAGGGATGCTACTCATGTAGCGTGTCTTGGGCACAAATAGCCTGGCAGAGTACATCTCTCTTCAAGTCTGGTTTGAATTGTCAGTTTTCCTTCTCCTAGATTGGTTACCATAGCAAGGTTAAAGAGTACAGTCTGTCTTACGATTTACTCATAGCAGGAGGGAGAATAGTTGGATTCATACTTTTCCTGAAGAAGTATTAGCACTATGAGTTCAGGATTTGAACTTGGATAGTTGAATCAATTTCCTATGATAACTGTTATGCCACAAGCACTTTCTTGAGTGGAATAAACCATATTAAATGCACTAATTTATAAATAGGAGATAAAACACTGAAGATTTAAACTGTACAGTTAGATTGGAATTAGTTGCCTCGATATATAAAAAAAAAAGAAAAAAGAATTTAAAAAAGCACCGGGGTTTTTTTTTGCTATCTCTCTGAAGATTGTTAATTAGGCTTCATGGGGAATGTGGGATAACCTGGAAGTTAAGCAGCAAAAGACATTTCTGTTATCATACATAATGGATGCATCTTAATAACTAAAAACATGTGGTTCTTTACTTCACAAGCATTGCCTGGATTTGTTTTTCCTTTTACCATTCTGAATAAATAAAAAAAAAAGATAAGAAAAAAAAAAAAAAAAAAAAAAAAAAAAAGATTTAAGGATCTTTTTTTTTTTTGGTTTCCCTTTCTGAAGTTTTAACTGCATTATCTTTTCACTTTTACTTTCCTTTCTCTCAGAATAAACTGTGTTAATTATATGACAATCTTCAGTGTTGTTAATAGAAGTAAAATGATTTTGACATAAATTGAGAACAATATGCAAGCCATAGAGTGCAGACCCTGAGGAAAAGATAATTACTTCTCAAAAGAAAGGAGACTTTAGATTCAAAAGATAAAAAGAAAAAGAAAACAATTGCATTGGAAATTGACTAGAGAACAATTTAAGTAAACAGATAACATTAATCAAACAACTTTCTAAACGAGATATACTCCCTATTCCCAAACCCATCCATTTTTAAAAATGTTACTTACCTGTATTGCTGCCATTTGTAAGAGTACTAGGTGAGGCCTTAGTGTTGGCAGTCGGGCCTCCATTACCATCTTTTCCTTTGGGTAAAACATCTTTCATTTCCTCTTTAATATCAACTGCCTCGCATTTTATATTGTTGGCGCCATTAACATCATGGTTTATAGTTCCTCCGCCAGCTGCCACCGCACTTGCATTTTCTTTTAGCATAGCCGAGATCTCCGGATTGTCTTGGATTATACTCGCTTCCTTATCCACGGTGGCAGCTTTCCCTTCAGAGTCGTCCTTCTCCTGACTCTGAAAATGAAAAAATGAATAAATGACAGATAAAAAAATTAAAAGGAAACTATTATAAATACAGAATAAAAACAGCAGTTAACCATTGTAAATAAACATTAGAAAAATGAATTAATTTAAAGACTAAAGTATGTATTTACCCAACCCCTCTACAATGAGCAGGATGTTACACAAGGTCAATTTTTTCAAGCAGAGCAAAGCTGGTTTGAATTCAGTGTTTTCTTTCTTCTAGACTGCCAATTTGCATGTTGTATATTGAAAAGTAATGAAAAAAATTGCTATTATGTATTTTTACCCAACCTCTTTGCTACAGGCAGGATGTAACACCAAGTTAAATTGTTTGAATTCAGAGTATTTCTTCTCTTAGACTGGTTGCCTAAATAAGCTAAAGAACCCAGCCTATCCAACTATTTACTCATAGTTGAGGGGAGAAGAGATGGATTTATGCCTTTTCTAAGAGCATCAGCATGAAGTGAAATGCAAGTAGATTCATCCAGGATCTGAACTTGATTCACCAATTTCATGATGCTAACCATTATGCTAAATGCACCCCCAAATAACTAAAGTAGAGCTGAACCTGATCAGTATTCAGATGGGTGACTTTTTGTGAACCCAAGATACTTTAAGTAACTTGGTGTTGTATCAAATGAAGTAAACCTTAGTACATAGAAATATAGATTACATTTGCTGAATATTATTAACTTTTGGAATCAAGTTATGACAGCGAATACAAATGTTAGAAATAATAAAGAGAAAATAAACAATTTTGAATATTCTGAATCGTGAATATTTTGGTTTCTTTTTTAAATTTGTGCAAGATAAAATAATATAAAGAAAATGATATCATAATATAAAGAAAAACAAACAAAAACCAACAGATCATTTTGAATGAAACAAATGTATGTAAGGTATGTTATGAGCTGCAACATATATAAGAGATGTCATTTGAGCAGAGCAGTAAAATTTTCCTGAAAACAGTTAAAAAAAGACTGCTCTCTAGAAGCACCATATGCTCTGTTAGACAATCAATAGAAACCCCAATTGATGAAATCTATGTATGAATGTTTTAATTGGTGATCCATCAACGTTTTTGAATAGTTCCTTTATATTGTTAATGCTGAAAAAACATCGAATGAGAGCTAAATCTCTGCATTCGATGAAAGGGTGTTTGACATACTATATACTGTGGTTGTTTCTCATATTTGAGTATAAAGGAGTGCATAAGTTTTTTTTCTATTTATTTATTATAGCAAAATCATTAATGATTCAAAATATAGGATTGAGTGCAAAATTTTGCTGAAACAAATGATGAAATTTTCTGTTTTACCAGATGTGTTTTTCTCACTAAGCCAGAAATGTTTAGTATGTTCCTGTAGAAAATGTCTAAAGCTCAGCATGGGAGTGGTAGAGTAGCAATAAAGTCAATGGGTAACAAGAAGAAAAATTGAAGCTGCATTTATGTGTACTAGGTTCAAATGAAGTTATTTAAATACAAACATTTTTGTTCCATTTTTCCACTAATACAAATTTTGAATATAGTTATATAGAAATGATTAGAATGAATGAAAGCTTTTATATTTGATAAATCCCAGACATGCAGGACACTGCTGGAGAAGTAGGGATAAACTCATAAGTGACATACTTCTGTGGACCCCTTCACATGGACGAGCAAAAGCAGGACAACCAGCTAGAACCTATATACAACAGTTCTGTGCCCATACAGGATAGACAATAGAGAAGGGTGGTGGGAGAGGGTCAGGGAGATCTGCACTGGTGGTGCGACATGATGATGATGATGATAAATAATATTACAAGTGATATCTCAAAAGTCACTGCCAGGATAATTTGTTATATAATGAATAATTGTCTACCTATAACTAAGCACATTTTTAGAAAAATATAAGGTAAATCTAGATAGTTAGAACAATGATTTCAGTAACTGAAAGGTAATCAAAAGAGCAGGGTCATCTTGAGTTCTATCTCTTGACAATATCTGCATAAATATTCAATGGTGGAGTAACAGTAAAATCAGTGGGTAAATCTAAATAGTTTGTACAATGGTGATTTTAATAGCTAAGAAGTAAACAGAGAGAAGGATCATCTTCAACTTGACAACATTTGTATGAATATTCAATATTGGTAGATTTGTTTGTTACCAACTAAGTATTTTTACTGACCCTCACGTAGTCTATGCTACCCCACAAAAAAAAGTGTGGGTGTGTACATATATAAGACTAACCATTGTAAATAGAAAATCAATACCAAAATACAAACCAACAGCTTACACAATTGATACCTTTAGAACTTGATTCAAAATTCCTACCCCAATAGGAAAAAAAAAAAAAAAAAAAAAAAAAAGACAAGTAAAATGAATGAAAAATATTTTGAGGTTGATATACAGTTGTAAGATCTGAAAAGCCCAAGTCATTTTTTCCTTTCTTGTTTGTCATCATCTCCCTAATATCAGGTTAGGATTATAAGGAAAGTTTTCTTTTTCTGTTTGGGAACATAAATGATAGTGTGTGTCTCCCCACTCTGCATGGGTAAAGACAGATTGAAGAAAATCTTCTTTCTTATTCTGAAACATAGAAACAAAAGGTGTTGAGGGAGTAAAAGAAAAAAGAAAAAAAGTCTTTCACAAAAGGAATCTGTTTCTCTTATCAATTCCTCAAAGAGTATAAATGATACCATATATAAATACAAAAATAAATAATAAAAAAAAGAAAAAAATAAGAAGGTATATATCAATAAGGATATTTACCATTGAGAATAGAGACTACCCCAACAGTTAAGAGCTAATCAGAAGAGATATTGATTTGAGAGAAAAACTGTCTTACTTTGACTTAAAAAAAACTTATCTCTATTGAAAAAATATTAGAGAGAGAGGTGGGGGGAGATATCAAGTGAAAAGCAAAAAGAAAGAAAAGGATGTGGACCATATAAATATAGGCAGGCACAAAGGAGGTTTGACAGAAGGAAAGCAAAAACAACAACAACAAAGGGGGCAGATATACTATATTTAAAATTCTTGATGGCACCAATGGTGTTACTTCTGCTGTATAGAATAAATATCAATAATTTGTCTGTAGAAACTTTTACAAGGGTGGAAAGAATTAAAATAAAGGAAAGCATGAAGTATTATTGATGTTAGCAAAGTTTATTATTGCACTAGAGTTCCAAGAGAGAAACAAACTCACTCTATGAGACAAAGATTTATTAGATTAACTTGCTAATATCCTACAGAAAGTCAATCATGTTATTCCTATAATATAACAATGAGAACACAAAGCAGACAACTTTATATTGTTTTGATCCTGTTACTACAAAACATATCAAAATAGAGAAAAATATATTATATTTTGAAAGATTTTTTCAGTATGAATGACAATCTAAAAAGAAAGTAGGTATTTACTTAACTTAGTTTGGCATGAGATCACAATAATTGTGTTCCTATAAGGATAAAAAAAAACTGTTGACAGTTTCTTACAAAACTAACTTGCCAGCCAACACTCACTTACAGGTAATTTCTGAAATGTCTAGTGGAGGCACACAGTGAAGTTCAAGCTTATAAATATATGTCACTGAAACTGACCTGCTAACAATCTCATTATCAGAAATGGTTAAAATTAAATAAAGAGAAGTGCCTATTATTTCTGGCTTTTATCAGTAGTTAAGTAAGCTCTGAATACAACATTGAACAATCCAGATGTTACTAATATAATCAGACAATGAGCTACCAAAAGAAATAAAAAAAGTTACCTGCACTAATGAGAAGAACCATAATGGTACAGTTTTTAAAGTTATTGTTGAAAAATAGTAGCAAGAAAAAGTTTAGCTTAAGTACACAGCTTAATTGTCAAAAACATTTCTATTTTAAGTTATTCAATTTAGTCAGTTCTATTTCAAACAATTCAGTTTAGTAGAAGTATAGATTTTTGTCTACGCACAGCTAAATATCAAAAGTTCTATTTCAAACAATTCAGTTTAGCATAAATACAGTTTCAATGTCAAGAATAGTTCCATTTCAAACAATTCAGTTTAGCAAAAGTACACAGTTTAAATGTCAAAACTCCTATTTCAAGCAATACAGTTTAGTTCTATTTGACTCATAGATAGGACCCTTTCAGGTGCTACCACTCGGGGCTAGAGTGGACCTGGGAGTGATGGCAATGAAGAGAGAGGATACTAAGTTAATGTTACTAATAAACATAGAGGGAAGGGTTTGGATAGTCACTATCTACTATGCACAAATTGCTAAAATTTAAATCCCTTCATGTATACCCACAAAGCATTAAATCACTAATAGTATTTTTTCTGAAAGAGTTAAGTATATTATAAAAATCATGTTTAATATACCAATAAAGACTTTAATGGTTATTATGAATTGCTTACCAACAAGATAGATTTTACAATATATATAAAATTCAAAGGACAAGCATTAAAGGCTGGTTAGTAGAAGCCAAACACTGAAGCCTAGACCAAGATTGATCAGTTAAGATGAGGTGTGCAAATAAATAAACTTATTAATAATTGAGTAAAATTTGTTCTTTATAGATAGGTAAGTGGTTTTATGTAGCGCAACCAAATTTGGTATACCTACTTACTAAAACATTCCCCTGCATTCACTAAGTCTCAATAAGAGAGTCTGAGTGAGAGAAATGAAACCAATCAGAGAGGATTTAAATTTCTAAGCTGTAAAGAAAATAGAATTAACAAACTGTCTGAATAGACAAGTACTTCACTTGTAAAACATGCTTCTTATTGGCCAACAAATATGTGATAATATTAACATATAAATTTCATTTGCAATAAAATTCCTTGGTTTTCCAAAGAACAAAGTATCCAAACATAGTGTGATTATGGTATTATCAACAAGAGGTAGGAACTAAGGGAGGAGCCTGGAATGAGTTGGAGTAAACTGCAAAATTATAGACTGCTCAAACATAGTTATTTATAATGTTTAGCTTAATTGTGGCACAAGGCCAGAAGTAGGGGGCACCTAGTGAGAATCAAACTCACTAAAAATAGTCTGTTAATCAAGTTAACTAATGATTAAACTATGTGAAATGCCCAAATCAAACAGCCACTTGATCAATTAAATTATATAAAGATACAATACAGCACAATATATATATATATATATATATATATATATATATATATATATATATATATATATATAGAGAGAGAGAGAGAGAGAGATAGATTGTCGTCACTCTATGGGATTGCCATATCCATGCTGATGTAGTTAGAGCCTTATCTTGGATCTTTTTTATGTATTTCCTCTTGTCTGATGGAGAAAGTCCAAGATTACTCAAGAACGCTGAGTTTGAGTAGGTAATGAAACCTCAGCATCCAGTCTTGATAGGAAATACATTGGTTATCTAATAATTTCTGACACATTGTTTTCGCAGATCCTCATATTTTTTCAATTTACACTGAGGTGCCCAGTCAAAATTTTCTTCAAAAGGGACTGTTACCTCAATAACGAAAACTTTTTTGTTAATTTAACAGACCAAATGACAATATCTGGATGCTTGGTTGTTAATGCTATTTCAGTTAGAAATATGAAATGATGTTCACAATTCGTTGCGACAAGCCAACTCTGTGCAGCCATTGACCAAGGATGATCTGTGCATATTTTTATGCGAGAGTTTTGAAATCTTTCCTTCTTTAATGAAATGAATCACTCTATTGGTGACATTATTTAGAGTTTTATTGGCAGTTTCACAACATATCTTTGCAGCTCCGGAAAAAAATCTCAAAGACTTTATTATGTCTCTATGTGTAGCTTCTTAAAGCATACTCACATCCATTGAGAAGATGCTTGAGGCAGGCAATTTTCCCACATGCTCTGCATTGGTCAGATGTAGTTAACCCCTAAGCATGAAGGTTGACTGGTGTTGGTAAGACATTATAGACTGACTTTATAAGGAAATTTAAGTTTTGGGTTCCATGTGCTTGAGGTTGCCTCATGTGATAGCTCTCTCTTTTGCACCCTCCAACTTGGTTCATACACCCTGTTTCCTTTGTCCTACAGCTATAGCAATACTGTCCTAATTTCAGGCAATTCAGTATAAATACTCAGTTTAGTTCTATTTGACCTATAGATAGGATCAAGTGCTACTACATTGGGCCCAGAGTGGACTTGGGAGCAATAGCAATGAAGGGGTACTCTGCATTCCCCAAGGTTCCATCAGTATTGGAACCTCACCATCAGATTGTTTAGTGTTATATCAGGACACTCGTTGGGAGGCGGGGCATACTCCTCTGCAGAAAAGCAGTTGGTGGATTCTACAGCTCCAGCTGACTGGGTAAAACTTCTGTAGGCGAGTCACCAGTTATTCCATGTGTGATCTGGATTCTGCGACAAGACTTACATCATCCATAAAAGCTTTCATAGATGGACCAGTTATTTCATTGGTGCTGACTTTGGCACTATGCAATATTATCTTCATTACCAAAATGATTAGTACACACACACAAGTCTATACTATATATTTAAAAAAAAAAATCAAAATTCCTCTGTATAACAACACATACATAAATAATTCCTTTTTTTCTTTAACTTCATCTATTTAATAAAATAAATGAAAAAAGATTATCAGCAATTGCTTAGATCACAAATTTGAATTAAGACTAATATAAACTGTTATTAAAATCATTTATCTAAAATAATTTAACCTCATCAACCAAAATTCTTTTAAATGCATTTCATCTCATATCTTAAACAAGTCAATAAGACCCATACATATTTTTTTTCAAAATGGATCAAGTTTAGAAAAAACAAAAAAATTAATGAATAACCTGAAAAGAATATTAGGTTTATCTTGCTTTATTAAACCAAATTAAGTTCAGTCATTTAAAAGAAGAATTTTGTCATTTCTGAGTAATTCATAAAAATCATGCAAATGGCTTGAAAATTCTATTGTCAAAGAAAGTTTGCTCAAATGAGTCTTTCTCACAAAGTTTTCAAAAATTATCAATTTTGGCTAATACATAAAATATCATTAAAAATATGTAAAGGATCTTTATATCAAATTTTTAAAATCTGTTTTATTTAATTTTTATTTAAATATGAAAATAACTTTAAAAACAAAAACTAAACTATTCTTTTCCTTTCAAATATTTACTTGTTTTCATGTAGAATAAAAATATAACATAATTCATGAAATAAAAGCTCAAAAATATGTTGCAAACAACTGTATATGTGTTTTTTTATTTTTTATTTTAGTAGAAAAATTGCAAACCATTGGCTGAAAGATTTTGTGTGAACTAGGGTGGGTTGGGTTACCTCTAGACATTAACTGCATCCTCTATACTACAGGGTGGAACGATAAAATTGTTGCCCTAGAAAAGATGACATGATTCCATTTCTGTTTAATGAAAATCAGTTTTCTTTTTTTGTTCCAGACCATCTATTATTTGGCCAGTTGTGTACAAATCCCAAGAGCAATAGGAGCCTTCTATCATGTCTGAAAGTGACACAATGTTCAATGAGCGAGATCGGAGATGTGCCGTTATACAACTCTCTACAGATCCAAGTTATGACAACAGGACCATTGCCAGCACCCTCAAAATGCAAATCCAGATGGTTCAATGCTTGAGGGCACAGCTCATTGCATCGGACGACCCTTTGGAGGTGGTGGAGTGGAAGCCCAAGGCTGAGGACACCGCCAGGAAGACCCGGACCAAGGAGTTCATCGAAAAGGTCCAGGCAATCATTGATGAAACTCACCAGCAGCCTATTCAGTAGATTGCCAGAGATTTAGGCATCTCACACACAACTTGGAATGCATGTGTGAAGGAGGACTTGAAGTGGAGGTCCTACAGGCGCCAGACAAGCCAGAATTTGACTGAGAAGACAAAGAACTTCAGGCTAATCAAGTCCGTCAGGTTGCTGACCTGAACCTGCTGGACTACTTCGTTTGGTCATATGTCATATGTCGAGAATGTCACCAACATGACCTCCCACAACACCAAAGCCAGCCTGATTGCCGCCATCCGCCAAGTATTCGCTGAGCTCCCGCCGGCACTTGTGGAAAAGGCATGCTCCCAGTTCCAGGTCCGTATTGAGGCGGTGATTGAGGCTGAAGGCGGCTACATTGAATAGATGTCAGCTCTACTACATAATCAAGTTACCTGAATTGATTTTTTCAATAAAAGTTTTAAAATAAAGCTGTAGTGTTGTTTTCTTTAGGACGACAATTTTATCATTCCACCCTGTGTGAAAGAAAGAAAGAAAGAAAGAAACTACAGGAAAGCAAAACCTGAAAAATATATACATAACCATTGTGTTTCTGTTGAACACCTCATTTTTTTAACACAATCAATACTATTAAAAAAGCCCCCCCCCCCCCAAAAAAAAACGATCAAGCTATTGCATTTCAGTAGATATAATCATTCCTGTAGAAATTAACATACCCTCTCCACACTCTCTGAAGTAAATAACCATATATATTTATTGTCTATTTTGGACACCTTAAAGCTTACACAAAATAAAAGTTGATAGACATTCTTTATGGATATTGAAAAAAAATCATTGTTAAATTTACACAGCATAGGATCATCAGCCATTTTTTTTAGATGTTCACGAATGGTCAAAATGCCTTTCTCAACTCCTACCATAACATTGTTGATTTTGTTAGTGCCTGTTGCATCTAACCAGAAAAAATTTTAATCTTTACACAGCTCTTTTCTAACTATACCTGTTAGAATCTTGTCTATGGGTCAAATGAAGTGTTTTTCCAGTTTTAGCTGACTGTGAAGATACATTTTTGTACCATTTGAAACCATAATTTTTAAATTGACTTTGGTATAAAATAACCCAGTAAGAGTTGGCATGCTGTAAAACCAACCAAATTAGATAATTCAGAGATTAATGTAATTCTCGTTGGCTTGTTTGGTTCTCAGGTATATCAAACCTTGGAACATATTTAATGCTAGAATCCTGTTAATATATATATATATATATATATATATATATATATTAAATATACATGATTTGTAGACACATCTTGTGGGTAACATTCTTAAATAAGCATGAGCTAATTTTTTTTGCACACAGTTAAATGATTCAGTTAAATGGTTTTAAGTATTGCTATGTACCAGGAACAATTTGATTTAACATAAGTCTTTTGTTTAAACAGTTAAGTAATATTTGTCGGTGGATAGTTTGTAAGTAATTTTATTTTTAAACAAGTTAGGACTAATTAGTTTGCACACAATTAAGTATTGCTATTGTTTGTACACAGTTAAATAGTTTCAATTAATGCTATCTAACACTAATAATTCTATCTAATATTAATCATTTACTAGCACACAGTGAAGTGGTTCCAAGTATTGTTATTTAACACTAATTATTCAATTCAATACAATTCATTCATTTGCATACAATAAAATGGTTCCAAGTACTGCTATGTAGTACCAATAATTCTATTTCCCATACAGTTAAATGATTTCAAGTATTTTACACTAATTGTTTTATTAGTACACAGTTAAATGGTTCCAAGTATTGCTATGTAATACCAATGATTCAATTTACGCAGAGAGTTAGTTTCAAGTATTGCAATTCAATACTAATAATTCTATTCAACATTATTCATTGATTTCAAGAATTGCTATGTATCACAAACAATTAAAGGGGGTGTCCTCAGGGGATAATAGTTAAAGTGATGGACTGCGGAATGGTAGTAAGTTCAAAATCCAGTTGCACTATTATGTTCACTTTCGGACAAATATCCTTGGGAAAGGTAAAACCCCCTCATCCGCTCACCTATGGGTTAAATAGTACCAGTAATGTTCTAGAAGAATGGCTTTGGCATTAATTAACCTGCAAAGGTTGATATGCCATTAAACAAAGAAACTAAACCAAACCAAACAATTCAATTAAACATCAGTCATTTGTATACATACAGCTAAATGGTCTAACAGTTCTTTTTCTAACAATTCAATTTAACATAAGTGATTCATTTGCACTAGTTTAAATGTTTAACAGTTCTATTTGACTCATAGATGGGACCCTGTCAGGTGCTACCACGCCGGGTCAATGTGGACCTGGGAGCAACGGCAATGAAAGAGTACTCCACATTATACAAAGCTCCAACATTGGAGCCTCATCATTAGATGGTTTAATGTCACATCAAGGACACTCATTGGGGAGGGGGCTTTTACCCCTCAGCAGAGATGCAGTTGGTGTATTCTACAGCTCTAGCCAACTGGGCTTAATGTAATTTTAATTTGTCTTTTAATTTTTTTTCTTTCAGAGATCATTTATTGAATGACTTTAGACAGTATAGTTGTGTAAGCTGTCTAATATTGTGACATGTTTGGTAACAAACTTAAGATTCTCCTTGATAGGAAGCACACTTAGTGTAATGGTTACTGTCACAGGAAATGGAATCTGTGAATAGAGTCCAAATCCTGGATGAAGCTGTTTGCATTCCCCTTCACGCTAATACCCCAGAGATTGAAATGAATCTATCTGTTCTCCATCCACTTATGGGTAAATGCTGGACTAGACTGAGTTCTCTAGTCTTGGTAGGGCAATCATTTTAGGAAAAGAACAAATTCTTAATTCAAAACCAAGAGACTTGGAGCCAGCAACTCCACCTTTAAACTTCCTTAAAGGTATTGAACCCATAGCACCATCATTGACAGAGTGGCTGTGGCTCTATGCTCCATTGGATCTATTTATTTCTTTGGTACCATTCTTCAAACCTTTGGCAGTTATCCTTTGGTTGTTCTAATTCAATAACATCCATAATATTTCTTGCACCTTACATCCACGTGTCGTTATCTCTTAGAGATAATAACATAGAATTGGTCATTATATATATGGGTTTTCATGCAATTTTGCATGAGCACATCTGAAATGAGGTAATTTGAGAGCAGAGTGGAGTTAAGGATGTGATCATAGAGTACTGAAACAAGTTCTGCTGGGTCAACAATGTCACAAGGTTCACAGTTGGACCTGTGCAGTTGTTGATTGGTAGGCAAGAGACCAGAACAACCAGATGAATTAACAAATGATTCAGGCCAACATGGAGAAGAGCAAGAATGAAATAGAAATGCTTTGTGGCCAGTGATGTGGAAAACATTGGACAGAATGACAAATAAAGGAATACAGGAAAAAATATCAGGGTCCATTTTCGATTTGTTGTAAAGCATTCACTAAAATATTTGTATTTGTCTATAAGACAGAATGGCCAAAAAACAGGTAGTGGGGTTGCTGTCTTGATACTTGATCATTTGATATTAAATAAATGAGAAAAATATTTTCTAGCTGAAATACTGTCAATTAAACAGGCTGGAAGAGAATAAACTTAGATAAAGTATAAGGCTAATGAATGATTTTATGTGAAACTTTATTTTTCTCTTTGTTGTCTTAAAGTTTACTTAATCAATAGCATCGCCAATTCACTTCCCATTCATTGACAGTGAATAGAGTTCAATAACCAAGTCAGAATCTTGGAAGATTTAAAATATCAATAAAGAGTACAAATTAGAAAATAGAATAAAACAATGAGAAATATGAGGGAGATGTGTGATGAAAAGAAGTTGATTTATCTATGTATACATACATATGCATCCTATATAAATCTTTCTCCCCCCCCATATATATATATATATATATATATACACACACACACAGAAAGAGAGAGAGGGTGGGAAGTGCTGAAAATTCTGTCCTGATCATGAAGAGAATAATTTTTTTCCCTCTATTTTTATTGAATTTTTATTGTTTTGGAGGGAAGAAAGTATAAAGAAACTTGAGAAATGTGCCAAGTGTGTTGAACCTTAAGCTGAATGTTTCAAGCACATATATGTGTATATGTATATAAAGGTGTGTATGTGTATATATGTAGCCAATGATGAGAAATACGAGGAAGATTTGTGATGAAAGGTACTCTCTCTCTCTCTCTCTACACATACACACACACACACACACACACAGTTCCTCCAGGATGTAATGGCTAAACTGCTGGACTGTGGCCTTGAAGTTAGCAAGTTCAAAGTCCAGTTGCACTATTAGGTTCACCCCAGGGCTAATAATCTTGGGGAAAGTTTTAAATTCCCTTTCCCCCATTTATGGGTTAAATAGTTTCATTGCTGTTCTATAAGGATGGCTTTGGCATTAAATAACCCACAAAGGTTGATAAGGCATCAAACCAAAAAAAAAAAAATATATATATATAACATTACACACACAGCTAAAAGAGCTTTCAGTGGTTGAGAATTTGTAGAAAAAAATAAATAAAAAAAATAAAAACTTTGAAACAAAATATGAAAAATGTAGTGGATTCCTTTATACAGACTTTCTGAAAATTATTGTAAATCCTATTTTGTATGATATAAAATTTACTGAAAAAGCAACTTTTACTTCATTTTAATCTTGCTCTCAGACAAATTTTCCACTTCAGTGAAATTGTTACAAGTGGTCATTATTAATGGATCTATTTTGAAATGTTACTAAAATGTTTTGTAATTGTAATAAATATTCCTTAGTAGTTGTAGCACTAGTTACTGCTATCATTTGTTATACACACAGATGGCTGGACCAAAATGTTTATAGCTTGATTGGGATTAGTTAAATTTTGATTTGGAATTTTTACTTAATAATCTTTATATAATTTACAAGAAAGGTTATGTTGAAAACCATTTGCTGTATAAATAAATGACTATTTCATCATTTTGCTACTGATTATATATATATATATATATATATATATATATATAAAAATCACACACACACAACATAAACATTCAATGAAAGAGTCAGGCAATTCCAAAAAGGAAATAACTTTCTTCACAATTTTAAGATTCCCCCTCCCTTGAGTTACATTCTTTAGTGTCTGTTCTAAAATGCTTGCCTATAGATAGCCATAAAAATGTTATAAAAAAATCAAGCCAGTAATTGTGGTTCGACAGAATAATCATAGGGATAAGAAAAAAACCCCCAAAAAACTACAAAATTTAATTCTGCCATTTGGATTTAACAATGTCAATTTACTTTTCATATATAAAAAAAAAGGATTAAAAAATTAAACAGTTACAAAACAGGAAGAGAGATAAAAAGACCTGTTAATTTTAGATTAAAAAAATGTATCAAGTTAGTGGCAGAATTGCTTGCAATCTCATATCATAAGATTTTCATTAAATTCTTAACTATAACAACAATAATAATAATAATATCCCTGTGGCCAACCCAGTTGCCTCTGGCAGTAGAATTTGCCGACTGCATCTTTGCAGAGGAGTAAGACTCCACCAATGGGTGGTGACCATGATGCTTGAGGACAGGGTCCTAGTGGCCGAGTGATCTGTGACCTGGATGTCAAAGTGGTCATGTGACCAGCTACACTCCACTTTAATCTCTTACTTGAGCTAGACAGGCAGTCAGAGAAGCCCAATTCGATTAGTCATGTCAAGCTCTAGCACCTATATGAGTAAGTCCCAACCATATTCTTCAAGCTGTTTTTGTGGTAAACAAATACCCAACCCTTTTTATCTTAAGTTTCTAGGAAGCAGTAACTGAGGGTCATTTGTGCAAGACTTTGACCCCTATTTAACTTTCAGGCATTAGGTTTTGAATACTGAAAGCCTTAAATTAACAGGGGTTCAAAATCCCACTCCTGACATGAATATATAGGCTTGCTTCAACCAAGACAAATGGATATCTCTTTGGTAAATTCCTAACAAAGTTGGACTCCTTGTTGGGTGATGGAGCACCAGATCAGTAGCCCCCCCCCCAGCAATACATATATATCGTAATTACAAACACCTCCTCAAAGAAACCTTTCTGAATCTGACTCAAAATGAAATAACAGAATCCCTAAGAGGTATTGAAATAGAATCACTGAAAGAAACTCTTTTACCCAAACAGTTCCTTTTCTTGATTGGAAAAAATCATCAGTAGCAAAGCAAACCCTTAAACTGTGAAAAAAGAAAAAAAAAGAAGCAACAATCTACTTGTAGAGGTAGATAACAAAAAAACCTAATTAAAATGAAAAATTTTTCCAATTTGAAGTGCAGTCTACTCACATGAAAGACTGAACACCTAAATGGGAATTATCAAAAACAGAGAGTTATCCTTAGCTACATCAGAAGAAATACAAACAGCCTGAGGAAAGTAAAGAGTCACAAGCTACAAAAAGATAACCATTAAACAGGGTATGTGTGTGTGAATAGATACATACATACATCTTGACATTTAATAAATCAATAATTCCTAAACAAATAAAAATTGGATACTGCCTCAAAAGGATAGAACAATACATCCCTGTACCCTTTAAATGTCAAAAATATGGACATAACAGGGAGAACTGATGAGGCGATCTGACATGTGAAAAGTGTGGCCAAAGGGACCCATACCACATGGAGGAAGATTGTCTCAACAAAGCCAAATGCTCAAATTGTCTAGAGAACCAATCCTGCCTTTTTAATATATTCAAAAAACAAAAAGAAATCAGAGGTGAAATATAGGAAAAATGTAATATTTCCTGAAGCAAGAAGAATAGTAGAATATTATATGAAAATTAACACATATACCAATGTAACACAGGTGATTCCTATAAGCAACAACGAAGCAGATGAATACAAAACTCTTATTGAAAAAATAGTGCAACAAGGACCAAATGACTAGCACAAATTTTAAGAACAGCTTAAAAAACAAAAAAACAAAAACAAAACAAAAAAAAAAAAAAAAAAAAACAAAAACAAAAAACTTAATACAAACACCAAAATTACTACCCCAAAAATATTTACCAAAAACTCCAAATCTCCAACTAAAACAGATACAGTGAAGGAAAAATCACAATGATCACCAATTCCCAAAATTAATCCAGAAGCAAACACCAAAGTAAAACATATTGTAATCACCTCAACCAAACTTGAACTTTCTCTCCAATTCAAAATAAGTCATGCCCAACCAACAACTGAACAGAAATGACTGATAATAATAAACTCCTCATCTCAACCCATAAATCCTTCAACATATTAAAATAAAAGAAAAGAAGACCATATATACAAAAACAATGTAACTTGTAAGGATCAAAACACAATATAAACAAAACCTTAAATCTTAGATATATCAGAGAGCAGAAAAAATGATTATTGAAACACATTTTTAAGGTAGTCTGATCCTACCAGCTTGAAACAAGTTTTCTACCCAGATTTGATTTGATTTAGTCATGGACTGTGCTAAGCTAAACAAAATAAATATTAATACAGACCCACCTTATGGCTAAAATAGTTGTGTATTTCCTATGAACATCAATGTTAAGAGGGGAAAAAAAAAAGAAAAAAAAAAAAGATCGGCATAGTATCAATGCTCTGTTGAAGATCAAACTGTTGCTCCTCAGCTCTCAGCTAAGATCAGTGTAGTATCTGCCTTAATTTAATATTTCCAAGATACTGTAATTATTTGCACATAACACACCCTAAATTTGGACTAGAAAATGGTGGAAAAAAATTTCTACTTTATAATATGAACTGACTTTTTAGAATTTGTAGCACCAAAATTGAACAAATACTGAAGTATTTGTTCAATTTTTTATTGGTTTGGATTCTTTAATAGCATATTAACTTTTATGGATTATTTAATGCCAATGCCATCCTTGTAGAAGAACAGTAGTAATACTATTTAATCCATATCTGGCAGGATTTAAGGGGTTTATACCTGTCCCAAGGGCATTAGTCTGAAAGTGAATGCAATAGTACAACTGAAGTTTGAACTTGCTTATTTCGATGTTGCAGTCCAGTTCATTAGCCACTATGACAAGGGGACTCCCCACTATATTTTATTGGTTGATGTTATCAGGTATAAATAGTATGGGGGTACTAATGCCAGGTGAACACCGTGTAGCAAGTTAGTACCAAGTAACAGGTTGACAAATGGTAGCAATGTGCAGAGTTCTTCGCATGAGAGTGTTTGTAATGAAATGGCATCTTAGTAAGCCTTAAAAATGCCACCCATTCTGGTTGACGAAAGCAACTATGAAGAATGGAAAAATGATCTTGAAACATGGGAGTTGTTCACAGACCTTAATGTGCAAAAATGTAGAGCAGCCGTTTACCTCTCACTGACTGGTTGAGCAAGTGATTGTATTTAAGCCATCAAAAAATTGGTACTGAAAATAGGATTAAAAACCTATCAGAAAGATTGAACTCTTTTTTTTTGAAAGATAAAAATACCCATGAACATCTTGTATTTAAGGAATTTTATGATTATTGCAGACTCCCGGGAATGAGTATTACTGATTTTTTTTAGTAAAATTTGAATATTTATACCACAAGTTGGGGGTGTTTGACATAAAATTGCTGGAGGGTGTCCAAGCTTTCTTCCTGCTTACGGCAGCTAATGTGTCTGATGAAAATGAACACTTGGCATGTGCAATTCCATGATGTATAAAAACATGAAAGACTGTCTATATAAGATTTTTGGGGATCCTGCTGCTTGTACGGGGGAAAGTAGTACCCCAGCAGTAAAATCATAACCTGTTTTTATAACAGACCATGAAAATGCTCTACAAGCAAAAGAGTGTCCTAGATGTAAAACATTTTTGAGGAGTACCAGTTATTCCTGTTCGTTTAAAGGATATAATAATCCAATTGGCAGAGATGGGAGAGTGTTGCATTGTTTTAAATGCAACTCAATGAAACACCTCACTAGTTACTGCAATTACCAACCACCCAGAGATTTCTAAAATGAAAATATATATGTTGCTTTCCACTGAAATTCCTATTTTAGTGAAGGAAGCACAGTGTATGAGTGTACTAGATAGCACCTGTACCAGAACTGTTATGGGTACACAGTGGTTAAATGTTTTTCTGGATGTATTGACAGAATCTGATAAAACTCTGATCACCTATTCACCATCTAACAAAAAATTTCATTTTGGGGATAGTGTTGAAGTCAAATCTGTAAAGAAGGTGAAATTTCCAGCTTTTATTGGGAGCAAGAAGGTCCTTATTGAAGCTAATATTGTTGATAATGAAATTCCGTTACTCCTGTGTAGTGCTTCTATTAAGAGAGCAAAGCTGGTTTTGGATTTTTCTAGGGACATGGCCATGGTGTTTGATGAATCTATAAAATGTGCGTATCAACTGGCCACTATTGTATATCACTTACACACATGCTCCTCACAGATAATAACCTGAAAATATCATTTGTTTTACACACATTTGCCTTAAAAAGTTTAAGTTTTATTGGAAAAAAGAAAAAGCTATCCAGTTACAGAGACAATTTGCTCATGCATCAAAAGAGAAACTTCAAGGAAAGTAAAGATTTTGATGATCAGGAATTTTAAAAAATGATTGAAGAATGCTGCAATTCTTGTGATATATGCATGAAATTTAAACATCTTTTGTTGTATCCCATTGTTGGATTACCTCTCACAAACACATTCAATCAAGTAGTTTGTATGGATCTAAAGGAACATGTGCACAATGAGTCCTGGATACTTCATTTGATTGACTCTGCAACAAGGTACTCAGCAGCTTGTATAAATAAAGATGAAAAATCATGAAAAGATAATAGAAAAAGTTTATAGTATGTGGATAACACATTTTGGTGCTCCTCATAAATTTCTAAGTGATAATGGCAGGGAATTTTCAAATGAGAGTTACAAACAAATGGCTGAAAAATTAAATGTGCTGACCCTAACAACTGGTGCTGAATTTCCATTTTGTAACAGAATGGTTTAAAGGCATAATTTAATACTCAGTGAAACTTTTATAAAAAACACTTCAAGATGAAAAATATAAACCAGATGTAGCCTTCATTTGGGCCATGAGTGCAAAAAACTCATTACACAATTTTAGTGGATTTAGCCCTAACCAATTTGTATTTAGTTATAACCCTATGAATGCTGCGGAATCCACTGAGAAAATTAGACGAGCATTAAGACACAAAGTATGTTCCTACTCAGATATTGTATATATTAATGGTGATAGAGTGTATTATCAAAGAAAAGATTTCAAAGGTTGGAAGGGTCCTGCTCTAGTACTTGGACAGGATGGTCAGTATGTATTGATTTGACATAGTGGAGCCTATAATAGAGTACATCCCTATCAACTGATGAAAATGAAAGATACCTGAAGGCATGGACTAGTAACAGAATGTAAGCAAGGACATAACTTGCTCAAAGTGAATATAAATACGAAGAGCATTTGATTAAACTAAAAAGAAATTCTTTTGTGAAAGTCGAGCTTGAAGATGAATGGAAACAGGCTAAAGTGTTAAGTGAACAACCAAAACAAGTCGGGAAAATATAAGAATTGGATTAATGAGCATGTTGTTGGAGAGGAAAACCCAAGATGTGTTAATTGGGATAAAATTGAACATTGGAATGAATTATCATACCCTAAAAGTACAGTTCTATTGACAGGTGATTAGGAACTATCACAGGAGGTTGTAGATGCCAAACAAAAATAACTGTAAAATTTAAGTACAAATGATGTTTATGAAGCTTTTTTTTTTTAAATTTTAAGAACCAGAAAACAATATCTTCATGTTGAATAATCACAGAGAAATACCAAAATGGATCAAGGAAAGTTAAAGCTCGTTTGGTAGCGAGGGGGTTTGAAGAGGATACAAACAATCTTAGAAAAGATTCCCCCACCTGTAGTTGATAATGTTTATACTTAGTATTTTCAATAGCTGCAACAATGTCTAGGAAATTGCAGTCAACTGATATAAATTCTGCTTTTTTTTCAAGTTTCCCTTTCTGGGGAAATTTACCTATGACCCCCATCTGATATAGGTCCTGGTTCTGTTGTCTGGCACCTTAAAAAACATATATATGGGCTTAATGATGCACCAAGATTCTGGTATCATAGAATTAAGCAGGAATTGATGGCTTTAATGGGGACAATAAATGGTTGTTTACGCTGCATAATGAGGACGGATCCTTTATTGGTATACTTGTAAGTCATGTTGATGACCTTGTCTTTTGTGGAACTGAGTTATTACAAGAGAAAGTTATTTGCAAACTTAAAAAAAAACATTCAAAATAACACTCAGATCATTCAAGTATTTGGGTCTCAAACTAATGCAAACAAATGAGGGTGTTCAAATCAATCAAAATTTATACATCCCTACAATATCTCCTATCAATATTGACTCGCATAGACACATGCAGAGTTTGGCTAAATTGACATTAAATGAAAAAGCTGAACTAAAAAAGTTAAATGCTCAAATGTGGGTGACATCACAGACAATATCTAATATGAGCTTTGAGACTTGTGTCATGAGCAATATGGGAAAAAATCCTATGATGAAAATGCTCCAGGAAGCAAATAAAGCATTGTTAAAACTCCAGTCAATGCCAGTAAAACTAAAATTCCCTTATTTTGGTAATCCACATAAGTTACAAGTGGTGGGATGTGCTGATACTACTTATGCCAGTTTAGGAGATGGATCTTCCCAGGGTACCTATGTGATTTTTCTTCAGGGTGATAATAGGAAAATTGCTTCTATTAGTTGGCAATCAAAAAAACTGGATAGAGCGACCAAAAGTCCATTGGCTTCAGAAGCTCTGGCCCTTGGTGAGGCTGCAGATGCTGGTTTCCTTATTTCTTTCTTGGTCAGTAGTCCACTGTTATACTAACAATGCTTCCTTGTATGAGATTCTATGGTCTAACTAATATTATCAGTGATAAGAGGTTGAGAGTGGATGTAGCTAGACTATGAGAGATGGTCTCAGGGAATGAGATTCGGGTACCCTGGATTGAGGGAAGAAAGCAATTAGCAGATTTTTTGACTAAGCGTGGTGCTTCCACAAAGAAACTGTTAGAAGTGCTTTATTCTTGTCAAATATAAATGTTTTGTATTGGTGGGTGATCAGATGAAGAACTACCAGCAATGTTGATGTTATCAGGTATAAATAGTATGGGGTACTAATACTAGGTGAACACTGTGTAGCAAGTTAGCACCAAGTAACAAGTTGACAATACTGACTAAAAATAAGAATTTATATAGTTTACATTATGTATTCAAACATAAATACAGCATTTCAAGTTTACACACAGAGACATTCACACAAAAAAGCAACAAGCTTGCAGAAAAAAATATGCTCACATTAGAGGAAACAAAATTATAAACAAACACGTTCCAGTGGATATTTCTCTGTAACAGTGTAAAACACAGTTTGGATTATACATATAACTTACTTAATGGTCATCCTGTCCTGAATAAAGTGAGGCATGTATGCAAAAAAAGAGTTAATTATATAGATCTTGCATGTAATACACACCTCTAACTTTTGATCTGAAAAATCTGGAAAAATAGTTTGTCTTATACACAAATAATTACTGTAATTTTACAATGCTGATCAAGTAGAGAGACTTGGGTGTAATGGATCTACTACTGATAGGTCAGACATTTGTTTATATATATATATATATATATGATAGAAGTCACAATCAGAGAAAAAGTCACACAATTCATTATATATATGTACACACACAAAATTATTAAAACTGAGAAGTTCTTGCAACTTTGAACATTGGTGCAACACAGTCTTTCTAGAGCAATTCTTTTCATTTGACCCTGGTAAATAAATACTCATAAAAAATTTGTCTATTTGTTATCAATAGTTTGTCAGCTTTGAAGTAGCAAGAAGCAAGATCATTGTGTGTTGGTGGTTTTTGTAAAGGTGAACAGCTATAATAGGCAAGCCGAGAGCAGACATGATAACTCAAAGAATAAAATCTCTGTTGTGACATCAAACAGTGGTTTGGTGGGGATAGGGTTAGTGGAATCAGAGGCGAATTACATTCAGATAATTAACTTATGACTTGTCTCTGTTCTAAACATCTTTGAAGTTGACAAACTTCTGTCTGTTGAAAGCACTTCAATGGAAATAAAGAAAAATACAATTTACTTAGTAGTCTTATATAAATAAATAAATAAAAGGACATTCAAATCATACTGAAAAGATTGGTTCCTACCTGATCACTAAAGTTAAGCAATCTGACCAATACTTAAATGGGGGACTTCTTAAAAAGATGAGGTTGCAAAGGCAATTTGAATCTTGCACTCAGTGCAGTAATAATTCAAAGTATTTTGATAGATATAAACAAGCTTATCTTAACAGGTTAATTCTATAAGGATCTGATATTTGTATGTATACTAATGTAAGAAAGCAAAAAATAGAACATCAAAGCAAAATTTTTTAGTGCAATAGTGTTGAAATGCTCAAACTTAGAGAATAAAGCAATTTCAATAGTAGTAGTAGTAGTAGTAGTAGTATGGAGTTTGCATTTGCACTCACACTGATCATTATAACTTCACTAAGGAAGAAACTATTAAATTACAGAATACCTCCCCTTATTGATTTTATTTAACTATTTGCAATTAACTTTTAATGACCTGTACCACACATCAATAGATCAACCAGCCAATCCTGAACTGCACAAATTATACTAACAATGATTACATTTATTTTAAAGGCGGTTAGGAACTTTCTAATGTAAAAGAGAAAACTAATCCTTTCCAGTATCATTCATTTCCATTCTATCATATGTATTTAACACTGAACCATGTGTTACTGAGTTTTATTGATTTTTCCAACTCTACCTCTCCAATATATTTAAAGAAAAAAAAAAGCCCATTGAACATTCTATCGATGATGACTTATTTGACCATCTAATCAATGATAGAGCTGTTGGTTTTGGATATGATAACCAGAACGATATATCTATTTCTTCAGTACAAATGATTGAACAGACTGATTTTTCATCAAGTGACTAGGACAAAATTTTATCTTTGGAATGGTCAGACAATTTTACAACTATTGTTGGTTCTAAAAACCTTTAGGACTTGATGCAAAGCCTTTTGAACCCCAACCCAACATTCTGACAAAAATAGAACCCAAGAGAGGACACCAGAATTGTGTCATGGAACCTGATCAAAACCCAGTTTGAAACAAAATCCAAAGCTCCTGGAGTTATACTGTGCAAGAAATTGAAAAGAAAGTTGGACATATCCAGACCACCCTGCTACCTCAATATGTTTGTTTAAAAGAAAATGAATGAGCCAACGGATTTTGAGCTGGTTGATTTTTCATCAAGTGACTTGGATGAAATTTTACCTTCAGAATGGTCAGACAATTTTGTTGATATTGAACCTTGAAGATCTAACAAATATTGTTGGTCAAAAAAGAAAAATCAAAACCACTGAAACTATGTTGTGTGAAAGTGAAGTACTTTTGTATGAAAACACCTCAAGTACTTCTTTTTCTAATCTGGGAATTCTTAATAGTTGTATCAAAAGGTCCAAAGAAAATGTTTCATTTGTATTAACATTGTATGCTATTGATAAAGGCATTTAATTTATTAATGACATCTTTTTTTCATTATCTTTTAAAATGATTATTATGTAATTAATTAATTAATTACTAAATAACTATATACACACAAGATTATTCTTAAGCACAAATGTCTACATTACAAATAGAAAAAAAATTTTTTTCTCCCTTTCAATGTTGTCTCCAAATAAAGACCCTATAAACATTAGAATGAACAAACCTGTTTTTAGGCACTTTCTGTTCAATCCTCCCAAGATTAAGGCTATGTACATAAGAAAATATTCATTGGGATGTTAAGAGGTAATTATAATATAAAATCTATAGATAGAATGTGATTCAACATTGTGCTGAACACCTACTAAAGGCATCCTTTAAACATTTTTAACAGATACAAACAGGTTTATTCTAAAGAGTAAGAACAATGATAGATAATCCATTTCTACCTTATAAAATGCATACTGAGTGTTAAATCTTTCCATGAAACAATAATGCCGAGCAAGCTAGTTATACACAACCAATACGAATGAAGTGCTCTAAATCTATGGCCATGTGTAAGGGTAGGTTAATCTTAGCAAATATTAATTGATAAGTGCAAAGTAACAACCCAACCCTTCTGCCACGAGCTGGATGTTCAGCTGTTTTGATTAATGGCATACCAACCTTCATGGGTTATTTAATGCCAAAGCCATCCTTGTAGAAGGACAGATACTGGTACTATTTAACCCATAGCTGGGGTGGGATTAGAGGGTTCATAACTTTCCCAAGGTTATTAGTCTGAAATAGTATGATTGGAGTTCAAACTTAAAGAGTGGCTAACATACCAGGCTGCAACATTAATATGCTGCAGTCAAGTACATTAGCTACTATGCTACGGTCCCACCAAGCAAAATGTGACACAAATGCAATTTTTCAGTGGAGTAGTATTAGTTTTAATTCAGAGTTTTCCTTCTTCCAGACTGGTTGTTGTACCAAGGTTTAAGTGTCCAATCTGCCCTACCATTTATCCATAGCTAGAAAGAGATGAGATGGGTGTATACCTTTTCTGGGAGGAAAAGAGATGGACTCATGTCTTTCTCGAGGGCATTAGTATGAAGTCAAGTGCAAACAGTTTAATCCAGAATTTGAACTCGGGTCACCATCCCCATTTCCTAAGATGAAAACTGTTGTACCCTAAGTTTAAACTGGATAAAACAAGTGAAAATCTAGTAAAATTAGATAGATAAAGAGTGAAATGAGAGACAAAGAGAAAATCAGTAATCAAAAAATCTAGAAAATAAAATACTTAGAAGAGTCTTGGTAGCTTGAAGAAACTTGTTGCCACTCAGACTTCAGTTAAAACTGGTGTGAAAATAATGATGAATAAAATCTTAGTAAGTTACAAGTGTAGGGTATCCAGTAAGGATTGAACTCACTACAAGTAACAGTAAGCATAATTAGATAGCCAACCACTATGCCACAGTAACAAGAACTGATATTTAATAAGTTTACCTTGGTGCATCACAAAGTCACAAATGTGGAGTACTCACTGAGTATCAAATTTAGTACAGTTGTAATGGTCTGGAAGACTAGCTTGTTTACTATCAACACCTAAAAGATACTCAGTGAGAATCAAATTCATCACTGCAGTGAAGGTCCACAAGACTAGCTCATTCACCATCACTCCAGGATGAGGCATACAACTAATTTACCTTTGGAAAGTTTTGGATTTTTCTAATTCATAATTCTTTGAAATGAGACAATATAATTAGAAAGTATCATATATACTCGAATATCATGCAACTCTCTGAGACCTAGATTTTAGTTTAATATTAGAGTTGCACCATATGAGAGATATAAACATTTTGTGTAAATAGTTGGCCAAGTCTAGGTCTAGGCCAACTGGTACACTTACAATTTCTAGCTGCAAAATGTCTCAAAAAGTTATGTGATAACTAAGTATTTATGGGTCATAAAACTGTAAGCTTAAAACTAAAAAAATATTTTTATAAACTCACTGTCACATGGAGACACTTTCTTGATTTACAAAATTAATTTATTTTCTTAAGTATGACCCCCTGCCCCCATGCTACCACCATCAAAAAGATACTATTTAGTATTTAAATATAAGTTATAAAGTTTACTTGGACAGTCCCAAGATTTTAGTTAATACACTAAAATTTTTTTAATATTATTTATCGGTAATTTAATTTATCAAACACTTATTGACATTCTCAAAGATTTATTTTCTGCTATTCCTGAGAGAAATGAAGATTATTTTTGTTGAGACTATTAAGGTACCCAAACCCCAATTTCTTTTATATAAATATATAAGATAAAATTAAAATTTTGGTTCAGTATTACTGATATCAAAGATTAACCTACTTCAAAATATTACACACACACACAATATTATATATATGAATAAATAAAGGGTGATTCTTGCATCACCTATATAAAAATTTTTTTTTAAAGAGATGCATACCCTGCTATCAACTATGTACATAAAACATCGTCATTTGACTGCTGAGACTCCATACTGACTACCACTTGTTAATAATTGATTTGTACAATAGTCCAATAATTTTATTTTTCAAGAAGGAAAGTGCTACACACATAATAATAAAATTCATTTTATCCAGTAACTGAATTATGTTACTCAATGGTAGTTTGAGTGGGACATTAGTTAGTAAACATTTACATATTTTGTGCTTGTGTATCTAAGATTAAAATACTCACAACATGGTAATTATTTATTAAATGTTTCATGTAAATTTATTAATAGAATAAATGTTTCTTATTAAAAATCATACAAGGCTTATGAAATATTTCCTAAAGAATTAATGAAAAATTTCAGTAATTAACAGAATCAATTTTCAAAATATTTTCCCTTATATCCACTCCATGCACCCCCTATTATAAATGGATCAAATTTACAAATAATATGCTTATGATAAATAAATAAAACATTCTATCAATGCCCTGTCAGTGGAGCTTAGAATATTCTGATTGTATATCCTCCTGAGGTATGACACCTCTACCCCCGACCCCAAAGGAGGGGGTCATCGGTATGACACAAAATTGCACCTGAAAACCATTTAGGGAGCGAGGAATATTACTATTACTTCCAGGAGTACCTGTCAGGGTCTCATCTATGTGTCAAATAAACCTTATAAAAAATTATTTGCATTTGATAGGACAATGTGAAAAAAAAAAGAAAAAAAAAAAGAAAATAGAGAAACAATTACACTAAAAATGTAAATAGGAACATACAATGAATGATTGCCTAACCTCTAGGCATAAAATAAACCAAGATGATTTGGTATGCTATTAAAATCAATCAATCAAATTCTATCAGTAATGCTTGCAATAATTCAGGCCCATTGACAATAACACATTTTTAAAATAGATTTAGAAATTGCTTCTGTTAGACATATAATAACCTTGTTCTGAAAGTAAAGTTTGTATTTAATCCAGTAATAAACTGACAGTAATATATTTCTATGATAAAATAATCAACAATGTATTTATATAACACATAAAATAACCTTATTCTGCCAATTGCATTTGTATTAATTCCTACCACTGATAATTCCCTCCCCATCACATGATTTTCAATGCACAACTCGCAGACTCAGTGTTGACACTTTCAGACAAATCTTGGGTGTGGGGAGAGAAAAAAAAAAGAAAATTCAGTGTATAATGATAAACTCCACTGCTAGGAATATTCAGTTTGTTAATGGAGAAAATGACTTAAGGTAAACAAGTATGTGGTAGAGTAAAGGTAATGACAGTAGGCAGCAAAAAGAAAGCCAAAATCTTGCTTCTGCTTATAAAGCTCAAATGCATTAGATGCTAAAATACAAATAATCATTATTTCATATTTTCAATCATCCTACTGTCAGTATTTACAGATGAAATTTTATATTACCATTAAAGTGACTGAAAATATTGAGAGCTCTGTTAAATCCAGTGTGATATCATGGGTAAAATCATTTCCAATAAATTGTTATATGTGCCTTTAGTATTTGCTGTTTCACTATTATATGTAATCATTGGAGTGAATTCAAGTTTTCATGCATCTTTCATAGTTGTAATGTATTTCTTTTGAAAATAAATTGTATCGTATTTCTATATTTGCTTTAATTTAATATATAACTGTATAAATAAATCTAATAGAATAATCATCAGAGTGAATGAAAGTTGTCATGTATTTGTTTTGTAATTTGCAAAGTATTTTGATATATATTTTTAGTATTTTTCATGTTACTATATGAAGTGTGATTTTAAAAATGATTTGAACTTGAATCTTTAAGTTTAAAATTTGAGAAATATAGATAATAAAGTAGTGATTTCAAGATGTTTAGACAAAGTCTAGATATGTCAATTTGAGATTACACACACACACACACACACACTCTGAGGGGTAATTTTCAAACAATTTAAAGTTTAAGTAGCTCTCATTCCATGACCATATATTCAAAGCACCCTATCTTCTCTGCTCTAATAATAGGCCCGAAGTCGTCAATCAAACACCCAAAACCCATTTGATTAGAAGTGTCTTTCATTCTTACTAGGGGGTGAGGCTTAAATAAGCAAGAAAATAAACCATCTCAATAAGTCATCATAGAAACATTAAAACCATAGAAGTAAAAAGTAAAGTTAGTGACCATAGTATAACTTGACCTGGGATTGAACCCAGGTCCCCCAAACCATTGGCGAACACTAGTAGAGTGTTCGCCAATGTTCTGGGAGACTGGGGTTCACTCCCAGATCGAGTCATACCAAAGACTCAAAAAATGTTACCTAATGTGGCCTTGTTTAACACTCAGTAAGATTTAAGGGTCAGGGAATGGAGTAACGCCCTCTTACACCTCGGTGTAGTAGCTATATAATAGGGAGCCTTCGGGTCACTCTCAATTAAGGTCACTAACTTTTCTTACTTTTTTTAAAACCATAGAAAACCACATATATTCTTCGAATACATTAGTATGTGGTGCATTCAATAAGGTTCCAGACTTTATGTACAGGCATTTAAAATTGTCATAGACTCTTGAAAATTCAGTATGTTATTGCTATACATCTTATGAAATGACTGACCAGTTTTTATGATTTCAGGTTCAAATGAACAGCTACAGCAGCAATTGGAATACACCCTACTAAAGCCTGATTGTCACAGCTGGTGAATTTCAAAAATGCAATCTGGACACTTTAGAAGAACGATATGCAATAAAATTCTGCTTTAAACTTAGAAAAAATGCCACAGAAACGTATGGAATGCTTCAAACTGCTTTTCAACTATCTTGCATGAATCGAGCATCAGTTTTTGAGTGGCATAAGATATTCAAGGAAGGCACGGAGTCTGTGAGGGATGATGAGAGGTGTGGGAGGAATAAGGAAGTCAATACACCAGAGTTGATTGGCCAAAGGCTTAGGATTAGGGTTACTATGTTGAGGTTTTAAGGGAGTTCAGGAAGAGATTCCTATGGAAGAGGCCAGCACTCTTCAAATCGGGTCAGTGGCATTTCCACCTGGACAATGCACCAGTCCACAACTCCATCCTTGTCACAGACTATATTTGACTAAGATGGGCATCAAGACAGTTACTCAGCCTCCTTATAGTCCACACCTAGCTCCCTGTGACTTTTGGTTATTCCCTAAGCTCAGAGGCTGTTGTTATGAGACAACTGAGGAGATGAAAGAGGCTGTGACGAAGGTCATTGACACGCTGACACAAAAGGACTTCCATGAGGCCTTCCAGAAGGTGTTGGAACGGTACAACAAGTGCATTGCAGCCGGAGATTACTTGGAAGGGGACTAGAGTTTCATGTGTGTACTATCAATAAAAGTTCCCATACGAAAAAAGTCTGGAAACTTATTTAATGATCCTTGTAAGTGAGTCTAGATTTTTAAAAATAAAATATTTTTATCTTTTTGATTTAGGCCTGCAGAAAAGTGACTTTAATAATAATAACGAAAGAAAAAAAAAAAAAAATGGTTATTCAACTGCTACGGTCTTGATTTCCATGTGCAACAATTTCAAAGACTTTGAAACTTATTTAGCTTAAAATGTTGAGGCTATTGAACCATAATTTACTTCTCACATGAATACAAACAAATGGTGAAATTTTGAAAAACATTTTAGGACCTTTGTAACAGATGATAGATAAAATTAGTTGGAATGACATTCATATATAAGAGAGAGAGAAAGAAAGAAAGCATTTGTGGTATAATGGTTACTATCATAAGAAATGGACATGGCAACCAGAGTTCAAATCCTGGACAAGCTTGTTTGCATTTCACACAATAATACCCTTGGGAAAAGTATGAATCCCACTGTTCTCTCTCTGGCCATGAATAAATAGTAGGGCATATATATATAAAGCCAGTCTTGACACTTTCTGAATAGGATCTTTTTATCTTTTTTTGCAAAACATAGGATTGTGCAAATGCAGAAACCTTCATACTACTCACCAGACATAATAGTATGCAACTTTTTCTCATTTCTGAAAATTCTGTTGAGAATACGGAAGACATTAAAAGAAATAGGACAGCATGTATAACTTCACAAAATGTCAAAAGAGAAATTTCAAGTGCTTTCACCAATCAAAAACTCATTGGAATAAGTGTGTTGAATGTCAAGGAGACTCAAAAGGAAATTAAGATTTAATTCATTGTTCATTTCTGTCTAGGTAAATACAGCTTCTGTCTTTTGAACACACCTCATATATATAATCATTAAAATGAATCAAGGTTTTAACAGATTTATTTGATAAATCCTACCCATGATATCTTAATTAATATAAAAGTAGTATTATTTTGTTTTTTCATGCAATATTTTTCGAAATCTTATAATTGTAGTTAAAATGTCTTTATTCTTTTGCTGAAATAAAGAGAAATGATTCTGAATGAATTTCTAAGGCAAAGTTTAGTTACTTTTATACAATGATAACAAGTTTTGTTTGAAATCTGCAAAAAGTTACAGAATGTTGTGGTTGGCACCTAAAGATAGCTGGAGGATAGATCGGCTGAAATGCTGTGGTAAAGACAATTAAGATGAGAAAACTGATTTGAATGGATCCTTTTATGAATAGTAAAAATTCTGTGGCTTTGATCAGATCTATGTTTTGGCTGTTAACTTAAACTAAGAATTTGGAACAAAGAAATAACTTCATGGAAGACTTGAATTTGGATGCAATTAGTAAATTTTAGTTCAACAAATTATCAGCTAAAATTCTGATAATGATTATATATATGCAACGATAGAAGAACTGTAAATAAGAAAAGCTTTTGTTTGTAAAGAGTTCTTGATGGTATTTTAACAGAGCAGGTATAAAAATCTATGAATATTACAAATATGGATATTATAATTCTGTTCTTTAAGTTTCATGTGTTTAACACAATCTTCAGATGGGAATTCCGTGGAACATGGAACTTAACAAAATAACAATGTCCATAAATCTTATATATATATAAAAAACATGAATTATACGAAATAAAATTAAAGAACATATTGTCTCGGTATCCCAATTTACTCTAAATATAATTGGTAAAAGAAATAACAAATGTTGGTTTCAGCTATTTCGTATCACCAAAAGAAAAAAAAACAAAACAAAAAACAAAAGAAAAAAACAACAACAAAAAACAAAAAAAAAAAACAAAAACAAATTTAGAACTAGTAACACTGCAAGCAAGTAGTTCAGTGGTAATGGAATTATAGTAGTGGTTGGTGCTTAGTACAAAAAGCTCACAGAATTTACATCAACCAAATTCTACACCATTTTCTCAACTCTTCAATATGAATAATATTGGGAATGTGTGTGTGTGTGTGTGTGTGTGTGTGTGTGCGCGCGCGCTTCTTTGTGTGCACTGACCAGAAATATGAGTGAGTTGTTCAAACATTAATTGATTGCATTAACAATCCGTCCCCAGATACAACCATATTACTATTTGTAAATACAACTATCCCCCTCTCCCCAATTTAGCAACTAACATATTTGATGGCATATTCTTCCCCAAAGCTGGCTCAAGAAATCTCTCTCAGATCTTAATGCGAAGTTAAAATATCTGGTAGGCTAATGTTTATCCAGATGTCATAGACTATGAACCAGTACTTGCACCTGATATCGAACTCCATAATAGTCTAATATGTAAATGAGGGAGAGTATTCTATACCATCAAATATGTTATTTTTACTTTTTATACATGATGGGGTGATTGCTGTAGTTTTAAATAGATTAGTTTTTTGAAAAATATATGAGATGATAAATATTTACAGGAAAGTTTATTTAATATAGAGGACTGTTCATTAAAAAAGAAAAAAGGCAAAGAATTATGAGTGGGCATCCAGGTTATGTCTAACTTTTCTATCCATTTATATATACTTGTAAAATCAATATAAGGATAAATTGATGATAAATTACTGATTTTTAACATTTTTGAGTAATGTTATGTTTTAATTTTTCACCTTTTCATTGGAAAATTTCTTAGAAGTTATTTTAACAATTAAAGAAAAGTAAAATTTAGGACATTTTATCTAATGAATGAAAATGCACGCAAACGTGTGTGTTGAGAGAGAGATATCAAGTCCATGGCCAGATATATTATTAGTTGAATTTTGATTAATATAATGCACAATTTCATTAATATTTACCATTGAATGAAGAAAACGATTAAATTGAAAAGTATTTGTTGTGTATGATGCATACTTTTTTTCTTATTAGGCTAATAATCTTTTTTTTAAAAATACATAAACTGATATATATGCACAAGTTAGACAAATGGTTTTGAAAAGCAGAATTTACTATATACGCAAGAAGCTTCAATATAATTTTTCTTATTCTTTAGATTGTTAAAAGCCTGAACATTAGAATTGGATTAGAGCAACTATATCGGTCCCATTAATTCATATCTACACAGATATCAATTGGCAAATAAAGAATTATAAAAATTATTTGGAATATTGACATTATTTTTTTAATGTTACAATGTTTTATTCAATTCATTCTATGGCCTTCCTCAAGGGTACAATTTATATAGAATAGACTTTCTGTAATTTAGAGACAAATCATTATCTATTCTAAGTGTTGTTTTGACTATTGATCTCACTGTTTTTGTTCCATTTGTTGTTCATTAATGTTTGGACTATAATATATTCTATACATTCCATTCGTCATGTATACAATTCATATGGAAAATGGGTTACAGTCAAATCTCCTTGTTTTAGAGTAATACAAATCCTAAAAATGATAACCAAAATAGACGGGATCCAAGATATTGAAGCATATTTCATAGAATACAAAATGAATGTGTATGGATGCCTCTATCTGTCAATTTTATCAGATATAGTTAAAGAAAATTACCACAAGGTAATCCTGGTTAATGAAAATGGCTTCACTTTATAGATAGAACAAGCACTTTATTTTTTCATCCAATATGTGATATCATCTAATTTATAGGATTTTCATAAAAATTGTTATATTTATATGGAACCTATAAATGAAACAATGTTTTTTTGTTTTTTTTTACATATAATAAATATATCAATTCAGATTAATTTGTTTATACATTACTTTTAGAAGCTCTTCCTGCTAATTATTAAAGAAAAGTTGAAAATTTTCCTCTTGAATAATTCTAACAAGTACAACTAGATAAAGATTAAAAAGTCACTGTGTGTATTCATTTGTGAATACACACAGTTACAAAACAATAAGAAAACATTGGATGTCTTCACTTCCATATAATTTTTTTTCATCCTATATAGATTGAAGTGTAGTAATATCTCCTGCTTTTATCCTCAATAGGTTCCGTAAAAATGAGGAAAAGATCATCAAAAAACAATTCAATCTTAGTGACAGGAAATCCAACTCCCAAACAGCACCTTCCCATAATGAGAGATAGAGTTAAGAGTATACAGATTTTGGTGAGGCAATTAGCTCCTACCCTGAAAAAAAGGTACAGTGTTTTGTATTTGTGAGTGTGCACTTTAATTTCAAGATAAATGTGCTGGGATGCACAATTGGTGATATTCCTGAGGATTGTAGTTGGTTTCAGATCTTTCAACATCAGAACCCTCCAGCCAGGATGGTTCATGTCCCTGCATATTGAGTCAGTCAAAGAAAATAATAATTAGCCTTTAATGACTCGAGTTGATTTACATCAAAACTTCTGTTATTCAATTGCTAATATAACACTTTATAAATATCTAAACAAAACTCTCTGCTTTTCTAGCAATGAACAACTAGATAGCTACTAAATAATTAAAGCTGAATTAACTTGGGATTTATACCCCCTAGACGCCTACCTGATCCCATACTGCACCAACTAAGCAAGGGTCAGGAACAGAGACAAGTCATAGTGTTGATGAGAACGTCAAACAAACAATGCAATTTCTTTATGCCACACCATCTAATGTAACCTTTATTATACTATCTTTTTATATTAAAACTTGATCACTGTCACATTCTGGCACAGTGGGGTGCAAAGAAATTTCTATTAATATATGAAAACTTTCCTCTCACTCACATATCAATAAATGGCTGATTACTTTTTCAATACTGTTATAAGGAAATGAAGGTCATTATAACAAATGTTCTGAACATTGGCAGTGATTAACCAAGTTCGGAGATATTGACAAAAGAACAGTTTTGTTTACCATAGAACATCTATGTATTTACTTCACCCCTCCGCCACAGGCAGAATATGACACAAGGTCAAGTTTTTAGCAGAGTAGTGCTGGTTTGAATTAAGAGTTTTCCTTGTAGACAGATTGATGTATTAAAGGCTAGATAATCCAGTCTGTCCAACTATTTACTCATGGGTTGGAGGAGAAGAGATAAATTAATGTTTTTCCCAGGGCATAAGTGTGAAATGAAATGTTAACAGATTCATCCAGGATTTGAACTTGGGCCCCCAATTCCATTTCCTAAGACAATAACTGCTACACAACATACCTCCTCACTATTGAAATATATTTTGAAAAATAAAATAAGATAAGATAAAATAAAGCAATTTAAAATCCTATTTTATTGACTGTGCTGATTAAGATTGAGAAAGGATCTCAACATCTATAAGTAAAAATTTACTAACAAAACAAATGTGAATGTATGTGTGTGTAAATTTCCTAAACTTTACCAAGGAAGGGTAAGAAATGGCCTTCCTGAATGAGTAGGTTTTGTCTACTTAAAAAAAAAACAAAAAACAAAACACCCTCCCCCCAAACCCCCCCCTAAAACTCTGGGTTTTATCATATAAACTGACTGCTAGTGTTAGGAGACAAAACTATTAACCACACACATACACCCTTTTATAGGACTACTTTTGAGGACCTAATTTTAAGGAAAAAAAATTAACATCAATCTATACTTGATAATTTTGAAAGGTTGAAATTCAAAGATAGTGAGAAAGACTAGGAGCAACACTTTAAAAACAAATTCTTTAAATTCATGATTTTGCGATCAGAAAATCAAAGACATGAATATATATAAGTGTGTGTGTGTGTGTGTGTGTGTGTGTGTGTGTGTATTCACTCTTACCCAAATATACACATTTGGGTAGAGTATGTAAGGAGAGAGTTGCAGATGCCCAATTCACAAAGTTAATAAACATTACACTAGGAAACAAGTTACTTTGGAAGGGTAGAAATTTGGTATTTATAGAACAAGATAAGATCATAAAATGTGACAAGAGAACAGTCTTTTTTGCTAAAAATCAATAAGCATATATCAATATTAGAAAATTTTATCAATATTTTCTGGCATTGGTTCATGGACTGCACTGTGCTACAAAAAGAAAGACATTCATCTATTGTGATGAATGACAAGAATATATATATATATATATATATATATATATATATATATATATATATATATATATATATATATATATAAATAAAAGAGAGAGAGATGAGCATGTACAAAATACTGCTTTCCTCAAGACTTTTCTTCATGAAAATATACCAAATGACACCAGATTGGACATAAACTGAGCACAAGTACCATTTTAATTGCTTCTTTGAGTCTTGGTAGTTACTAAGCAGCAGTAGTAGTTGTAGTGTTGACTAAGCCAAGTAAAGGTGGCTTTTTTCTTTTTCATTGATATAAATTGATACAGTAAAGCAAGAGTTACCTTTCTTGCTGTTCTATTCATATGATTTTGATGAATATAGATAAATTCATGTTTTAAATAGATTATTGAAAAAAAAAAAAAAAAAAATTATATATATATATATATATATATATATATAAAAATATATATGGGAAAAGTTTGTTCATAAGCAGCTATGGTTGTAAATGCCATTACATATGAAGTGTAGTCTACGTACAGCTAAAAATATTGATTACTGTCGTCATCGTCATCAGGAGGAAGAGGAGGAGACGAAGAAGAGAGAACTTGAACACATGCACAGGTTTCCAGCCCTGAATGACTAAAAGTACAAAGAGTTTATTGACAAACTCATTGCTCCCAACAGCAGAACATCTCACCCATCTCCTGACCATTTCTCTTCCTTGACACTCTACCCCCACCTTTCCTGTCTAAAAGGACAGAAAAGCCATTATGCAGAGATTCTTGAAAAAGATTGCAGGAATCTAAACAAGATTCAAAGAATGGCAAGACAGATTTAACTTGGTAGAAGGAGATGAATGGAGAGATTGCAAAGGGTAATTTCAAGCTGATGGCAGGTAGGACTATAAAATGTTAAGCAATTTGAAACAAAAACTACTACATATAATGTGTATTTTTGGGTATATAACATCTGACTCTAGACTTTTGATAAAATAAATAACATTATTTTTCATCAAGATGCACTTATGATATACCGTATATATTTGTGTAATGAACAACACCAAATTTTCAGCCACAAAAAGGTGTTTTTATCAGCAAGGGTAGTCACGAAACAAGGTAAGCTTCCATGTTTCAAAAAATCTTACGGACTGAATGATCCCTTGTTTTTGAGGAGAAAAATTGGTCTGAAAAAGTTGATCATTACATGAATATTTAGAGGATACATTTCAGTAGACTAAAAGAGATATATATATAACTAAATATAAATTCAATCACCTCTTGAAATCATTGTTAGTTTGCAAATATTGTCAGGCTTTGAAAGTTCCTGTTAATCACAAGTTCTTGTAAATATTTGCAAAAAGTTTAATTCTTAATAAAGTTTTACAGAATGAAAAGAGCAAATAGAACCAAATTTCTAAATCTGTGTTTGTAGTAGAAATCTGCTGCTGCTGCTCTAAGACCAATTCTACTTGTGAGAGAGAGAGAGAGAGAGAGAGAGAGAGAGAGAGAGAGAGAGAGAGATTAAGTACAGTTAAGAAAAACTCAAACACAAGACATTAAGAAAATCTTAGAGAAAATTTGATCATAGAAAATAAACATTTACTTGAAAGAAGTTTTTCATTTTGTTGTCATCAGGTAATCTTTTATTTTTAGATCAGTGGTTTTGAAACTAGTCTGTATGTATGAGATAATAGTCAGAGGTCCACAGTTATAGATTTAAATTAATACCATGAATTTAAAATTAGGATAATTGGGTTTTAAAATGATCTAAGCACTTCCTCAATGTTGCTGTGTATAAAAACAAAAACAAAACAAACCAAGTGAATGTAGAATAGGACTCATGAATTAACATGTCAAATATTGAAGCAGACATTATGAACATTGTGGATGAGAGAAATTAGACAACTTTGGTAAAACAATTATTGTACACAGATCTGGATCATAATTGAAATAAGTGCAATCCATTTAAGATGAAAATGGTTTCTTTTAAAGGTCAGAAGTTGCTTAATGTTGTACTTGTTATTTATTAAGATTTTGGCACAAGAACACAAAAAATGGGGCACTTAGTGAGGTTTGAAGAGCAAGTTATCATCTGCAAAACTAGCTTGCTCATCATTAAATCAGAAAGCACTCTGCTTATAACTATAGTTCCTCAATTATTGCCTCAAGGCAAAATGATGAAAATAGAGTATTTCCTTTATAGAAGAAATCCTGGAGTTTTCAAAAGCACTACTCTAGATAATAATGATAAAGACATGAAAACCATTCATCAATTAATAAATAACTTAAAATATTCATTAAACTGAATTTCATAAATTACCAGCTCACCTGATGATCATAGCCGTGAAACTCAGTCATGAATTTTCACCAACCTTACATTTTTTTTTTTTTTTTTTTAAATTTGATAATATATTTTTGTGTATTGAGCACAATTAGGTCTGCAGAATATGATGACTGCACCTCTGCAGAGGAGTAAGACCCCCACTCCCAACTCACCCAAAGAGGCTACCTGTTAGTCATAGTTGGCGACTTGTAATGCTTAAGGATGGGATCCTGGTGGCTGAACAGTCCATGGCCCAGCAACGAAAGTAGTCAGATTTACAACACTCCAATTTGGCCCTTAGAGGACTAGACAGGTAGTCGGAAAGGCCTAATATGATCAATTGGTTGGTCATGTTAATCCCTAGCACTAATACAAATGTCCCAATTGTTCATAGCAATCGAGTACCCAGCTCTATTTTATCTTAAAGGAGCTAAAAGGCAGTGGGTGAGGATCAATTGCATTGAGATAATACTTGGAACCATTTAAACTGTGTGCAAACAAATGAATGATGCTGAAAAGAATTATTAGTGTTAGATAGCAATACATGAAACTATTTAGTGTCCCAGGTGTGACATTAAATTGCATCTGATCATGAGGCTCTAGTCTTGGAATTTGAGGATTGTAGAATACCCCTTCATTACCATTACTCTCAGGTCCACTCCAACGCAGAGTGGTAGTGCTTATTAAGGTTTCATCCATGGGGCAAATAAAACTGTTTAATCTTTTATTAGGGATTATTATCATTAGTTATTTGAAATTATACAGCTGTGTGCAAGTTGTTCATATTCGTTGGATAGTTAGTTTTAATGGCATATCAACTCTTGTAGGTTATTTAATGCCAAATTATGTTTATACATGTATCAAATATATATGATGTGTAAACAAATAATTTGTAGGTAACATTTTTAAACAAGCCAGGGCTCATTTCTCAGCACACAGTTAAGTGATTTCATGTATTCCTAACACAAATAATTCTCTTCAAGATCATTTATTTGTTTGCACACAGTTAAGTATTGCTAAATAACATTAAAAATTCTCTTCAATATTATTTGTTGGAATCTTGCTTACACACACACACACACACACATTACATGGCAGTATCTGTGACCTTGGGTTTCATGTTTTACCCATTTGTCAGACAAATGCGTAAAGCATGAAACCCAGGGCCATAGACACTACCACGTTGCGTGTGTGTGTGTTTATTAACTTATAAAATAAAAACAGTATTGAGCTTAAATAACCATCAAGGACTGACATACCATTAAACCAAACAGCCAATTGAGTACAATAAAAATTTCATGATTCAGAGGCACATTTAGTATTAAATTTCAACCATAAATAAAATAACCTACATTTTAAAAAATTTCTTCTAAATGTATTTATTAGTCATTTATAATCAACCCTATCTTACCTGTGATATCACAGGTAAGATTGATTCCATAAATACATCAAAATTTTCATTCATATACAATGACACACCAAATACTCAATAGGTTCCGTAAAAATGAGGAAAAGATCATCAAAAAACAATTCAATCTTAGTGACAGGAAATCCAACTCCCAAACAGCACCTTCCCATAATGAGAGATAGAGTTAAGAGTATACAGATTTTGGTGAGGCAATTAGCTCCTACCCTGAAAAAAAGGTACAGTGTTTTGTATTTGTGAGTGTGCACTTTAATTTCAAGATAAATGTGCTGGGATGCACAATTGGTGATATTCCTGAGGATTGTAGTTGGTTTCAGATCTTTCAACATCAGAACCCTCCAGCCAGGATGGTTCATGTCCCTGCATATTGAGTCAGTCAAAGAAAATAATAATTAGCCTTTAATGACTCGAGTTGATTTACATCAAAACTTCTGTTATTCAATTGCTAATATAACACTTTATAAATATCCATAAATACATCAAAATTTTCATTCATATACAATGACACACCAAATACTCAAAAATGAACTAAAATGCATTACAAATTATTTTACTGTAGAAATACATAAATCATTACATAAATGTATTTCATTTATGAAACAAACTGATGATAAAAACTTATTTGCTCAAGAATGATTATAGAAAAGGTGGGGGCAACAGTAATAGATTTGACTGGGTTGGTTGGTTTCACACCATGTCAACCTTTATTGAGTTATTCAATGCCAAAAATCAATTTTTTTGCCAACAAATTTCAACTACTGATAAAAAATCCTCTGTAAATTACAGCTTTAAATAATGTTTCTTAATAGAAATAATTTGCACACAGTTATATGGTTTCAAGTATTCCATTCATTTGGCCTTGTGCTAAATCGAAGTAAAGACCTTCGTAAATTACTAATACTAATAATTTTCATGCATATCTATTTAGCCCATAAATAGGTCCCTAAACCTCAGGAAGTAAGGCAATGAAGGGGTGACAATAGCCCCCAGATCTTCAGAACTGGAGCCTCACCTCAAGATGCAGTTTCATGTCATACTCAGGACACTCCAACCTGTTTAAGGGGTTGGGTCTGATTCCTCTGCAAGGGATGCAGTCAGTGTATTCTACACCCTGAGGACAGGGCAGGAAAGTGCTAACACAGATAGCAAAAGTATAAAAAGCATTACAATTATACAATGAATACATCCAAACTTTCATTCACTAATGATTAAATATACAATAACACAGTATTTACAAAAAGTAGGTAGAGCAAAGTAAACAGATGTCAGCATTTCCATAGAACACATAAAAGTGTAAACAGTGAATATAATAAATTCAAAGAGTTGGTAATTTATTTTCATCATCTATCTTTAGCTTAAAAAATTATGTAAGATAGTATATATCTATACACGCCTCTGCATAAGCAGGATTCAACACAAAGTCAATTTATAAGCAGAATTTAACAAGTTTGAATTCAGAGTGTTCCTTTTCCTAGACAAGTTGCCATACCAAGTATAAAGAGCCTAGTGTGCCCTACTATTTACCCATAGCTGGAGGGAGAACAACTGGATTCGTATCTTTCCCAAGGATATTTGCCATATGTGAAATACAAACAGTCTCATCCAAGATTAGAACTCATTTTGCCATGCCAATTTCAAATGACGGTGCCATTACATCACAAACGTCTCCTTATGTAAGACAGTAAGCTCAGAGATGTGACTAGAGGGTGAAGAGTACATTTTAGTTCCAGTTTTAAGAATTTTTTAAATTGACACTTGTTGCTGGGTTTCGATTACCATATAAGTAGGTAATGGTTGTTCAAAGCAAACTTCAATAATTTAACTACTGAATTTTTCCATTTTTAACTTAATTTGTTAGACCAAGTTCCGGTATTAAATTAGTATGTTATGTATAGTAAATAAAGAAAAAAAAAAGGGTAGGTATGAAGATAGAGCTATTAGATCACTGCAACTGGTTTTACTATAGAAATGCATTAAAAATAGTTCCACCAAATAAATCTATGAAAATCAATAAAAAATATTAATAATGGTCAATATGTATATATATATATATATATAATTAAGTATATCAAAACTACAACTGACAAGCAAAATAATCTTATATCATGAATTGAGTTACCAAAATTATAACTACATTATGAGTTGTCCCCCTTTAATAATATTTTCAATCTCAGGTTATAAGAGTATTTTTAAAATCATTAATATATTTTCTCATAATATTACAATCATAATTCATGTTAATTACAGATTATTTTACTTGAATTTTGCATCTTCAATTCACATCTATTTAGAAAACAAAATAATTTTAATATCATGTATATAGATATTAGAGTAAATACATTTTTGTATACATTTGTATTTAGAAAGACTGGGATATCTGAGAATACAGCCTTATGGCTCCAAGGCAGTTTTGTTGTTCTCTGATAGAATTAACTTTGAAAAGTATATCCATTGTCTCTCTAGGTTCATTAAGAAAGAAAGGATAGATATAATGAATGATCTGATACCAGAGATAAACCAACCAAGTCCTAATAATCTTATATAACTGAATAAGATATTTAATTTTGCTTTCTATTTAGAAGCACAATTGTGTGGTTTTGAGTTTAATTAGGTATTAAAAACAATCAACAGTCAGTTTTTGTTATTGTAACTTATCAACTGAAAACAGCTATGATGGGAGAGATTTTTAATATTAAAAAAATATTTGGTCGGAGAAAGAAAAAAGAGAAATCTAATTCAGATCCAACCATTTTTCTAATAAAAAAAAAGTAAGTCATTTTTCCCCTTAAATTTATACAAGGATCAGTTGATGAGAAGAGAATAAGCATGCATTTGGGGTATTTAGTCCAGGTAAAAATTGTGGTACGAGTGACCCAAAGCCAAACTTTTTTTATACCTTATTTTTTTTTATACACGTATCAATGGGGAATGAAAAGTTTGGTCCATCTATCAAAACTTTTAATTCCCCTACATCAGAAAAATACCACACTTTTTACCAGGACTAATTTGTTTATCAATTATCAAATTAGAACAAAAGATGCTTATGATATGTATGCTAAACTATCAACTATTGTTATAATAGGTGCTTTGATTGACAATGGTTATCAAGTTAGGTAAGCAGATCATTCTTGGTGAGCTTGATTCTTACTGAGTGCCTCATAATTCTGGCCTTGTGTCAAATTAAGACATTGGCCTAGCGGTTAGAGTGTTCGCCAATCGCCCGGGAGACCTGGGTTCAATCCCAGGTCGAGTCATACCAAAGACTCAAAAAATGGTACTTGATGCCTCCTTGCTTAACACTCAGCATTATAAGGTACGGATCAAGGGTAAAGTGGAGCAATCCAGGGAAAGGAGTAGCGCCCTCCCCTACACATTGGTGTAGTAAGCAATCGAAAAGGGAGCCTTCGGGCACCCTCGACTATGGTCGCCTACTTTACTTACTTTACTTTACAACAACTATAATCTGATCATACTCCGAGATGCATTTAGAGTAACAGTTTTATCATCATAGAAAATGGAATCGGAAATGGAATAGGCAACCAGAGTTGAAATCCTAGACAAGACTGTTTAAATTTCACTTCACACTAATGCCATTGAGAAAGGCATGAATCCATTTGTTTTTTCCCTGCTATGAATAAATAGTAGAGAATACTGGCTTCTTCATTCTTGGTTAGATAACTAACCTAAAAGAAGGAAAACTCAGAATTCAACCCACTTAAAAATCGACCTTGTGTTTGCATCCTACCCTTGACATGAAGGAAAGGGATAATACTCTCAATATAATTGCAGCTGGCATGATGGTTATTATATTAAAAATGAATTTGAGGAATTGATTTTGATTTCAGCCTGAGACTGTGCTCACCTCTTACTAATTAATGCCTCTAAGAAAGGTATAAATCTATCTCTTTCACTTTTAGCTATGGGTAAAATAGTAGAGCCGAGGAGACTCTTTAATCATTGTGGGTATCCAGTCTAGGAGAATGATATGAAATTCAAAACAACTGGAGTACATAAAGCTTTGCTCATTGAAACAAACCAGAAAGTTTTCATTATTTGAATATTTTCCAAGGATAAATGCCTATGTTTCAACGAATGCTTGATGTATTATCAATGTTAATCTGATGGTCACACAGTATACAAACTTGCTTAATAACTTTTCATTGCTGCCTTGAGTAATCCCATAGGACAGTGTTTGTTCACACATGCAGTAAGTTGCCCTATGGTGGGTTGCCAAATTACATGGAAGATGTGCAACTTCTTCTGAAGATATTTAAAATTGCTGGATACTTTCCAGACAGACCTATATATATATATATATATATATATATATATATATATATATATATATATATAGAGAGAGAGAGAGAGAGAGAGAGAGAGAGAGAGATGCATACTTATAGAGCCTATAACCTAATACAAAATTATAATTTGGATTTGAAATTTTCACACTATAATATTCAATCTACAAGATTAAGGGCATTGACAAAGAAGGAGATAAGGCTGTTGAGTTATTAATGCATCTGTGTCTAATACATATAAAGGTGTATAGGATGTTTAGTGCCTTTTCTTAATAGTGGCAGATAAACTAGTCTTTAATCTCCTTTTTACTCCTCAATTGTGTTGAGAGAGAGAGAGATTACTATTTACCCTATATAAAATGAGAAAGCATGTTTAACTTTTTATAGACAAATAATTGAACTTGTTAACAATGAACATATTTCAATATTGGTAAATTTAAAAGAACACATTTAATCTTCTCTTCATGTATTCAATTTTACTTTCAAGACATTTCTATACAAATATTTGGGCAAGGTTTTTTTTTTTTAAATTTGTATAAATATCCTTTATTAAAAATTAACAAACATAATTTAGAAGATTGTTAAAACTTGAATATTTAAAAGAAGTGAGGTTGGAACTATTATTTGATTTTCTGGAACATAGCTTAAATTAAGGTGACCATATGGTGAAACTGATCAAATATTACATTATTCGGCATAAATAAGTACATCCCAAACAATCTTTTAAAATAAAAAGTCAATTTTCTTCTTAATTAGGTTATGAGGATTTTACTATACATAGTGGAATATTATAGAATGAAAACTATAATTAGTTATTATTGATTACCAAACTTTGCAGTATTGAAATTGTAATTGAAAGTGAGAATTTGTAAATCCAAAATTAAGCACACCACTTAATACACATCTAGCAAAAATGTCCCTTCGTTTGGGTACAAGTATTTATGTTTTAATGAAATAAAATATTATATAAAATGAGAAAGACTAACAAAATTAAATAAGATTATTTAATAATTATTGAGAATATAATGTAAATAACTAAATGAATAGTAAGATCAGTGGTGACAAAGTTTTAATCACAGATAGAATAATGATGATAATAATAGTAAAAAATTAACAATGTAGTTTGGTATACTTATAAATAGTGTTCATATCAGTGATAGTGTCTGTTTCTTTCCCATACAATCATTAGTCCAAGTGTGATTATATATATTAGTGGTAGAGTGGTCGCCAATGGCCCGGGAGACCAGGGTTCAATTCCAGGTTCAGTCATACCAAAGACTTAAAAAATGGTATTTAATGCTGCCTTGCTCACTCAGCATTATAAGATAGGGATCAAGGGTAAAGTAGGGCAATCCAAGGATAGGAGTAGTGCCTCCCTACACTTTGGTGTAGTAGCTAATAAAAAGGGAGCTTTCGAGTTGCCCTTGACTAGGGTCGCCAACTTTACTTTACTTTACGTGTGTGTGTGCGCGCGCGCGTGTGTGTGTATATATATATATATATATATATATATATATATGTGCAATTTTATTTTTCGTTAGAGTGTTTCAATGAAGTAGAGTTTGGTAAAATATAATATCGAGTAATGTTCATTTCAATTGTATAATCTTACACTAGAAATGATAAAATCCTACTATCTTTGGTTCAGAAGAAAATTTTACTTTTAAAACAATTAGTAAGGAGTTTACTTATTTATGAACAATACTGAACCTTTAATATCAAATTTCACTCAGGAAATATAAGCTGGTATAAAGTTACTTTACTGACAATAACATCTATAAAAAAAACAAAAAAAAACTTCTTTTAATTTTTTATTTGTGCCAATCACTGACTAAAATTCCTGAACTGCTGGTAAAGTTTTAGGAAAGCCCTTTCCAACGTGTTAAAAAAATACCTTGCGCATTTTCTCTCTGGTTCTAACATTTTCTTTATCACATTATTTATTAATACTGTTAAATTTTTTAAATAAAGTTTATGTTTGATATGATACAGGTAATAAAAACCCCAAAACAAAACAAAATATTGAACCTTTTTTTGATTTTGTTCCATTAATGCAACTTTTTTGGATATTGACAAGTCCTTGGAGCTTCTGCTTGTCTTTCCTGTACATTTTCTCCCATCTTTAATTTTAGATGTGGTATGTAAAAATAACAAAATTGATTGGTATAAAAATAGGCAAGAAGCTTTAATATTACATGTTCAATATGTTTCAATAGAGAAATGTGAGAAAGATCAGTGGGGAACAAAGGACGAAGGAAGAATGGCTTTTCCTAAAAAAAAAAAACACCAAACAAAACAAAAAAACATGCATAAAAGAAGAGGCATTGGCAGGCAGTGAGAGGAGTGCATGAGAAGAGGGAGAGAGGCATATGAGAAATAGGAAGAAAGCACCTGCATGAATATGTACTGAGTTTAGAAATGAGAACATGCTGAAATATATGCAAGTTATTTTTTTAAATCAAGTTTCAGAAAGAAAAAGAAAGAGGAAAGTGGGAGAAAGAGACAAATTGAAGAGAGAGAAAGGCATAAAGGGAAGGAAAAAGATGAAGGTGATAAAGGAGAAAAGAAAGAAAAAGAGAATGAAGGGGAGATTGACAATGAAGATGAAGGAGAAAGTAAGCAAGAAAATGAAAGGAAAGAGAAAGCAAGAGATAAAGGAAAGAAAATGGAATAGAGAGGGAGAGAGAGAAGTGGGTATAAAGGAGAGGGTGAAAGGGAGAGAGAGAGAGAGAAAGAGGTGAAGATATGGTAGAGAGAGTGAGAGAGAAAGTGGTGATGAGAGTAAAACGAAAAGAGCAACAAAATTTTAAAAATTGACTCAAAGAGTGTGGGAGTGTAAAATGAGAGAGAGAGAGAGACAGAGTGAGAGAGATTTAGTTTTTATTTAAAGGATAATGTTTTCTGTTTAATCCACAATTGCAACTCTTGGCATCCATGTCAAAAATCAACTGCCTGCTTTTTTGGAGACATAAAACTTATTCTCAAACCCTCAAAAATACTTAGCCCGACACAAAGTGCTATTTATTCTTTCCTTCTTTTTTCATTCTCTAAAGACTGCAAACAATTTTCTGAAATTCTCCAAGAATTTGGTTCTGATAATGTTCTTGTTGGGCTCTTGTTACATTATTTTATTATTATTATTATTATTATTATTTGCAGCCAACAGACAGACAGGAACTAAACAAACGATGGCAGCAGCTTATTTACTATGAGCAGGTTTTTGTGTTCTGTTCTCTCCAGCTGCCCAGTGACGAGGTTCAGGAAAAATTCTGAACATTTCTTCTTCCTCCTCATAGAAGAAGAAGCAGTTATGGTTTTGACTTCAGAATTCACAGATTTATTCTTGTCGGCAGAGGAGGAGGAGGAGGAGGACAATGAAGAGAAGCACATAGCTATAAATGAATTCACAATGCAGTTTTTCCAAACCTGCATACAACTTGATAAGCTTGCTTATATATATTACAGAAAAGAAATTCAGAATGTCAGAAATGACAATGTTCCCGAAATCTTTTTCCAGATTTTGATGAAATGGACCAGAAACATTTGGTTCATTTAAATAAATTCAATATGAAGGTGAAGAAGGATTTCTATTTTATTAAAAAAAAAAAAAAAAAAAAAAAAAAGTCTTAAAAGGCTGCATTTTAGTGACCACTAAATTCAGTATTAAATCACATCAAATTTAGAGTATTGATTTTTTGATTCATTGATTTTAAGAGCATGTCAACTTGTTTAAGTTTATTTTATGCATAGAGATTAGAGAATTGTGTACATTTACATTTTTGTGTAGTTCTTTCATAGAAGTTTTTTTTTTTTTACAGTTAAGTATCAAGTATTCCTATATAAATAATTTGTATGTAGTTGTATAGTTTCAAGTATTCTTACCTAATAATAATAATTATATGGTTTCAAATAATTATTTCTATTGAATAATATTCATTGGTTTGCACACAATCACATGGTTTCAAGTAACTAATAATGATAATATTGAGTAAACTATTATAGCTTCAAGTAACTATTCTTAATACAATTGACAGTTATGGCATTCCTATTGAATAAAAATTAAGTGTAAATAAATAAGGAGAAATACTCTATAATTAGCCTTTAATACTTATCCACCTTGAAAAATTATAATGACTAGGATAAGCACAAATAAAGCTCCCCTCCCAACAAGCACTATTATCATTAATTAACGAATTGTATTGGAAATTGGTTAATTTTCTAAGAGAATTTTAACATTAATGCACTTACAAAAATCACACTACAATAGAACAGGCATACAAAATCATATTAGTAATAAAGTAATAAATAAAAGACATGATAATACTTGTTTTCTCTTGGATAAAGCAAACGGAAGGAGGGAAGAGATAGTGACACATCATGGGTGATGTAGGGCATCGTTTGATAATAATTTCTGTGATTGCAAACAGACTTTCTAATGTTCTCAGAAAACATAAAACTAAATCAAAAGAGAAAAAAGGGTTATTCTTTACCTAATCCCCAGGGTGTTGAAAAAAAAAGAAAAAAAAAAAGAAAAAAGAAAAGAAAGAACCCTGACTTTGAAATAAAGCCAAAAAATGCACTTTTTTTTTTCATAGTAAAAAAAAAAAATCTTTGGAAAATGACAGTTATGGAGGATACTAATTGTAATAGGTGCACTTGGAACAGTCCCCAAAGGGTTGGAAAGGGGACTGGAAGATTTAGAAATTGGAGGACAAGCTGAGACCATCTAAACAACAGCAGAATACTGAGAGGAGTCCTGGAGACATGAGAAGACTTACTGGCATCTGAGTGACAGCCAAAAACCATCAGCAAATGGTGGTATGAAATTTTTTTAAGGAGTCTAATATATATGAATGATACAAATGTAAAAGAGGGAGTTAATATGTTGCTAGATGACCCATACACCTGTCGGGTTTCTGTTGAAACAGCAGTCCATGATCCTATTTACCAACCCCTCCGCTTGGGCAGGATATGACACAAGGTCAATTTTTAAGCAGAGTTTAACAGGTTTGAATTCAGAGTTTTCCTTCTCCTAGACTAGTTGCCTGACCAAGGCTGAAGAACCTAGTCTGTCCTACTAATTACCCATAGTTGGAGGGAGAATAATTGGATTCATACCTGAAACAGCAGTCCATGATGATACTGATGCTTCTATTTAGGAAGAAAATAAAGATTCCAATTAGCATTTCCTTGTTATCTCCATTATATTGAGAATTTGGGTGGTGACATTCAGTTTGAAAACCCCATAAAATTATCCTTCAGTTGCAATTGAACAGAAAATTGCTGATATTTAAGGCATATTAAGTATATTGTTCTAACAAACATTTCTCTATGATGTGCCATTTGTGTTGGGTATTAAGAGTTACTTAATCTTAAAAAAATGTACAATATCAGTTACATTAAATTTAATCAACCCTAATTATCAATGACAAAGATTTAAAAAAATATTAATGAATGAATTATTTATCATTTAACGTTGTAAATTAATTGAAAATATTCTGAATTTCATAGAAGTTTTTTTAAAGTTCCAACCACTGTGCAACAGCAGTGACTGATTAAGCACAATAAACCACCTTTCATTTAGATGATTTGACATTGGGAGATTCAATGAAAATACAACTTACATTTGCAGGAATGAACAAAGTAAAGAACAAAAAGAAAAATATTAAAGATTCTCATTATTTAAAAATGAAATAATGTTCTGAATATATTATAGTATACTATACTAACTGGAAGACTAGATAACTATAAGCTACAATGAAAGAAATATATACATACATTTGTTTGTTTATTTGGGTTTTATGGTATATCAACCCTTGTAGGTTATTTAATGCCAAATCCATTTTTATACAAATAAACAGTTCTATTTCAAACAAAATTGTCAAAAACATTTCTATTTAAACAGTTCAGTTTAGTATAAGTAGAGTTTTTGTTTACACACAGTTAAATGCCAAAAACAGTTCTATTTCAAGCAATTCAGTTTAGCGTAAGTATGTAGTTTAGTTCTATTTGACCCATAGATAGGACCCTATCAGGTGCTAGTGGACCTGGGAGTGGTGGCAATGAAAGGGTACTCTGCATTCCCCAAAGCTTCAGCATTACTGGAACCTCACCATCAGATTGTTTAATGTCATATCCAGGACACTTGTTAGGGCGGGGGTGTCTTACCCCTCTGCAGAGATGCAGTCAGTGTATTCAACAACTCCAACCGACTGTGCAATATACATACATGAGAGTAAATGAAGTCGGGCAAGAATATTAGATTGCTCTTGGTATATATATGAAAATAAAATACAATGAACTTAATTTCATAGTATCCTGGATGATTTAATTTTAGTTTCTTGATGTGTAATGATAACACATCTACAAAAGAATTCTGATTAAATAAATCATATGTTGAGGAGAAAAAAATTAAGAAAAATAACCATAAAAAGTAGGGAAAAGATGGTAATTTGAAATATGTTGCATAAGTTGTACTTTTTTAAAGCTTTTCTTAAAACCTTAGTTTTCAGTGTATACATTTACTAAGCTTCTCCACAATGAGCAGGATGTGACACAAAATCAGTTTTTAAGTAAAATTATAGCTGCTTTGAATTCAGAGTTTTCCTTCTCCAATTGCTTTAACAAGGCTAATGAAGCCAGTCTGCCCTATTATTTACTCATTGTTGGTGGATAAAAAGATGGATTCATGCCTTTCCAAAAAGCATTAGTGCAAAAGTGAAATGCAAATGGCATCGTCCAGGGCTTAAACTCAGATCACGACTTCATTTCCCCCAAGACGATAACCATAATACTAAGCACATCTCTAACTCAATTTTCAGTGTAACACAAACCTGTTGAGCCCTCCCTTATAACAGTAGTCCATGATGATACTGATGCTTCTATCCAGGAAAGAGGGAAAGATTCTCCATAGCATTTTATAGTTTTATTTTTTGTTATATCAAGAATTTGGATGATAGAAAAATTATGTTGAGCATGAATGCAAACTCCACAAAATAATCATTCGGTTGAAACTGAACTGGATATTGCTTTATTCTCTAAAAGCAGTTTAAGTGTTTTGCTTAAATCTAATGATTATGTGTTGTTTTTGCTTGGTTACACTGACAAAATCAAAATTTTAACACAGATTTTGTTTATTTTAGCCCAGGAAAATTTCCTTATGACAACTTTAGATGAGCTATTAATAGAACCTAAATTTTAAAAAGGCATTTTTTAATGCAACTAATGCAAAAGAAAGAATGAGAACAGTTGTAGATTTTCACCTATGAAATTTTAAATCTCTAATATCTTTATTCATAAATTAAGAAGTTTGCTATCTTATGCTCTTTAAAGAAAGAAAGAAAAACTTTAACATATTATTAGAATCTTGGCTTTAGGACAATGCAAAAATACCATAATATAAAAAAATAAAATAAATATTTAAAAAATAGAGGGACACATCCTGCAATACCCAGAATGCTTTGTACAAAAGCAGCAAAAGTGTGCCATTCCCCCTCCTCAACTCCTTCCTCAAACACTATGGAGTAAAAATAATCAATAATTGTAGTGACAGTCAAATACAAAAAAACATAAAAAAAAAAAAAACAGAACAAAAAAAAAACAAGAGAGAGAGAGAAAGAGAGAGAGAGAGAGAAAAAATAAACTCTGCCAAGATAAAATGAAAAGGTTCTTCCTTTACTTCTTTTTCATGTCACCTTCCATTAAAAGGAAAGAACACTGTGTCTATCCATTGTGCATGGAAGGTGATTGTTGATTCCATAGCCATTTTTGCATAAAAGAATAGTCTTCTGCAATAAATGGCTGATTCTCCATGCATGGCTAAACCAGCTTTGAGTTGAAGCACATGGCTCAAAGTGGTGATATTGCAAACCGTACTTTAAGAATGCTGGTTGTAAAGAATTATCTATTGGACTGTTCGGAGAAAAGTAATTAAATTGGCTTCCTCCATTTCTGCTTTTTAAATTGGAAACTCACAGTTCAAAAGACTGAACTAGAAAACACAAAAACAATTTCTAAAAAAGAGTTTTTGCTTATTGACTAAAAATGATAAAAGTCATAATATTGGACAGCACTAGTTCTTTCAGGGTTTAATTTTGTAATTATTTTTTGTTCAGTATCACCAGTTTATTTTTTTGGAGTTCATTATAACTGAATTATCAGATACATAAACAAATACTTTATAAATAATATGAGGAGAGAGTAGAATACATAAATAAAATTGCAATTATTTCAAGTAGAAAAATATAAAATGAAGAACAAACAGTAATACATTCAAAATGTTTTTTTTTAAAATAGCAAATGTTTAAATTGACCATCGGTTTTTACTTTTGACCTTGTTTAAATCTTTCAAATACAAGAAACTATAAGCATAAAAAGAAATCTTTGTTTTCATTTTTTTTGGAGGGGGATGTCCACTACCCTTTATTCTATCTGCAACTGCTAGGAAATTTTAGATTTGGTTTGTATCATTTTTCACACAAGTTTCTCTCCAAAAAGACATATATCCATGGAATGCGGTGGCCATTTTAGCAAACTTCTACTACTCAATTATCCTGAAATATTATCCAGAGATTGTAACAATTATATGAACAACCAGCATTTTTTTAAAAATATCTTTTATGGAAAGGAAAATAGAGATCTTGAGGAACAGATTGCATAACAGATTTTGCTCTTCACACAATCAAAATTTAGATAATATATTATGATAATCAAATATTTCCATCTATGTTACTATGATAGATCAAATAACACAGTATAGTAAGATTTTTATTTGTGTAATGTTAAGATGCTGTAATTTAGAGAATCTGGTCAATTCCAGTCCAATTGTCAATTCAACAATTATGGTTTACCAGGTTTGCATTCGTGTTTACTCCCAATCATTATAATTTCTAAAGGGAGATAACAATTAAGTGCTTATAGGATACCCCACCCCTATTTATTTGTAACTATTTATGAAAAATGATGTGCTTTATGTTTACCTGAAGATCAGTTTTAAACAAGTAAAATTTTTAAATATACCACCCCAGTCAAAACAAAGAATATTTCCCTTCTTATTGTAAATATTCAAGAGTTACAAAAATCTAATGCATTTTTATCTGCCCCCCCCCCAAAAAAAAACCCCCTTGACTTCAATGTATATTATTTGCAAAGCATAAGTTATTGGTCAGTTTTTAAAAATCTAAAATCCTTATCAGATTAGCAACAACTTATTTTGATTGAAGTAGAAGGCTAATGAACCTGGTTGAATTCCATCATGATATTGATGCTTCTATTTTGGAAGGAGTGAAGGATTCTAATTAACATTACTTGTTTACCTCCATTATAGTGAGGATTTGAATGATTAAAAAAAGATGTTCAACACAAATATTTATGCACTGGTTCCTGTTAAATCACTGAAGTTTAGCAGCAATAAGCCAGTTGAATATATAAATGGGTAACCAATAAATCAACAACAGTACTGTAAGCAACTTAGGGCCAGTGTACCAAAATTTTAATAATAAATAGATTGATATTTCTACGAACTGGGTGATGTTAATATAAAAAAAAGACAAGTAAAGAACCAGTAGGCTTAAACCAGAGCCAAACACGGCATATTTATAAGCAGAGAAATTATGTCTTTTGATAATCAAAAGCAATAACAAAATTATAGCAATCAAACAGGTATTTGTGTATGATTGCAAACAATTGCATAAGTGGAAATTTAAAGATTGAACCTTTCTTACTACCATAAGCTACCATCTGTTTCATCTAAGAAGTACTATTTGCCAACATCTTAATCACTAGGCTACTTCTACTGGATGTACCCCTCAGCAATGTTTTAATGCAGCCAATCATGTTCCAGAATGACTCATTATAACACTGCTTCAAGCATCTTTGAACAGATATAATCAAAAGTGAACCAGCTGAGACACAACATCTACCCATTCAGATAACAAGTATATACCCCCCCAAAAAAAACCTAACAAAGTCAACTAATTCAAGTAAATCTACCTGACAATTCGACCTTTGGATTCTAATGGTGGTCACCATTGTAGTGAAACAGAATGTTTTTCTTTTAAATACTACAGCATAAATATGGAAATAAGTTCAGCAGTTTAATCATTAATAATAATTTTATTTTGGAAATGTTGAGATACAAATAGATCACCCAATTCCAGCCAGAAGAAAAAATCTTGTCAACTAATGGAATTTGCTATTCCAGGAAATCATAGCATGAAAATAGAAGCAAAATGACAAATATCTGGATCTTGCCAGAGAGATGATAATGCTGTGAAAGGTGATGGAGATAACAACTGTAGTTGTTACCCTTTGAATGGTCTCCAAATGCCTGGAAAAGGGACTGGGGAATTGGAGATAGAGGAAGAATAGAGACCATCCAGACTACAAGATTTGAGTCCAAGAAGAGACTTGCTGTTATTTAGACTTCAGTAAAAAAAACTACTAATTAGAACTAGTTTAGAAAACAGAGTAATAATAATATCTCCTTATATATAAAACTTAGTATGTGTCACACAACTTGGGCTTACCAATGAACAATGAGAAATTCCATTGTTGAGATAAGACAAACTATGATTAGCCATTTGTATGTCAGTCTTTTGAGACAGACAGACAGACACACACAGTGAAACATTTTTGCACTTAATTTATTATCAATAATCTTGGGTACAAATTATGATGATTTGAAGCTGTAAGAGCATATTAGAATAATTATAATTTCATGAATTTATGATTTCTTAGTTTCTATATTTGTTACTTGTATAACTTTTTAAATTTACATCTTACAGCTTTTAAAACGTGTTACATTTCCATAAGACAAGATACTATAAAAGGGTTTAAAAAAAAAAAAAAAGATAGTATAAAAATAGCTTTAATGCACTAAATCTAATAATAAAGACAGTAATATGATACAATTCATAAGCCTGTAACTTTGATAATGATAATTTTATCAAAATGATATACAGAGTGTTTCAGAAAAATTGATATTTCATAATCTAATAACTTGACTAATTCTCATTCAAATGATCTCAAATTATAACAGCACATGTAGGAACTCAAAATTCTTTGTTTAATGTTTTGTTTTGCTTTTCTTTTTAGGTAGAGAAATGCCATTCACTAAAAAGAAAAGGTGTTTAAACATTAAATATAGAAGTGTAAGTTGTTTCTAGACATACTGCTAAAACTTGATCATTTGAATAAAAACTGGTCAAGTTATTAGATTATGAAAAGATATAAATTTTTCTGAAACATCAGTAAGAAAAAAGAAAAGGGAAAGAGAGAAAAAAAAGAAGCTCTATAGTTAGATTTAAGCTTCTTCAATCGTGTCTTTTGTAGTTCAAGTGGTAGAACAGCTCTCGTGTGAAGACAGGTTCCTATCTTTCCCAAAATGGTGCAAGTTTATTCTTTATTTTTCTTTTTTTTATGTCTATGTCTATTAACACCTGTAGAATAATGGTCTAAGTAACTAATAAAAGCAACTGAAATTAAGATGAAAGAAATAATAACTAACATTTACAAGGACAATAAAATACATTTAATAATAAATGTTTGCAACAATCACATAATACAATATAGTTTATAAGCATAGTCAGGATGCTAATTCAGGCAAAACATTGTTGGTTTAAAAACAAAAGGGGAGATGGATTTAATCTTGCTAAGTAGTTCGTGTGTGTGGATAGATGGATGAATTGTGACTATCTTCATTCTAACTTTCTTCTTCCATCCTTTTATTTTAATTTCAATTGTTCCATTTTATCCCCTTCCCTCATCACCAGTAGTAGTAAAGTAAATACTGTTCATATTTCTCCTACTTGGTAGATGGCATAACAGACTTGGTGCTGGTTGAAGGAAGAAAAAGAATTTTTTTTTTTTTTCAATTTGTCTGAAGTATTTTCCCTCTACTCAAGTAATCACATAAATTATATAATTTCTTGAGAGAGAAAGAGAATAAATTAAAGACATCCCTATAACTTTATTTATTCAGAGACAGTCATTAAGAAAGAAATCAGAAAATTTTAGCTTGAGTTAAGATGTAATAAGATTATACACACAAGAACAAAAAGGTGAAGGAGAATGTGTACGAGTGTGAAAGAGACAAACTGAAGTGTATTGTCTTCATTTTGACCCAATGTAGATAGGCTAACCAGATTGACCTCCCCTTAATCTAACTTTTGCCAAATATACGTATACATTTTTATAAGTATTCCGTAAAGCAGATATATATATATATATATATATATATATATATATATATATATATATATAAAATGAACTCAAAAATGCCAAATTATCAAAAAAAAATGTTCTTATGATTATTTTTTTAGTAATCATTATCAATGAGGAAGAAACTGAAGAGTTAGAAATAATGCTATTTCTATTCTTCACTTTTTCTGAATCATTTATTTAAATACCTGTTGATTATTTACTTTCATCTTTTACTTAGTTTTTATCATTTTTTTCTAATTAAGATTCAACAACCATAAAAAAAAAGCATTTATTTTTAAATTATTTTTGACAGTATTATTTACCTCCTCTTTTTGCTTCAAAATCATTGAGATCAAATGTTATAACATTTTTTTTTGTGGTTTTTAATAAGAACAGAAACTATTTTGGGGAATCTCCAAGAAAAAGCAATTTATTAATGTTATGTAATCAAAGTTCCTTTAATCATCACAGTTTTGTCCCTAAACAACAGAAATTGGACTCATGGCAAAATCGTATAAGGAATTCTACATAATTGTTGAACAAAACTTAAACCTGTTGATTTTTTTCACAAACGAAAGGGTAATATCAACCATATTCTATTTCTAAAACTGATATATAGTTCTTTTTCTCTTGAAATACATAAAGAAAAAAAGAATTATTAAAAACATTTGCCTGTGTTATATGATGATTTAAATATTGCTTGTATGAAATCCATATACTATAGGTAAAAATGGTAGGGCAGACTGGCAACCTGTCTGGAAGGAAAACTAAAATTTAAAACCAGCTTTGCTCTGATTTTGTATCACATCCTACCCATGATGGAGGGGTTGGGTAAATGCATACAGGTATTTACTCAGTTTAGCTTTGTTTGGCTCACGGCCATGAATAGGGGAAACTCAGTGATTATTAAACCCCTAATGGCCTGCAAGACTATCTTTCTGGTTAAGTATACTTTTCCACAGTGAAACACTTTTCATTGATATTTACCACTCGAACCTGGCACAAGGATACCAGTGCAAGGTACCCAGAAGCCCAATATCACTACAGTAGTTGTCATGTATTACATTAAGAGTCTGTTAACCATTCTTCCTTGGAGGGGTACCAAGAAAGTTTATTAAGCATAGCTTCGTATAACATTAGGTTATATATAAGTGTAATGCACTCAGGGAATCCAACTTACCGTAGCAATGTCATGTGACATTAGCTTACTATCCAATAGAAAAGCGTGTGCAATGTTAAATCTGACAATCGAGTGCCTCATAACTGTGGGCATGTGCCAAACTAGGTAAAGCTTTTTATCAATATTTTATTGTTTGCGTTTATAAACTGTTTGAAATGAAAGTTTCTTGGGAAAAAATTTTTTTGACAGATTATTAAGAGATTCACGAGAATATATAAGAAATGTATTCTTTAATACGTTAAGTACCAACAGCTGAAATACTCGGCATTCTAGCTTGTCATTGTTGTTATAATAATAATAACAACAATGATAATCTGATGTATGTATATTATCATAACACTGCAAAAATGGTACATTGTAGAAGGATTTTTAAAAATCAAATTAGTATTAAAATAATCTTAGAAAATAAAGCAATATCCAGTCAAATTTACAACTTAATAACAATAATTTTTATTTGCGCTCACCCAGTCATTATAATTTTTCGATGGAGATAACAATTAAATGCTAATTAGAATGTGACTACATCAATCTTAATGACACCAAAGGCGGGTTTTAAATGAGTAAACAGAAACTATGAAATTATAAATAACCATGTGGAAACGGCAATCTACAAAGAATTGTGATAGTGATTAGTGATATAAACAAAAAGCAGAATCTGTCCAAGAGACAAGAAAAAATAAAATTCTGATACCTCTGAAATCCCGACCAAAAGACCAAATCTAAAAATTATATAAAAGAAAAGAAAGTCAACGTTCTAGATCACAGACTAAAATTTTGAAATGGGGAGGGTCCAAATTTTGCCAGAAAAATGAATTGTGAAATACAGGATGTCTCAATATACATGGGACACATCTGACTGCAAACTCTATTACTAATAATGTTGTATTCTTTTTCGTTTCAGATTTGAAAATAGTATAATATAACAACTATTAATCCTCGATCACAATGTCTTGGACAAGAGATGAAAAAACATCACTACTTATTTGGAGACAAAATCATTCAAAACTTTGCGAACAAAATTTCGCAGGAAGTTTAACCTAACAATTATCTCCAGAAAATTTATTGTTGGGTACACAAATTTCAAACCACAGGGTGAGTAAACAACCTCAACAAGAAAGCAGAAAATCCCAGAACTGGCAGGAAGTTGACTGCAAGGTCCTGACAATGTGGATGCAGTGAGAGATTCTGTTAGAGAGAGTCTGAAAAAGTCCCTCCGAAGACGTTCCCAAGAAAAGGTGGTGTAATGGTTAGCAAGCTAGACTAGCAAACCTTCATGAGCGAGTTCAATTCTCATTGGGTGCCACATCTAAGCAAGAACTTGGTCTTTCACGTATACTGTAGGATAAAGTCAATCAATTTCTGCCTTTGTCATCTGGTTTGACTTTTCTGAAGTGATATGATTGCTATTTAAGATTCAAATGAAAGATGACTTGATGCAATATGAATTATCAGATTGCAACTAGTTAGAGACACCCTGTATGAAAGTGACAAGTGCTATTCTTGGAATATTCCCGAAAGAGTATTAAAAAAGAGAAAATGCAAACCATAACTGAAAAAATCATGTACTACTAAATTCAGGGAGAAGGAAGCATAGAGAAAACGTTGTAGTAATGACGATACTTGCTGTCACTTATTCCTAGTGAGAAGTACTGTATACTATTGGTGTGAAAAGGACACATTGGGTAGTGTAATGGTTAGCAAGCTAGACTAGCAAATCTTCACGAATGAGTTCGAGTCTCATTGGGTACCCCATCCATTCGGCCTTGTGTCACATCTAAGCAAAAAGCTTAGTAAATTATTACTATTGGTGTGAAAATGCAACCAGTACAAAGTCTGTATTTAAAAAAATGAATAAAAGTCAAGAAAAAAAGTCAGCTACAAGTGAGAAACCTAACTTCTCTCCTTAAACACCCAAAGCAGAACGAGTGGAAAACTGAAAAGCATTCTCAACGAGTAAAACAACCAAGACTGTTATTTGTTGTTACGTTTCAAAATGGGTCGACTTGACAAATTCCGTTTCTTTTTTCTTCTTCTACTCCATACTCTCTTTACATTCATTTTGCTTTCTTTGTTTCTTTTCTTTTTTTTTTCGCAAAACATCTGCCTTTCTCTTTCTGTGCTAGTATTTCCCCTGACCCAAGCATGGAAAGTGTCAAGTTCCAGCTGTTTTGATTGAAACATTTTTTTTTCTTAACAAAAAAACAAAACAAAAAAAACAACAAATTACTTTATTTTGTACCTAAGAGCGATTTAAGATATAAAGAAAACACCCACATCATTTCATATGAATCTTTAAGTCTATCCAGAAAGATTCGAAGTCAATTCTTCAATATAATTTTTTCCCTTTTCCTCCCCTTTTTAAAATAAATACAGGAAAACCAAATGCACATTTCTTCAAAATACAATTTGTCATTTGCATTCAACTTACTAATGTTTTCTGTAAGATATCGGCCTATTAGCATAATGGCTAGTGTTCGCCAATGGCCCTAGAGACCGGGGTTCAATCCCAGGTCGAGTTATACCAAAGACTTAAAAAATGGTACTTGATACCTTCTTGCTTAATACTCAGTATTATAAAGTACGAATCAAGGGTAAGTGAAGCAATCTGTGCACTCCCCAATACCTAAATGTAGTAGCTGTTGAAAAGGGAATCTTTGGGTTGCCCTCGACTACTGTTATATATATATATATATATATAAAATTTTACGCAAAAGGCATCTCTAGATCGAAAAATATTAACAGAGCCCAGTATACAAAAATGTAGAGCATTGCCAGATCAATTAACTACCATAGCCTTACATTTTTTTAATAATTGATTCACTCTCTCTCTCTTTTTCATATATATATATATATATATATATATATATATATATATATGTGTGTGTGTGTGTGTGAGTGTGTGTGTGTGTTACATTACACACAAGGAAGAAGATTTTAAGGCATTTTCAATTTTCAAGATATTACGAGGGAGCTTCATCTTAAGTACTCATTAAGTGTCAGGCTAAACTCCTCACACAATGTTTGTGATAGTGAGTTAACATATTTTCTTAAGTTGTTCTCTCATGTGTAAAGAGATTTTACTTCACTTTATTTTGAATGTTTAAGGGTAAGGATCTTTCAATGGGATATCATAGTTATCAACTCATTCTGACGATGAAAATCAGTTGAAACGTAGGAAAATAAGCTTTAAACACCTGTTACACTATTGTTAAAAAAAAAAAAAATCAAAATTTGGATGAACAAAAAAATTTAAAGCAGTAAAAATTTGATAAATGTTTTTTTTTTAATGAACATAAATCAATACGAGAAAATATTCAAAGAAATCACGTATCGGAGGGAAAAAGAGAGCAAGAATTAAAACAAATAAAAACTGCAACACACTCCCTCTTCTACAATATTTCCTTTTAAAAATATTTTGGAAAATACACTCAGAAGACACCAACTGCCGCCAGTTAAATAAATCCAACAATTCCAAAAGAGGGCCTGAGGGTACATGGCTAAAGTAAACATATTAAGAAAAAGAAGTAGTAGTAAGAAGAAGAAGAAGAAGAAGAAGGTGGTTCCCGTTAATAAAATAATCTGTAAAGAGTTTTATAAAAAGTAATTTCCTCTAACAGCATTTATTTTAAGGAAATAAGGTGCTCTTTTTAAAAACCTAAACAGGTAAACAAACAATCAAACAAACAAAAAAAACGTAATTTTCGTCATTTGATTTGCCCGATTTCTGTTAATTTTTATTCAAATTTAGTAACCCCTCATAAAATTACTAATACTGGCGATTTTTAAAAGGCTTTTCCATACATGTGCTTAAGTACTAGCAAGGGTAATAAAGATCTTGATAAATACTAATCTCCTTTTGAATAAGAAATAAAAGGACGGACACACATACACAATCTTCCAAGTAGGAAGTTTAAAGATAATGATAAAATTCACAATTGAAAGTGTTCGTTGCAAAAGAAAGAGGGTAATAAGAACCGAACAAGTGTCCTTCCTTTCTTTTACCCCCATGCCACCCACTGACCTACACAAGACAACCGCTTGACTATTTGACAATGACCACTCATAGTTACACATACAATAATTAAGACCACTTGTTGTCAGGTATGAAATAGGGTGTTCGCTCGAGTGTGTTCGATTATTATATGATGATGATGATAGTTGAAGTGGTTGAAATTTACATAAAAAGAAGCAATAGCAAAATTTACCCGCACACCCGCCATTTCTACCTGGTATTTTAATCCTGAAGGTTTATGTACTGAACTCCAAGTTGTTTCACTTAAATCAAGAGAAACTCTTTATCCTTTAATATTTTCTGGCTTAGAGATTATCAACTCAACTGATAGCAAAATTTTTTGAGAATTTAAGATTATAGTCTGCATAAATCCTCCCACAATGAACATCAGGATAAAGATCCAATTTTTCTATGTTCGTTGTTATCAAAACGATGAAAAATGACACTGCAGTAAGTCCTTTGTTAGAGCAATAGCAGCAAAATGAAAAGAAAAATTTCAAGTCAATTTTCAACTTAACACGTTAAATACATTGTATATCACAGGTCTGTACCACCAGAAGCTACAAATAAATTGAAATATACGATATTAATAATAACTTGATTTTTTAACCATTAAAACCGAAAGAAAAAGAGAGTAAAAATAACGTGTTAATAAATATGTGTATGGGGGGGGGGTCTTCATTCGCGCTCACCCCGATTATTATATATATATATATATATATATATATATATATATATATATATATATTAAAGCCAGATAACTATTAGATGCTAATTATAGAATACTTCTTATTTGCAATTAATTATAGATTCTATAAATAAGGATCTGTGTTGATATCGAGCTGCCGAAGTGGTTAGGGAATAGAGTTCATCGTACATTCATATTTACATTTTTGTCTGGTTTCTTAAAAGTTTTTTTTCTTTTTTGTATGTGCATACAGTCCTATTGAACACGCATAACTTTTAAATAGATCTATTTGACTCATTGATGATAGGTAGTACTGGTACTCTACACTGCTCCAGAACTAGAGCCTCATTGGAGGTAGTTTAGTATCATATCCAGGACACGTGGGGTATCCGATATAAACTTAACTTAAAGTTTGAACTTGCAACCATAAAATTTAGTATAGAGGAAGAAAGAAATTAGGCAAAGATTTCCATTCAAATATAGTCGTGAGGTGTTTCCCCGATATTAACAAAACGATCCTGTTTGATTATTTCAAGCTCAATGGGGACCTCACGTGGTTAGCAAGTTAGATTAGTAGAGCATTGTTGGTGAGTTCGATTCCCACTGGGTGTCTCATACTTAGGCCTTGTGTCACAACAAAAGTAAGCTTAGTAAATGATTATTTCAAGCTCAAAGACCGCGTTCGTGTTCGGCAACAGAAAAAAAAGTCGCAGTGAAATTGTGAAATGTATAAATTAACTTAGTCCACTAATTCATCTTAACGGAAACAAAATGGAGATTGTTTCTATCAAATGATACGCACTTCAGTAAAATATTGTTCTAGTAAACAGGGCGTTTGAAAGTAATCGTCTATATGTGATACGGGAAAAAATTCTAAACCTCGGATATTTTTCTGTAATTTTCCCAAACTGTATTCGACCGACAAATTAACATTTTTTTTTCTTTTTACATTTCTCTTATTTTCTTTTTCTTTAAAATTCTTTAGTATACAATTTCAACCTAGCCACAATTAGTTTTTATTAACTGACGTGTATTTTGATTTAGACTTTCAAGTTTGAATATTCTAAATATATTCTTAAATGAAGAAAAAAAAAAGCTCACAAAAAAGTTATCCAGTTGATTTGATTGAAACCAAAAGCTAAATAAAATCATTCAGACTCTAAAACCTTCAGGATTAAAATAACAAAACAAATTACCGCTACTTTTACTACTAAAGCAGAGAAGGTAAATGAATAACCAACAATACAGAAAGTTTTTAAAGCGAGCCATTCAACTGATCGCCAGTCATTCGAAAAGCTTAGGATCAGATTTGTTCTGGATGAATAAAACATCTGAACAATCAAATTTGAAATTAAAAACTAGAAAGCAATGTCAGGGTATAAAATATATCCTAGGTCTATGAGATGCTTAATATAACGTGAAGACAATTCTTAATAACGCCAAATAAAAATCAGATTGATGTCTAATTATTCAGCTAAGTATATAAGTAAAATACCATAAAGTGGGGAACACCCAGAGAGGATCGAACACGCTGTAATAATGAATTGCAAGATCAGAACAGAGATAAGTTTTACAGATTTTAAGACCCGAAGAAAAATATATTAAGGTCTTTGAAAAGGGAAAAGAATTTTAAGATAAACTTTATTTGAAAAAAATCGTATAGAGCTCCAATTTATCTGGAGTTTACAACAAATAAACGACAAAGGCCGATAAATGTTAAATACGAAAAGTTACATACTAAGCTTAGCTTAATGTGGGACAAGGCCAGAAGTGTGGGGCACCCAGTGAGAATTTAACATTGGTTTGCTAATCCTTACGTCATAGTATGAAATAGTCTTAATGTAAAATATCAAAAGTTAATGATAAAAGAACTCGTTAAATAAATGTGCGCGGAACACACACACGTATATGTATATATATATATATATATATATATATATGCCAGTGCAGAGAAAGAAAGATGACAGACAAGACAAATTACATAAACACGGAAAAGAGAAGGCAGGTGGTTAAATTTTTTTAACACACTTTTGGGGGTATGGAATCCCAAATTATTGTGGCAGTTTAAAATGTATTTTCCTATTTACACATACACACACACAGGATTGTTCTTTGCGGGTGAACTAAGATTATGGACATCCCCAGAAAATCAGAGAGGGAGAGAGAAAGAGAGCGCGTGTGTGTGTGTGTGTGTGTGCAAACTCTTTTCTGGATCGGCACTTACATCCCAAGTGGACGTGGATTAGCGAAGAGGGGGAAAAATAGGAAAAGGGAGGGTGAGAGCGAGAGCTTTTAGATGGTGGCACCTCGAGTAGCAGTTTTATGAATCGTAGTCAGGGAGTGACAGAAGAAGTGAAAAAACAGACAGGCAGAGAATTTAACCCCCACCCCCATATTCACTTTGGGGACAGGGGAAGAAAAGCATTCGAGCTTTTCTCTTTCATGCTATTATCTGGGAAAAGGAGGGAAAGCAAAGACAAGGCAAAAAGTTATCGGCTCCCTCATTCGGTGCTGGTGTGTATGTGTATCTGAATATTTATAGTTTCAGAAGAGAAATGGAGGGTGAAGGAGAGGGGTTCAGAATGATGGTGTGTGTGTGTGTAGACAGACGATAGTTTGTTTATCTGCAAAAATAGTAGGAGGTATCTTTGTTAGTAAGAGACGAAGACATGAACATTAACTTAAATATTTGAATTCATTTCGTGTTTGTCCAGATTTAATAAAATTTCAAAGCGCGTGCGCACACACACACACACATATATATATTCAGGTGTTAATTTTCCAAGATGTTTGTATGTATTGTTTTAAATGTCTTTTTCCCCTTAAATAAAGACGAAAAAAATCTTAGGATTATGAAGTAATTTTAAATTTATTGACTTCACCCGCTTTCAAATTTTTCTAAAGAGAAAAAAAAAACTATACCCCTTTCGTCTGTTTCTTTCTTTTTCCTCATCGCCCCCTTTCTCCCCCCCTTCTGCAAATTAACAAGAACATGGAATTTAGAAATTCGTCAGATTCTAAGATTGTTTCCAAGTGAACTTTTTTGTGCAAAAGAATTCTAGAGTTCAACATTTTCTCAAAAGAACAATTTTTTTTCTTATGAGCTTTATTAGTCGAGAGAGGAAAATCCTGCTTGAACAGAAAAAAAACTTCTCAGTTCACCTAATGTTAACATTCTAACTGTAAAGATAAGCAGAGAGAGAGAGAGAGAGATCTATTCACATCCTATGGATTTTTACAAGTTATAAGTATCAAACTGAACGCGAGAGGGAAATGAAACCTTTTGCTTTCGTTTGACAAAGAAGTTAGTTTATTTTTTTTGGGGGGGGGGTCCCAAAGAAAGGTACATGGTAGAAAAAAAAAAAGAACGAACTCATTCTTAATGACATGAAAGAGCCTCAAAATTTAGTCCTGCAATCTAACCCTTATCCTACACTATGTAGATAAAAAAAAGACTTAATATTCATGTTAATTATTTCATTTGATAGTATCAAATTAAATTTTTGATTATTTTGTCACTGTCAAAATATTCATAATAATTTTGAATAACGATTAAGTTTAATTTTGATTATTTACTTTCAGATTACATCCTTAAATCAAAAGGTCCTAAAGTTAATTTGACTACAGAAATCAGACCGAAGTGAACCTTAAAACCTTTCAAGATTTGATTATTCATTAAGCTAAGTTGTGACACAGAGTCAGAAGTATGAGGCAGCACCCAGTGAGGATCGAACTCACTAGTAATGAATATGTTAGCCTAGTTAGCTAACCATTTATGCCACACGGGCGCCCCGACAAAACTAAGCCCAGCTTAAGTGAAAGAACACAGGAAACCAAGAAACGAGCGAAATCGCTTTCTTACTCGAGAGTAATTGATCCACAAAACTACACTACGGCAAAGTGGTCTCAACTCTTTCAGATTTAAATGTTTGACCATTATAGAACTAGATAAAAGAGACAATTAAAAAGAAAGGCATGATTCAATGTCTAACCAACAACAGAGAAAGATATTTTTTAATCGAGACATTCAAGTAAACTTTACTTATCTGAAATGCTTAAGATCAAATTTGTGCAGGATTAATAAAAATTCCGAACAATCAAATTTCAGATTTAAAAGCATAAAAAACGTCCCAGGTCCATGACATTCAATGTTTGTAATGTGAAGATAATCCTGAATTAATAAAACTCGGGTAAACTTAAGCCAGATACATTCTTTAGACAGTAAAAACATTAATCTAAATAGATAAATAATTTAACCCATATTGAATTTTCAAAAATCCCTCAAGAAGAAAAGAGAAAACTTATCTGATAAATACAATTTCTCTCTACAAAATTAATGACTAACAGTGGAAGCACACAGACATCTTTATGATCCATGTAACAGCAAGCAAGTTTCCTTACCGTTCATTCATTGGCACACATCAGCTATAAAGGTCTTGTCAACAAGGCTTTCAAGGTTGTTAACAAATCTCTCTACGAAGTGATATTAAGGAGCTTCACCAGCCCGGCGCCAAGATTAGAATTGAGATTTGTTCACAACCATTAAATATCGAAGCCAAATTTCAATTTCCAATCTAATTCAATAGGAATTAAGTTTGCAATTTTATTTTTGATGATTAAATTAGCAGTTTTACCGATAAGACATTAAAAGTGTGTGTCTATATATATATATATATATATATATATATACACACACACACACACACACAAATAAAAATACTGTTGGCAAAAAACATCTGAGCGGGTAAATAAAGTAAATATAGGGAAACACCGTGTGAAATAGATATCTGGTCCATCCGAATCTTTGTTAAGATCATGGGAGCAACCCCTACCCCAGATCTCTGTGAATTGCAAAGTATGAAGAGACAAAAAAAGTTTTATTTCTTTGTAAATTGACAATTAGGTATGCATCATAGTTTTACAGCCGGGCATGTTCACACTTAAAATTTAAAAAGAAAAAACGAAGTTTTTTTTTTTTTAATTCCAAAGCCCCGCTCTCTCCCTTCACCGCCAAAATGCCCCTGGGCAAACATTCTCTCTTAAAATCAAGTGGACCACGAGCAAATTTCTCACATCAAAATCTTTTAATTAAACTCTCTCTCTCTCTGTACATATATATATATATATATATATATATATATAATTAGAGGGGGTAATGGATGCAATAATTCAATTGTCACATTTTGTCATGTTGCAAACAACACCCGTTTTAATAAACGTTGTCTTTTTTAGTTTAATCGGTAAATTTTGATAACTGATTTTTTTAAATCAAGATATTGATGACGATAAATAAAAGATGATTCTGTCTATGGGGCTGAAGTAATTGAATATTTTTCACCGGCACCAATCGCTAATTTTGGACCAGGTAGATGCCAGAATTTTTAATGTAGGCTCCTAGTAACGTGTAAGATTATATTCTATTTAAACCCCTATGCCATCCTAAGCAAAGAAAGTTTAATAAATAAAAATCGTTTCCGTCATGTGCTGAGTTTTTACAATCGAAAAATATTTATTTAGGCTAGAGAAAGTGTTTTGTAAAAAAAAATAATAATAATAAAGTATTTATCGAATGTTAAATTAACAAATATATTCTAAAAAGATTTTGTGTTGCCACAAGTATTCTAAAATATAAACTGAAAATGATTAAAGAAAAAATGTTCCCAAACATTTTTTTTCTCGGCTAAATTCAATGTATGTAAATATTTTATTGAAACATTTAAATTTATCATCAAATAAATTAGTGAACGAGAAACCTTGGATTCAGAGAGCCTTATAAAAAATAATAAATATACTTATAAAGAAAACTACAAAATAAAACAATTTAACAGATTTATTTCTTTTCTAACCTTTGAATAACTTAATCATAAAATGAATCTGAATTTAAAAAATGTAAAGAATTTTAGTGACAAGAAAAATAAATTGAAATGTATTTCTAAAAATACCTAAAAAGGAACGAGAGTAGCTATTGTTTTATGACAAAATTATTGTGGATTTATTTAAGTACCAGCAAAAAGTGTAGAGGGCAATTGGTCCCCGACTTGAAACCCAGATGTTTCCAACGTGAGGTAACAAGAAGTTTTTACTTAAAATAGATCTGTTCACGTTTCATGTTTTAGCACGTTTTAATTGTGTACAAGAAAGAGAATGTCATTATTACCTACACAACACATTTACACCCTTCCTTAGGGCATGAAGATTTTACACGTACCTAAATACACTGGCCACAGAATGTACAAAAAAATTAATCAAAATAAAATATTTTATACAAAACCAAGATGACTGCTCATAGTCTCACAAACGTAATACCTACAAAAATCGGATGATTAAAAAGAAGACTTTCTTTTTAAAACAAGATAAGCCCTAACACTAACTGAAGTAGGTAGGTAAGTAGTAAATAAAAAGGACAAAAATCTGAAATACTGGGTATAGAAAGGACCGTTTTCTATCAGGTTTTATTTATTTATTTATTTTATTGATATTTTACAGGAGGAAGGAGAAATATATGTATTCATTGGAGTAGGGGGGGTAAATCCCTTTGCAGTCTCCTCCTCCTCTTCTATCATCATCATCATCCACATTTTTACTTAGAGACTAAGTGTTTTTTCTGTCCTCCTCCCATCCTCTACCACAAAAGCCGGTAAGGAAGTCCCAGAAAAAAAGCCTTTTCTACAATGGTTATATTCATCAGCGAGAGAAACACGAGGAGGAAAGGGAGAGAGGGGGGTACTACGAAGTTCTGAGAGAGAGAGAAAGAGAGAGAGAGATGAATACTGAACTTAACTCGCCTTTGCAGAGAAGAACGAAGAAGCAGATTTTCGTTGACCTCAAAATCTACACCATCAAGTTTATAAATAGAACCGAGCTCTCAAAGTGCGTGGTAGATGTGCGTGTGTGCTGCTCTTATTCTCCGAACGAAAACGGGAATAGGAAAAGATTTTTTTTAAAACTTAAGACGGAAAAAATTACCCCCACCTTTGAATAAAAGCTCCAAGTTGAGGAAAAGAAGTTAATTTTCGTAGATTAAAATTCAAAAACAGAAAGAAAGAAGTATACTTCTTGTACCATTTCCAAAATTCTGTCTTATATATTAATTAAAATAAAAACTTTCTATCTTCAGAAAAATAAAGCAAATTGTAGTTTTCTTTTTTGTATTTTTTTATTTATTTTTTATTTTTTTTGTGGGGCAATACTTTTCTTAAAGTTAGTGAAAAAAATCACACTAGCAACAACTAAATTTTTGGTGTTAGACCCGAAAACAAAACACACGTATTTATTTATTTTTATTTAAGTTTATATAAACACGCAAAATTCTTAAGCATCCACTCGAAAAACAACAGGAAGATGTTTTCATTTGATTTATAGAAATATAAAAATTTATCAAAATAGAAGTTTTTTTCTTTTTTAAAGAAAAAGTTTAGTAAGCACGCAGCGTTCACTCCTTTTTAAAAAGCAGTAATTAAAATTTTTTGTTTTAAAAATTAAATATTGTTTTAATTTTTATATATTAATCAGTATTATTTACTTTTTTCTTTGGAAAATATGAAAAAAAAAAATTAGCGATCAATCTCGTGGCCGACACAATTGCATATTATTTCATACTGATACCAGAGTTAATGTTCGAATTCAGATAAAAGCCAGGAGACTGATTTTCAAAGCTTTTTCCACACGGAAGATTCACGCAACACAATCTTCCTACCCTCCATTTGGCCTGGGTGGGGCAATTAGGCTAAAGCTTTAGGTCGATAGCCAGGCAGACATCTATTTCAACTAGCCATAATTTGAGAGAGAAATAAGTGTTTTTTTTTTCTTTTCTTTTTTCAAAAGGTATTTGTAAATAAACTTTGATAAACGAGACAGTTTTTCTTTTAAAAGCATAAGAATAAATCATTAAAAATCAAAACTTTTCGCATTAAAATTCAGATCAAATAAAAATCAATTTTCCTACCCCCACCTTGGCTTTCAACCGAGGATTTCTCTGAAAATAGACAAGAGAATACAATACAGGGCTAACAATTTTCATTTTCTTTCAAATATCTATATCTATATATAAACATTTCGCACAAAATTTTGCTATATCATCATCATCATCATTGTCGTTTACAAATCCTATCTAATAAAAAAAGAAAACAAGAGATCCGTTCATTTACACATCAGCTTTATCGCAAACAAAACTTTTTTGTAGCCTTTTATGAGGAAAAAAAAAAAAGGTTACAGTGTTAGAAACTTGTCTCCAGCATTTATCCACGCGTATGACTATCGTATGTGTGTGTGTGTATATACATACATTTATATACATAAGAAGTATGCACCAATAAGTTCCTAGCCTCACTGATAGAAAATTCACACTGGATGATGTTCAATCTATGTGATTAACGTTCAAAATTTAGATTAAGTGCATTGAAAAAGAAGGAGATTATGTTAAAAAATAGATAAACATTTGTGTAAGATAAATGCTTTTTCCTTCATTAGGCTACGGACATATACCTACATGTGCGTGCGTATATGCATGTTAGTACATATATGTGAGTGCGAACGTGCGTATACATCTTTAAACGTAAATGTGATTATATATATATATTGACATAGTAATGATACTGTATCTAAACTGGGGGTTACGATCTGCAGATTTCTCTTGGGAGTGTTTGTAAGACATACACAATCTAAGATGAGTATATAAAATAATTTTCTTCCTCTCTAAAGACACACATGCACACACATTATGTGGCTTTGTGCCAGACTAATTTTAGTCAATATCTATATTCAATATTCAGGCAGAGAAACAGTACACTGTGTCAAATATATTAGATCAATAATGGATGATATATAATGCAGGCATCATATATTAACACACACACACACAATATCCCCCCCCCAAAAAAACACGCAAAACGAAGAGATAGTACCAGCTTCGGCGGTACATATACTAAAACGAAGAGATAACTTGTGTTTATACTGTAGAATATAATTATTACATATTTATTCTAATGCAAAGTAGATTACTTTACATCTTAATATACACTCAATCTTGCCCCAGACACTAACACGAGAAATTCAAATACTGTTTACAAATGCGTGTGCACGAAGTACGCGCCGACAGATACTGGAAGAAAATCAGTTTTCTATTTAGTTAATTACCCCACCCCACCCCAAAAAAGAGATTTTTTTTCCCTATCAAAACTGACAATGATTATAGCAGCTACTACCTTGGTTTACTTTACTTCTTTTGTGAAAGTGGGTTACACAAGTACACTCTCATCTAGTAAAAAGACCAGTCTCGAAACGGAGTTAAGAGCGCTGTATTCATGCCTTTCCCAAGGCTGTTACTTAAAAAATGATCTTATATTCACTTTACAAATTCCATTATATATATATATATATATATATATATATATATATATATATATATATATATATATATATAAATGGAATTTGTAAAGTGAATTGAGTTCAAATCTGAGTAAAAAAAAAAAAAAAAAAGAAAGATAACTTCAAACTTAGACTGGCATTAATGGTCTATAAAAGTATTTTCCACAATCATATTAATATAGCAAGGTTGGTTGGTTGGGTTTTATGGCATATCAACCTTTGTAGGTTAACGCCAAATCCAGTTTTATGAAAATAGTTCTATTTAAAAAAAAATCAGTTTAGTATGAGTACACAATTTAATCGTCAAAAACGTTTCTATTTCAAGCTATTCAAGTACAGATTTTGTTTACACACAGTTAAATGTCAAAACAGTTCAATAATAAACAATTCAGTTAAGTGTAAGTACAGTTTCAATGTCAAAAACAGTTCCATTTCAAACAATTCAGTTTAGCATAAGCAAGCAATTTAAATGTAGTACACAGTTTATTTGTCCAAAACATTTCTATTTCAAGCAATTCAGTTTAGCCAAACAGTTCTAATTCAAACAATTCAGTTTAGTATAAGTATGCAGTTAGTTCTATTTAACCCATAGATAGAGCCCTATCAGGTGCTACCATTCCAGGCCAGAATAGACCTGGGAGCAATGGCAATAAAGGGGTGCTCCGCATTCCCCCAAAGCTCCAGCACAACTGGAGCCTCACCATCAGATTGTTTAGTGTCATATCCAGGACACACATTGGGGGGAGGGTCTTAATCCTCTGCAGAGAAGCAGTCTGTGTATTCTTACTCATAGCTGAGGGGAGAACACATAGATTCCAACTTTACCAAGTGTATTAGCGAGAAATCAAACGTAAACACCCTTGTTCGGTAATTGAACTCGGATCACCGATTCCATTTCCAATGACCATAACCTTTATGCCAAGCGCATCAAAATCATATGAATCATTAGGTGAGATTCGAAACTATATAAGTTGTAAGTGTCTAAAAATTATCTTAGTAACCACTGCTCGAGGGTGAGTATATTTTTATGTAATATTCCCCACCACCCTCAAGGAAATCAAGAAGCTTTATTTTTAGCTTAGGAGTTTATAAACACTGTGTGTGTGTGTGTGTGTATGTCTCTCTCTCTCTCTCTCTCAATGGCATCTACCTAACTCGCCTATCATTTGAGACGAAAAGCTATTAATTCATTTTAAAAATAGCAATCGGTCAGAATATGCAGGAGAGCAGAGCGGGAACAACTCTTCCTATACTTACATACCTCGAGGGAGAAAATTTATTCATTTATATAAGCACAACAACCAGTTATTTGCAGACTGCATTTTTATCAAACAATATAATTAAAAATCAATTTAATGTGGAAAATAAATTTTGTTTTACAAAGGTCCAGAAAGTTGCTGGTAGTTTTAAGTCTTCCTTTTTTGTCTTTTACTTTTTTATGACATTTCACATGTAAACCTACAAAAAAGTTTTCTTTTACGCTAAGTTGGCTACACACCACTAAACTTCTTTTCCTATTTTGCATGGGAATAGTTTTAATTCTTTAAATTCAGTAGATTTTACTTTAAACACACACACACACACACACACAATTTACCCAAAATGTAATGAAATTTGAATAGGTTGCTCAATCTGTTCATATGCCAAATTACCCAATGTTTCTCATATCTCACCAGACATTTCACGCATCTCTAAAGAATCACACCACCAGGAAAAAAGTGCCTTAAGTCCCTTCAACTTTTGAATAGTAGTTATTTTCATTCTAATCTTAGCTTAATTGTGCCACAAAGTCAGAAGTATAAGACACCAAGTAAGAGTTGTACTCACAAGTAATAAATAGCCAATCTTAGTTCGAGGTTCATACACATATCTAGCAAATAAGACGCACATTAAAAACAAACTGCAGATATTACAGAAGATTTAATGCAACACTATTAGGGAAGGGGAGAGGAGAACTGTGAAACATACTAGTCAACTGTGAGTCGATTCAATTTAAACGAATAAAAATATATTTGAAAAAATAATACCAATTGTAATTGATGCTTAGAAAAGAGACTGGGGGAACTAGAGATTAGAAAAAGAATCGAGACCAGCCTAAACACAGAAATTTTAAGATCAGTTAGACTTAGAAAAGTCCTGGAGACCAAGAGATATTTGCTGTCACTCAGACCCCGATGAAAAAAATACAAAACTTAATAATACTGATTCAAGAAATTCACCTCCATTCACGACTAGCACTAGAAATGAACAGATGCCTACAAGGAGCACACGTACCCGAATGGATGACCTAAGGAAAGACCACATTGATCCAAAAGGAGCCAAGCAAAGGAACCAGCCCAAACAACTACAGACTCATAACCTGTCTACCGACGATGTGGAAAATATTAACCGCACAAATAAGGGAAGAGATTTACTACTCGCTAACAACCCGTAGATTGTTCCCTGAGCAGCAGAAAGGATGCCGCAAAGAATACAGAGGCATAGCAGCGTTACTTTACATAGACCAGCACACCCTAAACAAGAGCAAGACTAGACGGAAAAATCTACCTATGGTCTGGATTGACTACAAAAAGGCATATGACATGGTCCTGCAAAGCTGGATAATAAACTGTCTCAAAATGTACAAAATATCAGATGAAGGCATAAACTTTATCGAGAAAACCTGGAGAGTGAAATTGACAGCAGGAGGAAGAAGCTTAGCTGAAGCAAAGATCCAAAGAGGTATTTTTCAAGGAGATGCACTATCACCGTTACTATTCATAATTGTCATGATACCCCTTAACCACATACTCAGAAAATGCACAGCTGGATACAAACTTAGTAGATTGCAGGAAAAGATCAATCACCTAATGTACATGGATAACGTCAAACTATTAGCAAAAAATGAAAATGAACTGGAAACTCTCCTACACGCAGTTAGAAAATACAGTAAGAATATGGGGGGGGGAAATTTGGCATAGAAAAATGTGCCATGCTAGTAATGAAAAGTGGCAAACGACATCTAACTAGCGAAATGGAGCTACCAAACCAAGACAAGATTAGAACGTTTGGAGAGAAGGAAGCCTACAAATACTTGGGTATCTTGGAGGCTGACACCATCAAACAAGTGGAGATGAAAGAAAAAATTAAGAAAGAATATCTCAGGAGAACTAGAAAGCTACCCGAGACAAAACTATCAAGCAGAAACCTTATCAAAGGAATAAATACCTGGGTTGTACCCCTCTTAGATATTCGGGACCATTTTTGAAGTAGACCAGAAGAGAACTTAAGCAAACTGACCAAAGAACAAGAAAATTAATGACCATGCATAAGGCCTTACATCCCAGAGACGATGTTGACCGACTATATGTATCAAAAAAGGAGGGAGGAAGCGGACATGCCAGCATTGAAGACAGCGTTGACGCATCGGTACAACGTCTCAAGGACTACATAGAAAAACACGGAGGAGGACTGATTACAGACATCAGAAACGAGACAGACAACACGATGGACAACGGAACGACAATAGGAAACAAAAATGGGAAGAAAATCAACTCTATGGACGTTTTAAACGACTAATAAACATCTCACACGAGAAAACTTGGACGTGGCTAAGAAAAGGAAACTTTAAGTGAGAAACAGAATTTCTCCTAATAGCAGCACAAAACAATGCCATAAGAACCAATCATATCAAAGCGAGAATTGATAAGACGCAACAAAATAGCAAATGTAGGTTATGTGATGATAGAGACGAAACCCTTAATCACATAAGCGAATGCAGCAAATTAGCACATAAGGAGTATAAGACTAGATACGACTGGGTGGGCAAGGTGATCCACTGGGAAAATTGACACAAACTTCCATAGGACTTTGACATACAAACGGATCACCTAATCTCGACCAGAAGACCAGACTGTATAATAATCAACAAAAGAAAAGAGAATTTGCAAAATTGTGGATTTAACTGTCCTGGCTGACCACGGAATAAAACTGAAAGAATGTGAAAAAAAGGATAAGTACCTCGACTTTGCTAGGGAATAGAAAAACTATGGAACATGGAGGTGACAATTGTACCAATCATGATTGGTGCTTTTGGTACAGTAACTAAAGGATTATTAAAGAGACTGGAGGACTTAGAGGTTGGAGGACGAGTGGAGACCATCCAAACTACGGCACTATTGAAGACAGCCAGAATACTGAGAAGAGTCCTGGAGAGTTGAGGAAACTTGCTATCACTCAGTCTCCAGTGAAAGACCATCAGCTAAAACTGATGTGAAAAACTCTCAATGAGTAAATAATGATGGAGATACAAACGGATCATCTAATCTTGGCCAGATGACCAGACCTAGTAGATAGTCAATGATAGAGAACCTGCAGAATAGTGGACTCTGCCATTCCAGCTGATCACAGGGTCAAACTGAAAGAAAGAGAAGAAAGATAAGTACATAGTTTTTCAGTTCTCTAGCTAAGACTATAGAATATGAAAGTGGTTGTGATACCAATTGTAATTGGTGTGCTTGGTACAGTCATCAAATGTTTGGTACAAGGACTAGAGGACTTGGAAATAAGAGGATGAGTGGAGACTTATCCAAACTACAGCATTGTTGAGACTGGCCAAAATACTGAGAAGAGTCCTGAAGACTTGCTGTCACTCACTCCAGTGAAAAACCATCAGCTAAATGGAGGTGCCCGTGGTGTAATTGTTATCGTCGCAGGAATTGGACACGGCGACTCGAGTTCAAATCCTGGACGAGACTCATTGCATTTCACATAGCACTAATACCCTTGGGAAAGGTATGAATCCAATTATTCTCCCTCCAGCTATGGGTAAATAGTAGGACAGACTAGGTTCTTCAGCCTTGGTGAGGCAACTAGTCTAGGAGAAGGAAAACTCTGAATTCAAACCTGTTAAACTCCGCTTAAAAATTGACCTTGTGTCATATCCTGCCCGAGCGGAGGGGTTGGGTAAATAGGATCAGCTAATGCTGGTGTGAAAAACTCTCATAAGAAAAAATAATAATGAATAAGTACTACTATTACTACGACTACTACTACTACTACTAATAATAAAAACAACAAAACAACCACCACCACCACTGAGAATAGAGGTAAAAAGAAAATAGCTTTTATCAATTTGCTCATCTCTGTGACAATTTTTACAGAACTTGACCTCGCAATATGAAAGTGTTGGTAAAGTACATCTATTTTATTTTGTGTGTGTGTGTGTGTGTGTTTTCAAGAAATTGAGTTTCGTTAGTACAGAAATAAATATATACCTACTCACTAGTGAGGCAGATTACCCTCACAAGAATTGATGATTTTTCAGTTCTGAGATTCCCAAGCAAGTGTGTATAATAAATTGACCTAACTCTGATTCTTCCTCAATTCATATTTTTTCCTCATATTTTTCTCTTTTCCACAAATTCTTATTGAAATATAAATTTGTCACACTTGAAAGGAGTTTGGATATCCTCATCTACCATTTACTTGACAAAAAAGTAGTTGAAGCTCAGAAGTTCAGTCCTAACTTTGTTTTTCTAAAATAATATCCCTTCAAGTACAAGTTTTATCTCCCAGTCAAGACCTTTAGTCTGTTAAACTATGTTATCCTTAATCAAATTAATTGATACTAAAACCTAACCCAGTCAAGATGAAAACAGCATATATAAGAATAAAATTTAATTTGTTGTAATCTCAATCCCATTTTATTTTTTATTTCCTTTGTTTTCCATTAAATTTTATTCTCTTTTATTTTGATTTCTTCCTCTTCCCACTTCATACAAGCCCATTCCCCACTAAAATCCCAAAACAGATACAATAAGTAAAGGGATAATCACTAGAGACTGTTTTGTAGTGTTTTTCATGGCTGAAATAATCTATTTCCTCATCAGTGAAGTAATGATTTTGAATGCTGATTTTCTAGGCAAGCATCACACAATCCCTCATTCCTCAATGAGCCTGGTGCTATTCTCAACAAAGCTTAGAACCCATTGGATCAGATAGAAGTGATAAATTTGAAGCTCTTGGAAGGATACCAAATACAACACATGCTTAAGGGAATAAGATCAGAGAATATAGTGCTTAAGTAATTCCATAAATAAACTTATTGAATATTAGGAATTTTTCTAATTTTCACAATGCATCACAATTCTAAGTTTATCATAATACAAAATGAGTTGCAATTCCCCTTTCCACTGGAATTGTATGCAAGAATTTTAGAATCTTAAACAACTATGTTCAAACTTTTTACAGGTAATAGGTTTTGTTTGGTTTGTTTTATCTATTTATTTAATGGCATATCAACCTTTGTGAGTTACTTAATGCCAAAGCCATCTTTGTAGAATAACAATAGTGGTGTTATTTGACCCATGACTAGGGGGAGATAAGGGGGTTCATATGAGGCGGTAGGTGATGAAGATAATATTTCTCTATTCTGTAGTATTAATTTACGAAGGTCTTTACTTCGATTTAGCACAAGGCCAAATGAATGGGGCACCCAATGAGACTCGAACTCACTCGTGTAGGTTTGCTAGTCTAACTTGCTAACCATTACACCACCATTGTCACCTTTAGATAATTGTTCCAAATGGTTTAAGTTGCAATGTCCAAGGGCAAATGATATGTGTAATGTGGCCTCCATACATTTTGTTAACAAAAAATCTATTAAGATTAAAACAGATGACTATGAATGAAATCTTTAATTTATTGGATTATTCAAGTAATTATTTTATATTTTAAATACAATACTAACTAGAGGTCACTTTTAAATTTATATAATTTAGACAAATTTAATGAAAAAGTTTTAAGATATTTTCATTTTTACACACCATATATCTACAATATAATTCAACTGATAAAACTAAAAATTCCAAAAGAAAGCAATATTTTACTGTTTAAATTTTCCAAATTAGGACAATTTTGGAAAAAATAAACTTTTCTTAATTTTTGAGGGTATTATCATTAAAACAGGTAAAACTTATCTACGTTTAATTGGAATTTGGAAATGTACTTAAAATATTCCTATAATTTAAAATTTTTTTTATTAAGATACCTTTTAATAAATAAATTCACTAATTCATGCAATAAATCTTTAAATTTCAATAATTAGTTCAATTTTAATTGATTTTTAAACTGCATGTGTACCAGATGTATGAATTTTATTTCTATTGATTTTTCCATAGTTAAACTTCCAACAACTGAAAACATTTTTTTTAAATCTTCAAATATCTATTTCAACATAGCGGAGAAAAATCATTTTATTTAGTCCAACCAAAAAGAACGAGAACTATGAAATGTTCAATCTATTCCATATATTTACCCTGTAGTTGAACACATTTGGCACATCATTTCTAAAGCTTTTTATTTTATCCCTTCCAATATATATGTGTGTATAAGAAGTTATTGCCTTCTTGGTTGGAAGAACTTTTCAGCACTCCTTTGTATATAAGAATATTATTCAATACTACCTTTTAACAGTATGAAGTTTATGAAAATTGAATAAACTTTTGTATTTGATTTAAATGGAGTTTTGTTCACAAATGTCAATCACTCAAAAGTTCATGGGAATATCTAATGAATATTAATATCTTGAGATCTCCCAAAATTTTACAAGTTGAGGGGAGGGAATTAAAATGCCGTTGTGAGAGGGAAAGAGAGAATGATAGTTACCGGCTCTTGAAACTAAGGTAGTTTACACTTGTTTATTTTTATCAAGTTTAGCATTTTGTGGCACAATGCCATAAGAGACAGGCACCAAATGGAGATTGATCTCACATAACTAAAATGGTAATTATTCTTCTAGTACAGGTGCCATTCATTTGAGTGTGCATATTTGCTTGGTTTGGTACATGGTTACAGGTGTGACACACCCAGTCAAGTAATAGTCTTGCTAACCATTATCCTATAACAGGCACTTTACTCCATTTTTCCCTACTCATTGATTTTTGCTTTTTATTATTTGTGGCATTTACTAAGATAAACTTAGAAAATACTTAATTGGCACTTGAATAATTTATAGTAGATACTTTGCAGTAAGATAATGGTTGGCACTGGCATCCATAAGATCCCTCCACTTTTTTTAATACAAAGCAATGCAAAATGAGGAACATTATAACCTGAGCAAGTAATATTTTAGAAACTGGAATAAAATGAAGTTATTCTTTAACTGGTTTTATAGTTACAAACTTTCATACAACTGCAATTAAAAGTTTTGAGTTGACTAAAATTTTCTTATGAAGATACAGCAATATGAAAATGGTGTAGTTTATTATCTTTCATAAATCTGTATACTTCACAGCTGTATTCATTTCTATATACCAACTACTTTAACTATGCCATAACAAATGACAACAACATTTAAATTATTCTGCAATTGAATTTTACTTATAATATATCAAGAATATTATATAGCTCTGCATTTTCTAGTTTATGTTTAATATTTCTTGAATATGGAACTAAAGTTAAATGATAAAGTTAAATGATCTTCTGCCTCAGTTGAAAAGACGCAAATTCAGATAATTTTGGTGAGAGAGTTTTTTAAAACGAAATAAACATTTATGTTACTTTGTATTGGCATAATGCATTTTCTCATTATTCAATTCACCCATCTCTTTGTAATGGAATATTCTGGAGGAATAGAAAAGTGTTAAGCACATACACACATTTTGTGTACTACATGTACTAGTCAAAATTTGAAGACCTAATTTTTATCAATTCAAGCATGAGTAATATTTTTGTAAGGTTAAACTTCAAACACAATGAGAAAAAGACTAGGAGCAGCTTCTTTTTATTCTTTTTACCGGTTACAGAGAGAGAGAAACCCTATATATGAGACCAATTTACATACAAATATATATGGAATATTGGTTATATCAGAGCAGAATTTTCTTAGATATCAAACATAATAAATCTGTGTGTAAACAAAGAAAATTATAATCATTATTAACTAGAAATAATTACTTCAAGCCACATAGTTGCATATGAATTATTTAGATTAAATAGGAATACCTGATATTATATAACTATGCACAAATAACCAATTAGTTTAGACAAAGGTTGATAAAAAATGAATGTAATGAACAATGAAAATATGAATAATTATGATTATAATCAAACATTTACTAATGAATCAAATTTTGCCATTAAATAACCCATAAGGGATTGCTATGCCTTTTAATAAAGCAGACCAGTTGTATTTACTTTTCCATATACCCATTATATCACACCATAATAATTATCTTTTTTCCCTCCAGTTATTAAAATGATTTTCTTTTACAATTCTCCTCAGTGAAATTGTCTCTAATCATTTTAGTAAATATGAATCAATTAAATACACTAGTTTGTCCACAATTCTTTGAAAAGGAATACATTTTGCGCACGCACACACACATAACATATCAGAGCTTGATATTTAGAATTATTATCTGAATGAAATAATGTTAATAATCAGGAGAATGATAATGATATAATATTCAATAATAGTGAAGTAGATTGTTTCCTTTCATGAATCTATACACATAACAGATTTGATACTTTTTTCAACATTTCTGACTTTATATAAAAGACTAAGGTTTTTTGTTTTTAAGATGCTTTACTTACAAGTTTTTTTTGTTTGTTTTTTAACAGCAAACCTAATGACTCATTCCAGTTGTTTAACAGCTAAACTATTTATTTTCTAAAGAAAAAGAGCTTCAAATTAGAGAGAGAGAGACAGAGAAAGAGAGAGTCTTATTCCTCAGGCACTCCTAGCTATAAGAGACCACCCTAATCATCAAAAGTAGAGATAGTAAAGAGAGGACAGTAAAGAAATACTAAGGGAAGAACCAAACTAATTTAAATAGAGGATTTATCCTCTCACCTTTGTATAAAATTGTGTGTGTAAGTGAGTATATATATATATACATACACACATTGTACTGTGATTACAAACCCCTAAGAAGGCAATTCAAGATATTTTATTTCAAAGAAATACAGTTGCTTTGATTTTTATATCTGTAGGTAGACATGTCATAAAAGATTTCAAAATTACAACCAAATAACTACATTAGTTCCGTGGTAACATCCATAAATAAAAAAAGAGAGAAGAAAAAATCAAAACTAAAAAATAATCATGTAGGAATTAGTGAAGAAAAAACTTGAATGAAAAAAAGAAAAAGAAAAAAAAACTTTTTGAAATTTAACTACATTTTTATTTTGTTCAACAAAAGACTATGAAAGGAGTTTTTTTTAAATAATTAGGTGAAGTAACTTTTTTAAAAAAATTTTAATATTCGATTAGATTTTAGTTATTAACTTCTTGTAGAACTGAGAATTAAACCAATAGGGACTAGTATAAGTGACAAGTTGTTTGCAAAGTTCAATGACATGAAAATGTCATGTACAGACCAAAATGTTCAAAACTCATATGGATAACAAAAGCATTGGAATGTGAATGAGTTTAGGCAGCTCAATTGGTATAATGGTTAATAAGCTAAATTAGCAAACCATTCATTGTGAGTTTGATTCTCATTAGGTGCCCCATATTTCTAGCCATGTGCCACAACTAAGCCAAGTTTAGTAAATAAGATGTGAAGGAGTTTAGGAGCACAAATATGAAGTTTCCAGTTTACAAAAAGCATTTCTTTCTTTGTTAAAAATTCATAAAGCAGTTGTGGTCTAAATAGATAATAAATATATTGCTTAGACATTAAACTGACATTGGACACAACATGTTTCAATGAAGACTTGAAAAAAAATAGGACACCAGATTGACGATGTTGGACATGACTTTCTTTAATGCTTAAAAACAGTGGGGGAGGGTTACAAAATTTCAAGGCAAATCTTATATTTTGTAAATTTGTACCCAATATCTAATATTATTAGACAGCTGTTTTTAATGATTTAAATGATTTCAACATAAAATATTCTTTCAGGCCTGAGAGTACCAGGCTGAAATACAATGTTCCCTTGGTGTACTTCCATGGTACACTTGGTTGAAAACAATTTTGACAATCTTGTAAAATTGTTCTTTCTTAAAAACAATCACATGTTCACACAAGAGTCTTTTCTAATAAAGAAATATGCAATTGTCTGACCTTATCTGGGGTAAGTCACCCATGATCAACATTAGAAACAAAACAATAGACAAGTTTTACTTGATAATGGTCCCAAAACACAAGATAAGTAACGTTGGTACTTCAGATAAGCCAAAGAGAAACAGACGTGTTCCTTTTTTGTATAAAGTTGAAATTTCTTGAATTAATAATTGTACAATAAGTGTAATACTGAACATTCTATAATATAAATTTAATCTGAGTATAATATGATAGTTTTATCACACATACAAACATATACATGCACACATGATTGTTTTATTATATACACACACATTATAATTGTTTTACACACATATACAATAATTGTTTATATAACATATACACAATTGTCATATATATATATATATATATATATATATATATATATATATATATATATATATATGTGTGTGTGTGTGTGATATCTTTCATTTAAGCATGTTTGATTAGATAATAGACACATTTTGTATTTATAATTTTATTAAGATCCTTTCAAGTTTCATTATAAGTGTTTTGGTTGGAATTGGTGGATGAATTTAATAAAATTATCCTGAGTGCTTTCGGACCTTTCATAGGCCATCATCAGAAGTTGCTTACATGTATAAAGTGTGTTTTTCTTTTTAATGAATTTTTGAAAGGTTTTTTATAACATTATTCACTGGCCATTGGCCTAATGAGTAGAGTATTTGCCAATGGTCTGGGAGACCGGGGTTCAATCCCAAGTCAAGTCATACCAAAGACTCAAAAAATGGTACTTGATGCTGCCTTGGTTAGTACTTAGCATTATAAGGTAAGGATCAAGGGTAAAGAAGAGCAATCCAGGAAATGGAGTAGTGCTCTCCCCTACACCTTGGTGTAGTAGCTATTGAAAAGGGAGCCTTCAGGTCACCCTTGACTAAGGTCACTAACTTTACTTATAACGAAATTACATAAACGCAGAGTTGGATAAAACTGAGATGCTGATGAACTTAAAAACAGAACACTATCAACAGAAATAGAATATTATCAAGAAATATGGAATATCTAAAAATATTTTTTAAAATACAAATGACAAAAAAAAACAAACAAAAAAAAACATACACAGGGTTTGGTATTTATTATCTATGATTTTAGTTTTTATGAATCTTGGAACATCTACACAGAGGTTAGAAGGAAGAATGACTGGAGTACGTATAACTTTTTAGGAAATCAAAAAACAACTATCTAAAATCATTCTTTTTAAACTTAGCAGACAGTTTAGAGAATAAAGAAAGGAGGAAAATATTGTTTCTTTGGAAATAAATAAAAGGTTTTGTCTGTTAAGAAAGCAAAAAACACACACACTCACACATACAAAATAAGTATAGAAATATATAATTCGATAAATGTTTAGGTGCTGTATATACATGACAGAATTTGTGACACACAAAAAGTCTAGGTAAACAGTGCAGTGGCGACAACCACCTGCCATAGTGACTGGACTGCAGTGAACTAGAAAGGTGGTAGGAGGTGGTAAAAGGAAGAGGAGAGAGAGGAATTGGACAGTGATGATGATGATGATGATGATGGCAGTGGTGACGTCTGAGCAGTGATTGTGGTGGTTGTCGTGGTGTATGGCATGGAACTGTCATGGCCAGAAAAATCAATAGATACTTTACATCCATGCAAAAGCTAGACATAGATATCTAGGCCAACATGTAGAAACTTTCATGTAGGTTATTATACACATTTTTTCATGAATTTTCTTTGACTATTTTGTGTATTTTTGAAAGAAAAAAATTATCATAATGATTTTAGCCAATTGTTTCTAAGTTGTTAAATTAAGCCATAGAAATTTGGAATAAAAGTTTTGAGAAAACTTAAACCCATATCATAAAGACATGTAGTTTGTCTTCCATGGGGAATGACTTAAGACAAAGCAAATAGGATTAGCAAAGGTTCTCATCTGTAGTCCTTCTGTCTTTCACTTTTCCATAATTTATTTCAATACTGTACTCTATTTTAATATTATACATTATGTAATAGTAACAGTACATTAGTTATTCAAATTGACATGCCATTAAAATCAATCAGTCTAGGGTTATTTTATTTAGAGATTAGAGAACTGCATTCATTGTACACTTATATTTATGTTTCTGAAAAGTTTGTTTTTTTGTCCATGGTCATGTCATATCAAGTATTCCTATCTAATACAAATAATTTGAAAAGATCTATTTGACCAACAGATAGGACTAACAGGTACTACCACTTGGGGTTAGAGTTGACCTAGGAGTTATGGCAATGAAGGAGTATTCCACACTCCTCAGAGTGTCAGAACTGGAACTTTACCATCAAATACAGACAGGGCACCCATGTTTGGAGGCTCTTACACTTCTACAAGAGATACAGTCAGCATATTGTAAGCCTTATCAGCAGGGCAGTTGGCTGTTCTAAGTACAATAAACTCTACCAGCTACATTTCATGATCGATGTTTTACGAATTTGTGAGGATATTCTTGAAAAATTTGATAGAGTTAAGTAAGCAGAAGGACTAAAATTAGTAAACCCTAAAAATAATGCTCCCTAAACTAACACTAAAAATGTAAAAAGATGTTCAGAAGAAAAGTCATAAAAACTGAGAGTAAGTTTGAAATAATTATCAATAAACGTCATAAAATCCACCTGTTATACAGGCAAATTAGTTATAATGTCACATGCAAATCCCTGAAGGTGGCAAAATAATCAGAATCCACTGAATGTTCATTATTGCACATACTTTCTGACTAAATTTTTTCATCTCTTCTATCAATTAGAGATTCAGGACGTGGGTTGAAATAGATAAAAGAATAGTACATTTCCATTTTTATTTTTTCCCCAAATTTCAAACAAGGTCTGAACAGATGTAGAATAGAGGACAACAATGTGTGTGTGTGTGTGTATGTGTGTGAAAGCAAGTGAAAGAATTATTATATGGTAAACACTAAGTTCTCTACATGATATGCAAACTCAACAAAGTGTACAGATATTTGATTTGGATGACTGACTAAGTCAAAAGATACTACACGCATAGACACATACATATATAAATATACTTACATGATAGTTCCCGACACAATAAAAATAACAAGGAGACTTGAAAAATTACAATAAAAAATAATAAATGAAAAGTGTCCCATTGTTTAAGAAAACTTTCATGAATAATAACTTGCAGCCTAAACATACAATATATATATATACACACACACACACACACATATGTACATACACATGCATAAATATATATACACACCCACACATGCATGCATGCATACACATATATATATATATATATATATATATATATAACAGACACACACACACACACATATATATATATATATATATATATATATATATATATATTGATAAATGTGACAATGATGTTAATCTCAATCAGAGATAAATAAATAGATAGAAAGGAACCAGAGTCAGGAGAATTATCACAGTACTCAGGATCACTTTGTCAACTGAACACACCCAGGGTGAAAGAGAGTGCAATTTACATTAATTGGCCCCAAGCAAATGACGATAGATTGAAGGCCCTCGATGAAGAGTTGTACTTCATTTTCGAAACAGCTTGAAGGAATCTATTGGAGGGAAATTGCATTCTTTCGCTAAAATTATACATGCAGTGTACCTTGATCACTTTGGAGCTGCAGACGTCCGAAAAGGAAATACCATAAGTACAGCTAATAGAAGATAGAGAGAAAAGGGCCAGCTTAGAGTAGAGCAAAGACTTTTTAAGAAGCAACTTAGAGAAATGCTAGATAACTGGGAGTCCGTAAAGAAAAAATTGTCTGAAGGAAAAAAAATGATCCTTATTATTTCAAGAGTGGTAATGCAAGGAAGCGGCGACAAGAGAAATGAAAGGCTAGCTGCAATTAAAAAAAAAAAACTAAATTTAAATTCAACAAGAAATTGTTTGAGAGGGAGAAAAATGGGGTCCTCAATATACCAAAAGAGGAGTGTGAAGTGCATCTTCAGAAAAATTATACTGATCCACTTGCCAACATTACTCTGGGTTGTCTTAGTATACCAAATTGTTCATGTCCCCTGGAAGAAAAATTTGACGATTCACCTTTAAAACTTGGTGAAATAAAAGACTGTCAGAAAAGCTAAAGCTAAGAGCTCATCAGGGATTAACAGAATCTCAATCTTTTACAAAAGATGCCCTAAAATATTAGCACTCCTTTGGAAGCTTTTGAGAGCAGCTCATAGAAAGAAATTTATTGCAGAGAGTTGGGGATTAGCGTATAGAATCCACATACCAAAAGATAAAGACTCCAGAATACTAAATCAGTTTCAACAAATTTCCTTACTCAATGTAGAAGGTAAGATCTTTTTCAGTTTCATTGCGAAGAGGATGACGAGATTTGTGGTAAACAATGGCTATGTCAATACAAAAGGCTGGAATTCCTGGCTTTCCAGGTTGTATTGAACATACCACTATGTTGTGGGACCGAATAAAAATGGCCAAAAATAATAAATCAGCCGAACTTCACGTCATCTGGTTAGATCTACAAAACACATACACACCAACTACTTGAGAAAGCAATAGAGTTCTTTTAGATTCCAGAGGACATTAAAAACCTCATATCAGTGTACTTTAAATGTACCTATGTGAGGTTTTTTAATTATAAATATTCAACTAACTGGCAAAAGTTGAATATTGGCATTATGATGGGATGTGTTATCTCTCCACTACTTTTTGTTCTGGTAATGGAGATAATATTGCGTAGTGCTGAAGTCAACACCAATGAAACAACCGGTCCATCAATGAAGGCATTTATGGATGATGTAACTAGTTGCAGAATCCAGATCACACATGGAACAACTGGTGACCCATCTACAGGGCTGTGATGAAAATAAAGTCTTCAAAATGCCACAGTTTATCAATAATTAAAGGAAACTGCAGAGAGAGAAAGTTCTTTGTTGATAGGAATAAAATCCCTACAATCCACGAAAAAAGCCTTAAGAGTCTCAGTTGCTGCTACTCCCTACCACTTACTGATTGACATCATTGGCAGGACCTAACCAAACTGCTGAAAGATAGATTACGCTCCATTGATAAGTGTAAACTCCTTAATAAAGATAAAGTTTGGTGTATTTATTTTGGATTATTTCCTAAATTATCATGGCCAAAGAAAGTATATGAGGTATCAATTACTAAAGTCGAAACAATGGAGTGGTTAATTCGTAAATATATGAAAAAATGATTGGGAGTACCTAACTCCTCAACAAATGTGGAACTATACAGTTCATCAACGAAGCTAAAACTTCCGATGTTGTCACATGTTGTGGAATTTACATTAGGTAAAGCATGACTTTTCCAGAAGCTGTGTTTCTCTTGCAACTCACTAGTGAAGAACACCCAGCCTTCTGTAATAAACTGTCGGAAATGGAAAATAGCTGTAGAGAATGCAGAATTGGCCCTTAAGGTGAAAGAAATAATTGGCAATGTGGCAAATGGAAAACCAGGTCTAGGTTTTCATTCACAGCATTGGTGGTCCAAGGAATTCACAATAAATAAAAGAAAAATGGTTTCCCAAGAAATTCATCATATTGAGGAAGTCACTTGTATTGCTACAGTTGTAGGACAAAGGAAACAAGGTGCATGGACCAAGTGAGAGAGTGAAAACGACAGAGCTGTCACATTGGGCAACCTTAAGCACATGGAACCCCAAAAATTGAGTTTCCTTATAAAGGCAGTCAACAATGTTTTACCAACACCAGTCCAACTTCATGCTTAGTGGGGGTTACCTATATTTGATTGATGCAGAGCATGTGGGAAAACTCCCAGCCTCAAACATATTCTCACTGGACAGAAGTATGCTTTAAGAAGCTTCATGTGGAGACAAAGTCCTTGATATTTTTTTCTGAGTCTGCGAAGATATGTTGTGAGACTGTCAATAAAACCCTAAATAATATCATTAATAGAGCAATTCATTTCAGTAAAGAAGGAAACATTTTGAGACTTTGACATAAAAATAAACACACATTATCATTGCTGGATGGCTGTACAGACTAGCACATCACTACTGATTTAGAACATCATTTGGTATTTCCAAAAGAAATAGCGTTAACAACCCAGCATTCAGATATTGTCATTTGGTCCATTAAATTAGAAAAAGTTTTCATTATTGATTTAGCGGTCTCTTCTGAAGAAAATTTCAACTATGCTCATCAGTCTAAGTTGGAAAAATATAAAGATCTGTGAGAACAATGTGTCAGAAATTACTGGATAACCAACATATTTCCTATTGAGGTCGGATGCTAAGGTTTCATTACAAACTCAACCTCTGGATTTCTGACTAATCTTGGACTTTCTCCATCAGACAAGAGGAAATACATAAAGATCTAAGATAAGGCTCTAAATGCATTAGTGTGGATATGGCTATCCCACAATGTCTGGTGGTATCAGGAGTTACTACTGGGGCGCTCTGAGTTAGTGGTAATGCTTCGACTTTGAAACCATGCCTGAATCCAAAGTGATCATCTGATGAAGACTTTGTTGGAAGCAATGTTGCTGTATAAACATCTGTCATTGCATGATACATTATATATATATATATATATATATATATAAAATTTTACACACACACAATATATATATATATATATATATATATATATATATATATATATATATATACACACACACACAATTTATACATAGTAGCAACCATAGGCTAAGGAATGGAACAACAAATTAAAAAAAATTTGCATGTACATTTATGAAATTTTTCCAAAAAATACTTGGAACATAAATGTATTAATTACATATAAAGTTGTCTACATTTTATTTTCAGTAAACTAATAGTGAACTAAAAAAAAAAAAAAAAATTTTGCCATGGTCACAAGTTAAGGAAAGCTGTTGAATTATATTAATTTAGATAATTCTTAAACAATTAGATTGTTAATTTTGATTTACAGACCACTGTCATACATTGTTGAAACTAGTTTTAAGCAAGATGGAGGCGAAAACACGTAATTGTTTTAAAAAACTCATTTAAGCAAATTATGAAGGCGGCAAATCATATTCTGAAATTGCAGGCATCATACGAAGGTCAAAAAGTGATGTCTTCCGTGTAATCAGCAGATTTAAGGCTAACAAGACACTTGAGCCAAAACCGAGAACATTACACACACACACACACACACACACATTCATCATGTCGGGCTGCCAGCTTGGATCACCCTGACTCTTGCGCCACCCGTCTATCTTCCATTGCTCCCAGATCATTAAGGCTACATTTTGTATAGGCAGAGAGCTGTTGTATATAGGTTCTAGCTGGTCGTCCTGGGTTTGCTGGTCCATGGCAGGGGTCCACAGGAGTATGTCACTTATGAGTTCGTCCTTACTTCTCCTACAGTGTCCTGCATGTCTGGTTTGTCTAACTTGGATAGATTTTGTGATGGGTGGTAGGTGGCTGTATAACTACCGTTTTGTTTGGTGCTGCTCCAGGACCTGTTTAATCTTTCTCACATCATTCTTGTGTAGTTGCCGTCAAGCTTTTTCTCCATACATTTAGTTAGCATCCATATAGTGCAGCCATATAGCAGTATTGACATGACCACTACTTGGGGAAAACTTTATTTTATTTTATTGGTCAGGTCTGACTTCCATATGACTGATAGCCTATCGATAGCTGTCCATCCCTTTGCTAGTCGCATGTTGATGTCTCTCTCGGTTGATGCGACACTGCTTCCTAGGTAGGTGAACTTGACCACTAGTTTTAGAGAACTACCATTTACTGTGGAGATGTCGCCTCTTTGATTAAAGAATGTATTTTGTCCTGTTTGCACTGACATGTAGGCTGATGCCAGCAGCTGCTCATTCCACATTATGTAGCAGGGTTTCTGCAGGTGTACTTGTTAGAAGCACTATGTCATTGGCGTAGTCCACGTCCGTAATTGTTTGTGCAGGGTATCTTCTGCTTCTTTCCTTTGCTAGCTTGAAACCATTATCTTTCATAATATCTATAGATGTTCTAAGCATGTAGTCTAGACAGATGATAAATAGGTATGGGGCTAATGTGTCTCCTTGCAGCACATCTGCTACAATAGTGAAGTAGTGTTTCTCCATCCCGGAGTGGACTTTTACTTTTGTGTTTTTATATAGGATCATAATGGCTGCAACGGTTTCTTTGGGTATGCTGTAGGCAATTAGTATTTCCTCCATCTTCCCTCTGTTTATGGAGTCAAATGCCTTGGAGAAGTTGACAAATGATATTGTTGCATCAAGTTTTTTTGCACGTACATCTTCCAGAATTTGATGGATAGTTAAATTTCTCCAAAAGCCATTTTGGTTCTTCCTAAGTACCTTCTCAATTTTGGGTTCTATGTAGTTGCATAGTGGAACATTGTAGATCTTGCCTGCAATGGATGTAAGAGTTATACCTAGGTAGTTCTTGGCTAATCCATGGTCACCCTTCTTAGGGATGAGAGGATGCCTCCCTTTTGTCCATCTGTCCATTGTGTTTTGGTTATATACGGTATTACAGTGTCAGAGCAGAATGTCATCGAATTGCCTGGTCTTCAATACTTCTGAAGGTATTTCATCAAGCCCTGCTGCTTTCCTATTTTTAATTGTTCTTAGTACTGACCCGAGTTCTTCTTGCGTAAATTGTTCTAGTTTGATGTCTAATTGATTACAAATAATTTTCGTGATTGGTTCATGCATAACTTTTGGAGGCTTTCCAAGTTAATTCTTGAAATGTTGTTTCCATAGGTGTATTCATTCTTCTTGGCTGGTAGCTTTCAGTTTAGCTTTTGCAGGGCTCTTCCTTCTACTCACTTTGTTTACCGTCTGCCATACTATACTAGATTGTTTATCTTCAACCCAGTCTCTAATCTTATTGATCTGATTTTGTATGTATTCTGTTTGTTCTTTTAGGTATATGTTAGCTAATTCATTTAGTGCTTTCTTAAGTTTCAGGACATTGATATTGTTCAGGCCACTTTCCTTCGTAGGCTCAGTCATATCTTTGCTGTGACAATTCAGTGATCAGAGGACACATCTTCAAAAGAGGAATATGCCTTGCAATTCAATGCACCCTATTTCCATTTCTTATATATAAAGACGTAATGTATCTGTGCTTTAGTATTATTTGTGTAGCTCTAGATCCAAAGTTTTCTCTTTCTTTTCTGAAATTTCGTATTAAGGCATGTTTATCTATTTTCTGGCATGAAATCTTTAGATGTTCCTCATTTCTGTTTGACGGGTTGTGTAAACTGAATTTGTGAGTTATGTTTTTACCAATTTGGGCATTCATGTCTCCACCAATGAAGAGAACGTTGTGTTTCGGGATGCTATGAACAAGGAAGGATAGCACATTATAGAAGGCGATGAGGTCAGTTTATTCACTAACATTGGTAGGGCTGTAGCAGGAGATAATTGTTGCGCTGGGGTTGCTATTAAAAGTAGCTAAAAGATGCAGAGACTAACATCCACCCATTGCCGGTATTGTGATATTCAATATATCTGTGTTTTTATATGAATACAATGTCTATGTTATGATCTATAACCAAAGCTGTTAGCTCTGGCAGTTAGCCTATTCTATTTAAAGTTCTAACATTGAATACTGGTATGGTACATTTGCATTTTAGTAATTTTTGTTTTAGTTTGAGCTCTGTAGCTGATTTTTTTAATGCTGGGCCGGGGCTCCAACCTCAGCAGGACCCGTCCCTTTTTTACCCGCATCAAGAGTGATGTGGTTTGGACAAGTGGTTTGAGTGTGAGTCATAGTAATCTTTAGATGGCTGTGTTTTTATTCTCTAGAAGCCACCTTTATAGATGAATATATATTTATATATACACACACACATTATATATATATATATATATATATATATATTAGCTGTACCCAGCCACGCGTTGCTGAGTCTCAGTTTGTTTAAATAGGAAAAAGAGAAGATGCATGTTTCTAATATGTTTAATTTTCCCATACTTGTGGATACACAATATTCTTGGTAGTTCCAGTTTCTGTGTAGATAAAGAGATTGTCAGGTTGCCGACTCTGGAACAGGCAACATATAATTGCCCAAGTGAGAAGCAATCAGTGTATAAATATAAGCCACACAATTCTAAAGATTGTCTCTGTGCTTTGTTGATCGTGATTACAAATGCCAATTGAATTGGGAATTGCAATCTCTTAAATTGAAATGACATATCTGTTGGAATCATAGGAATTCACGATATGAGGACATCTTCACCTTTGAAAGGCCCTGTCAAAATTTTTGCTTCTATGATGTTGGTCATTAATTTTTTTATTGAAAGACGTGTGCCATCACAAAGCTTGGGCTGGTTAATATTTTGCAACATGATAATTGGCACACCATAAAATATTTATTAAACAACAAAATAAATGGGATATCAATAGTGAAGAAAAAATTTAAGAATAAGTTTTTAGAATAAAAAGAAATTTACTTACTACTGAACCAATGAAATATGGCTTAAAGTTTATTAATGAAAGAAAATTTTTTAAGGAATGTCTTTCGTTGAATTTAAACAAAAAATAAAAAAATAAAATAAAATATTTAAAGTTTAGTGTCTTATCGATAATAATAAACGAATGAAATAAGAGAAAAAAATGTCAATGAAAAATTAAAATATTTAGTAAACAATTTGTTACTACTGAACCAACGAAGAAAGAAAACTTTTCAATGGATGTCTTTCGTTAATGTTGAAAAAAATATAAGAAAATATTTTGTAAACAATTTGTTAGAATAAAAAAAAAATTACTTACTACTGAACCAACGAAATATGGTTTAAAGTTTAGTGTCTCTGTTTAAGTCAACCGAAAAAGAAAGTGAAGTGACTAAGCAGAAAAAAAAAAAAAAGTCACGTGTAAAATTCTTGTGAAACGGAAGTTATTTTTTCGTGTTCAGCTGTTGTCGGAGAAAAACAACTTATTAAAAATATTTTTTTTAATTATTGTGATATTTTTGAATAATAAGTATATAAAAACACTCCTGAATTCGAATAAAATGCTCTCTGAAAATTTTAAACCACTTAGTTGTATAAAACTGGAGATTATCGGTTAGTAACAAACATTTACATTTTTATTTATATAGATATATATACATACACATATTTAAAACTTGCAACCTAATTATTTCCAATAACTCTTTCCCCTCCACTGAATTTCTTGATAGGACAAAAATCATATATATGTTCATATGTCCCTTGGGAGACTGTGCTCCAAAGAAAATAATATGCATATTGGTCTTACAAGTACAACTCTTTCAAGATGGCTTATGATGCCCCTTAATGATTCTAGCTCCAGTCTTACATCTTAAAACCCATTCAATTCCTAAATCCAAATTTTGAAAAATTCTAGTTGAAAATCCCACTATAATAGCACAGGATATTAATAAGCAATGACTACAAATCCAGAGAAACCTTACATATAAAAACAAAAAACCTAAAATCAATAGAATCATTTTTGAAAAAACAATGTTTTGATATGCCTTTATTCTTTTTTTTAATATTCCATATTTCTTGATAATATTCTATTTCCGTTGATAACATCCCATTTTTTAAAATTCATCAGCATCTCAGTTTTATCCAACCTTGCATTTATGTAATTTTGCAATGTTAGAAAAAACACTTTGAAAAACACTTTTTATACATCCAAGCAACCCCTGATGATGGCCTATGAAAGGTCTGAAAGTGTTCAGGAAAATTTTGGTAAATTCATTCAACAATTTCAATCTGAAACTAAGACACTTATCAGGAAACTTAAAGGATCGTCATAAAATTATATAGACAAAATATGTCTCTATTATTTAATCAAAAATGCTTATATATATATATATATATATATATATACGCACACAAAAATCTCTATATATGTACATATGAATAGGTACCCTCCCTCTCTGTGTATGTATATATATCATGAATGAAAGCAAATATGGAAGAGTTTTGTTGGTTAAAATATTAAACACAAACTCCCTATCCAATGCAGGTGTTTACAAAATATAAAAATAATATATTGCCTAAATTGCATTAAGTTTCACATAGGAGAAACACGTAGAAATCTAAAAGAATCTGTAAACAAAGATTTTTAAACTGGTAATACAACAAACTCTCTAGTTTCTCATAATATTTTAATCAATCACACTTCTGATTTTGAAAACTGCCATATTTGCTTTCATCCATGACAGAGATAAATGAAGAATACTTGAAGCATGTTCCATAGCATATGACAGCACAAGAGCATAAAGACAAGATTTTTCCAAAATAACACCCAAAGATTCAAAATCTAGCATCTTTTCTCTAAATATTTAAAGTAATAAAATGCTAGAAATCTGTTTCTCAAATCACAAAATATTATTTACTTTTCAAAAAAATTTCATCGCATGACATAACATATCAGCATGTATTATTCTGTTTTTTACATAACCAACAAGCCCTGATGAAGACTTTGAACTGAATCAATAAATTCATGTTATAATTATTTCTCATACAAAAATAATTTTGATAAAGAATTTTTGTGATCAGACAACACCTTGAAGTTGAAATGTGTTGGCACAATAAACGAACCATCAAATATGTCTTTTCTGTTTTTGCCTTTTTCTACACACACACACACACACACACACAACCCCATCCACACACATAAATACACCAACACTCACCCACACATATATATACCCCCCAAAAAATACACCCACCCACACATGTACACACACAAAATACTCTCCCTACACATATTTATATACCAATACATAAATACACACACACACACACACACACAAATACATCCATAAAAACCCCACACAAATACATAAATAAAGTTCTATGCACACACAAACCGGCCCATTGCTCGCTAGTAATGTAGGAGACTGGGGTTCATTTCCAGGTCGTGTCAGACCAAAGACTAACAAAAAAAATGGTACGATACCTCCTTGTCTTTAGGTCAATCATATATATATATATATATATATATATATATATATATATATATATACACGTACACACACACACACACACACACACACACACCTATAATGAAAATAATTCCTACATGACCAAGAGCGAGTCTACCTAGATTTCACCTAAATCGTCAATGTGACCCTGAAGAGCCGTTTAGGTGAAACCTAGGTAGACTTGCTCTTGGTCATGTAGGAATTATTTTCATATTAGCTCTATCTCATGCATTGAACACTTTATCATGTTTTAGTTTAGGGAATTCTTTCAGTGTTTTTTCTTTCTAGACATACGTACTGCTTGATTATTTTCAAGTAGCACCTTTAATTTTTGTCTTTTCTTTTTTTATTGTACCCCCCCATATCAGTTTGTAGAATTCGCAAATTGAACAATCTGGGTGTTTTTTCACACCAACAGAATTATAGATAAGATACACACACACACACTGTTTACTGTACTGTCAGAAATAATGATAACAGTTAACTAATTTTGCAATTGTATCACACTTCTAAGATATCTAAAATATACTGCTCAACATTTTTCATTCAACATTTCTGAATTTTAAAGTAAAGTTAAAATTAAGTAATGATAAAAATGAGTCTCGACCCAATCTCGAAGAAACAATTTCAAAAATAGTTATTTTTTTTAAATAAAGCAAAAACAATTTTAGAAACCTATCTACATATTTACATTACAAAATAAGAACACCAGATATATACATATAAAAATAATCATTTTAATATTTTAGCAACATATTTATTTAGATTCTCACAAGTACAGATACTTCACCTTGATCTTTAAAAAAAATTTCAGGGGAGCTACACTTTAATTCTTGGCATGATGTGATACAGTTATCTTAGCTGAAACAATGAACAAATGAAGAAACACAGAAAAATTAACTCTTCAATACACATATACAAAACTACATTTGTAAATGTTTGCAACATACACACTAATACATATGAATACACACAGGTATCTCTGAAAAGGTAACAGGAAACAAGATTGTCTTGCCAGGTAATACATTACTGAAGCAAATTTGATTCTTACTAGATGCCTCACAATACCCAAAATTCTTAAAGTAACAGATGAAATTTCTGAGAGTGGATTATTTAATGAAAAAATGATCAGGATACAAGATAAACAGAAAGGATTATGTCTTTTCCTCAATAAATAAGACAGACAGAGAAATGAAATGAGAGACTTTGAACACAAACCAATATTTAACAGACATAAGCTAAGACATGGAATTGAAAAATACTTCAGTTTCATTTTTTTTGTCTTTTTTTACAAATTACTCATAGCCTATGTGATAACTTTCGTTTTTAATAGAAGTATCCCTCATTGCAACCCTCATGCAGAAAATCCTTCTCTGGCCCCAGAGTCATGATCTAATGAAGGCTTCGTTAGCCACACAGCCTTTTGAGTGCAGAATATATGTATATAATATTATCTGCAGGTAGTGTGATGGTTATTTAAGAAAACTGACTGTGAACCAAGTTCAAATTCTTAACAAGGCCATTTGAATTTCCCTTTGCCTTTGGGAAAAGCATGTATCCAACTCTTCTTTTTCTCCTCAGCTATAGGTTAAATAGTAGGGCAACTGAGCTAGGAGAAGGAAAAAAAAAATCAGAATTTGTGGCATATGCACTATTCTTATGTTGACTAAAAAGTGTAGTTGGTCCTACAAAAGACTTCATTAAAATACACATATCACACTTGCAGGGAGTTTAATGGTTTCTATCTTTAACTGAAAGGAGAGTTTAACACACACACACAATTTGTAAAAATGCTGAGATTATGTTTACATTGGCACTTCTACTTAGATTATGCAGGTATTGCAATTCTGTCTATGATTCAAGTGTTGTTGACTGAAATTTCAGCCTGTAATCAGTATATAATAGTTATACCCATAGAAATCTCATTTATTTATTATCTCAAGACAAAATATGTAACGTGAACAGTTATTAATTTGAAGTGTATAAAATCTAATACTTTCTTAAAAATACAATAAAAAAAACACAAATATTCAAGGCGTTTCAGAAAAATTGATATTTCATAATCTCCTAACTTGACCAACTTTTGTTAAGATGATCCCAAATTTTAACAGAATGTGTAGAAATAATTCAGAATTCTATGTTTAGTTTTTTTTTTTTCTTTTCAAGTATAGAAATTCCATAACTAAAAAAGAAAGATGTATATAGAATTCAGAGTTGTTTCTTCACAGGCTGTTACAATTTCAGATCATTTGAAGAAGAACTGGACAAGTTATTATTTAAGGAAAGGATATCAATTTTTCTGATACACCCTGTATGTCTCAAATTATATCAAATTCTTTTAAATACCCTGTATAGGCAGAAAGATGTATTGTTTAAATCAAATTGTTGTTAGTTTTTTTGGTAATCTATTTAATTAGTTCATGGAGACATTATATTCTCCTAATAAGCAGATGTGTCAGAAAAAGACAATTTAATCTGAGACAGAATGCACAAATACTACATTCTTATTATAGCATAAAGAAGGAAAAAAAGAATGAAATAAAAAGAAAAAGTTCAATTTGTTGATCAATTTATACATACCACTAAAACAAAATACAATGCAAAAATTTTTTAAGATTATGTTCAAGATAAAGTGTAAAGCATACTAAAATTTCCATAAAGACAACAAACAAGAGTATTCTTTTGTCACCTCCCAAATCCCTGTAACAGGTAGGATGAATTCTTAAATACTGTTGTTGCTAATAATGCTATTGTTTTTGTTATCAACAAAATCAAATTACTTTGATTTCACCAACAAACTGATAAAATCAAATACATTTTCTCTCAATATCATTTGAACATTTTTAAAGTAAAATCAATTTAAAAGAGAAAATACTGTATTTGATATAAAATCCTTTCCCAATTTACATTAAATATTACTGTATTATGGAATTAAGCTAAATACAAGTACTGCTGGTTTATATTTATCCAAACTTTCTGCTACAGGTAGGATCCAATACAAGATCAATTCTAAGCAAAGTACAACTAGTTTGAACTTTTTGAAGTTTATCTTCTCCCAAGACCATTTGCCATACCAAAGTTAGATAGCCCAATCTGGGCAAAAAGTTAGAATCCTACCAGTACAGGTAGTTTGAATAAATATTAGCCTACTAGATGTCTCACCTTCATATATAAGATCATGACTTTTAGCCATTTTTAAGAGGATAAAAGTCAGACTTATAGATCATGAAACATTGTTGATTAAATTGAATACATTCTTATATATGATTCATAACAGTGTTATTGAAATAGTTCTTAGTTCTGAAATTTCTTAATTTCTTCACAAAAAGCTAATTTTCTCAATCTGATCAGGGGTTAAAAAAAGAAAAAAAAATCAATATAGATATAGAAAAAGGAGAAAGCAGTGTTGAGAAAAGGTGATTTTAGCTAATCTGGTGTCAATCCAAGTTCATTTGGATATCAGTCACTAAAAACTCATGGTACTAGGTAGACTAGTTAAAATACAAAACAACCAGAGAACAGATATTCATTAGGCCTATTCTCCTCCCCCAAATATAATATCAATAAAAAAAATCATAACACTCAGTCCTGTGATTCTGTTAAATTGGTGTTCTAGTTAACAGAATGAGAAGGAAGAAAAGATTAAAGGTAAAATTATAGAAATGCTAATGATAAGATGTAACAAAGCCAAAGAATACATAAACTGAAATGTATCTATTTACCCCCTCCCATGACAAGCTGGATATGACTAAAGATCAATGTTTAAGTGGAGTAAAACTGGTTTGAATGCAAGATTGTTCTTCTCCGAGACTGGTTGTCATACTAAGATTATAGAGCCAACTATTTTGCCCACAAGTAGAAGCTGGTAGAAGAATAGTTGTATGAATACTTTTCCCCAAAGGTATTAGAGCTATACAAAATGCAAACAGCCTTATTGAGGGTTTGAACTTGGGTCACTGAATCTATTAGACTGAAATCTATTAATAACAGATGAAGAAAATTGTTTGAAAAACATGGAAAAATGAAAAGAATCTCAAAACTTGATAAAACACAAGGTGATTCAAAAGATTCACTGACCCAAACATTGTTTAAAGAAAGGAAGACAACTGTATGAAAAATAGATGAAATAATGGAAACATTGAAAAAGAAGTGGTTAGATTAATAGAGAAAAGACATTTTAGCAAGTAATGGAAATAAAAGATAGAGATTCAACTGAAGACTAATATCACAATTCAAAGTGAACTTTCTATATACAGCAACTGATTAAAGTTTTAAATGCTAAACTGAGGAGATATCAGTTATGCTGAGAAATTCAGATTACAAATTCATTTTAATTTCATAAAATTCAATGAACTTTTTTTGCATAATCATCTCTATATTTAGAAATAAGTATTCATTACCATCTTTGCATTTAATGGTAATGAATCAGTAAATAGTCAGTAGGTTCAGACATCAAGGTTCAATTTTTGATACTGAAATACTTATTAAATGAGAAATGACACCAACTGGGCAGAGAGATGTTCCCTTTTTAGAGATTTACCAAGTGTTTCAAAATTTTTAAGATTCCTTGCATATAACAATCTCATTCTTTTGGCTGCTTTTTTATTACAATGATTTCAGCCAATCCAATTGAAAAAAGTGAGTTTTTTTTTTTTTTTAGGGAGAAAATATTAGGTGACTAGAAAATAGTGTCCAACAGTACAAAAACAAAACAAAAACGGTAGGGCAAATATATCATTCACATGAGCACTAGTATAGTAAATTCTTAGTAACTCATGTAATACAAGTTATTTCATACTCTTTTTATTTTATTTTTAAACAAAAATTCCCATCAATTCTTTCTTTGCATAGCAAAAAAAAAAAAAAAAAAAATCCACACCACATTCACACTGACCTTCTTCATACATTTATACATAAGGCTAATATATACTGCTATCTATCATGAATTAAAGTAGATTGTAGATTTCTAAGATTTTAAGGAAAGAGTTGTTTGGACTACGGATTTTTTCCCCTTTGTCCTTATTTAACTTCAATGTTCGAGGTAATCTATGTTTTTTTAAAACTCTGGAAAGAAAAAAAATCTTTTTTTAGACAATGCCTCAGTGTGAATACTTATTTTTTTTCTGAAAGATTGAAGAACAACCTCATGTATAAAACATGTAATCACCTGTACCAGATATATTCCAGTAAAGTTTCAGCTTATGATTATTTAAAAATATATATGAGAGAGAGAGAGAGAGAGAGAGAGAGAGAGAGAAAACATTGTTGAACCAAAAAATAAATAAATAAAAATAAAAACAATAATCTGGTTTCAATAAGATTTAGAAAATTTGATTACCCCCCACCCCCAATTCCCCCAAAAAACAAACACTTAACCAGATAAATAACTAATTTGTAGACTTTTTTCTTTAGAAAGTAGTTTAGTGGTTAAACAACTGGAATAAGTCATTAGGTTTGTGGTTAAACAAAAACAATAGCAATCAACTTGATATGTAAGTAAAGCATCCTAAAAACAAAAAAACCTTAGTCTTTTATATAAAGTAAGAAATGTAGAAAAAAGTATTAAATCTGTTATATGTACAGATTTATGAAAAGAAACAATCTACTTCACTATCATTAAACATGGCTTAAAAAAAAAAAAAAGAATACAAAAACAGCAGGGCTTGATGAAATGTATGGAAGACCAGGCAATTCGACGACATTCTGCTCCGACACAGTAATGCAGTATATAATCAAAACACAATAGACAGATGGACAAAGGGATGCATCCTCCTCTTCCCTTAGAAGAGTGACTTTCAATTAGCCAAGAACTACCGAGGTATAACCCTTACATCCATAGCGGCCAAGATATACAATGCTCAACCACATAGAACCCAAAATTAAGATACTTATGAAGAACTAAAATGGCTTTTGGAGGGTATCTTCTGCCTCTTTCCTTTGGAAGCAGTGTCTCATCAACCAAGAAAGACATCAACACGTGACGAGCAAAGGCATGGACAGCTATCGATAGGCTATTGGTCATATAGAAGTCAGACCTGACCAATAAAATAAAATGCAGTTTTTTTTCAAGCAGCAGTTGTGTCGATATTGAGGCACTACATAGACGCTAACTAAATGTATGGAGAAAAAGCTTGACGGCAGCTACACAAGTATGCTGTGAGCAATATTGAACAAGTCCTAGAGGCAGCACCCCACAAAGCAGCAGCTGTACGGCCACCTACCACCCAACATGAAAACTATCCAAGTTATGGGAATCAGACATGCAGGACATTGCTGGAGAAGTAAGGACAAACTCATAAGTGATGTACTCCTGTGGACTCCCTCACATGGACGAGCAAAGGCAGAACATCCAACTAGGACCTACATATAACAGCCCTGTGCTGATAATAGTAGAGATGGACGATAGGGAGAGGGTTAGGGAGATCCATGCTGATGGCGTGACATGATGATGATATCATTATCATTCACCAGATTAACATAATTTCATTCAAATAATAATTCTAAATATAACAAAATGAGATTGGTGAGTGTGTGCAAAATGTATTCCTTTTCAAAGAATTGTGGACAAATTGGTAAAGAAACTAGTGTATTTAATTGATTCATATTTACTGAAATGATTAGAGACAATTTCACTGAGGAGAATTGTAAAAGAAAATCATTTTAATAACTGGAGAGAAAAAAAGATAATTATTATGTTCTGATATAATAGGTATATGGAAAAGTAAATACAACTGTGAAATGGTCTGCTTTATTTAAAGGCATATCAACCCTTTATGTGTTATTTAATGGTGAAATTTGTTTCATTAGTAAATGTTTGATTATAATCATAATTATTCATATTTTCCATGTTCCATTGCAATCATCGCTTTTTTTAAAATCAAACTTTTTTGTCTATAATAATCATTAATTTGAATACAGTTACATGGTTTCACTTGATGGGACCCAAACAAGTACTACTACTATGGGTCAGGTTGGACCTGAGAGTAATAGCAATGAAGAGGTACTCCATACTTTCCAGATATCCAGAACTAAAGCCTAACCAACCAATGCAGTTTAGTGTCATACCAAAGGGAGGTGAGAGTCTTACCCCACTGGAGAAGATGTAGACGGTGTATTCAACTCACCCCCACCCCATCCTGATAGAGTGAAACTGTGATATGTACACATTTTTGAAAGACTGAAATTTGCTAAATTTTAAATCATTGTTTGGTTAATTTCATCTCAAATTTTTTTTCAAATATTTTTAGTAATGTTTATGATAAAAACCAACAAACAATATCTTGCACATAGAGATAACATTTCAACATAATTTAATTTTATATGTAACCTTTGAAAATTAAATAAACAGGATCAACTGTCATCATCATCATCATCATATCGTGCTGGCAGCACGGATATCCCTGACCCTCTTTCGCCACTCCTCCCTATCGTTCATCGCCCTAGGCAGGTCTTCAGGACAACAACTGTAATACTTATAAAAGCTCAAGAACTCTTCAGCCAACAGGAAGTTGTATAATAAAATTTCTTAACCCTTTGAACCCTGAGCTTCTGAGCCTAAATCTGCCTTCTAGCATTTGAGTGTAATCTCCACACATGTATACCGGTGTGCAGGAAAATAAAAGTATCACCAGTATATTGGTATAATAGACTCAAAAAGTTATTGTGTGAGAGAGGCAGATAAATTTGCACTAAGTTCTTAGTTTACATGTGAACCTATTTTGTAATGTTTTTCCAGATATGAGATTAGCTCCTAATAAGTGAAGTAAGGTAAATGTTAAAACACAAGCAAAGTTACAGAAAAGAAATAATACACAACAATGTAAACATGTTTACACTTGTACAACACCCCTTCATACATAATGGTAAGCATATTTGTCTCAAAGACCATCATGAGAGAGTTAGATTTTCACTGAGACTTGAGACCTACTACTATAACTGAACTATGCTTAATAAATAGCAGTTTATAAATTATATGTTAAGGCAATGGAAACACAGAGTCAATGGCACTTGGTGACAGTTTCTTGCTTATGTGATGATCAGACCAAGTCAATGATATTGAGCATTCTCTATTTCTAAATATAGCGAACTATCTATCTATCTATGTCTCTCTCTATATATATATATGGAGAGAGAGAGAGAGAGAGAGAAATAGAGGCCAATGGATTAAGAAATAAATACACATATCAATAAAGGCTTAAAGGTACTTTCACTATTAATTATAACAATGGCCTTAACCACAAAAGGTGAGAAATTATAGAAATGGTAAAACTTGGAAAGTTTTTAAAAAGCAACATCAATTTGTTTATCCCATGTACTTGAAAAGGATCATGATTTCATTTGAAGTGATGTATGGTGTATGACTTATATATATATATATATATACACCATACATGACTATATATATATATAGATAGATAGATAGATACATAAATCATCAGCTTAATACTTATCTTTATCTGCCTAAAATCAGAAGCAGTATATTGACAAGATGCTTGGAGATAGACAGGAATGCAAATGGCCAGGTTACTCTAAATGCCACAATGTGTTTTTTGCATTTGACAATATGATACTGGTTGCCAATAACAAGGACACATTCTCTGGTTTGGAATTAATGCTGCCCATCTCCTAGATTGGTGGCTAACTAAGGTTAAAGAGTTCAATTTGTAATATTATATATTTTTATCTAGGATGGATTAATTCCTTTCAAAAGGGAATTAGTGTCAAGAGAACACAAACTTATCCTCGCAGAAGAAAGCATACCAAAGATACATTATATGGACAACCAGCCTTGTAAAATCCACAATACATTAATGGTACAAATAGATACTTATAATCTTAAGAATATCATAGATTTGTATTTATAGTCACTTTGTGGTTAATAAACAGAAAAATAAATGCAAATACAACCAACAGGATTATCAAAATATACTTATGCAAGGAATGTAAATTTTACAAAGAGCTTCAGGTAAAATTTCAGTTTGTATTCTCTCTGACTGATGTTTTAGTAATCTAGGTAATGAAATTCAAAAGACTTATTTTACTTTTTATCTACAATTTTACTTCAATGCAAATAGAAACAATTGTCATCTTCTAGCAAGACTATTGTAGAATGAACATAACCAAGATCTTCTTACAAGCCATTGTTAGTTGTTTCAGTTTTCATGATTCTGCTATTGTGGTTCAGTGTCAGAGGAAAGAGAGAGAATGGAGTGGGAGAAGAAAAGAGAAATTATTTTATGGAAAAAGAAAAAAAGAGAGATATTGCATATATGTAAAGCAAATCATTTATGGGGAGTGGGGAGGAAATAAATTAGTTGATCATCTGTTCAAAGCAATCCAGGTAAGCAGATGGCCAGTGTATAACAAAAGGTAAGACATAAAGCATTCTTGATTAAATGTTCCTACATATAATCTTAAAAGTTACCTAGATATACTATATTTATACATGACTGGAGCATTAAACTTTCTAAATGAAACCAAATCAAAATTTCATATGAAGCTTTGTAATCAGAGTATAAGAAGGAGGAAAGTACTTACAAGTAATGCTTACTGATTAGATTTCAGAGTACAGATCAAGAAGGTCCTGAACTCTTTCCTCAGTATGGGGGACAATGACACCTGCTAATATATACTTATTCAAGGAAGGATAAGGTGAATCTAAACAAAGCCAAATAATAAGTTCTTTTCAAAGATCAGGAGAAAAATTAACAGAGTCATGGTTTAGACAGTTAAAAAAATAGCTTAGAGTATACACTAATGTAATGAATAACCCCCTAATTTTTAGCAACAAAAATGTTTTTTTATCATATATTGCAGATAATGAATGACCTTTAACTTTTGGCTAAGCTAACCTGCAAAAATTTGCTCTAACATCAGATGACATAAAGTAAAAAAAATATTCCAACACTTATTAATACTTTCAAAACAACTATAATACAATCAAAATAATGCAATACTATAAATAAAGTCTAGAACTTGATTTTAAGATAAGCTTTTTATTTAACTTTGTTTACTACTTATATTTGTAGATATTAAATGCACAGATGAATAATAAATAATGTTAAGTAAAAATTTTATCTTAATTAATAGCCTTTGAGTAAGTAAAGGCAATGAAAGAACAAAGTTAAGATAAAGTTAGGCTTTGATGTTTCAAAAACACATTTATATGATGAATGCCCCATTGTTTTTGAGGTGACAAATTTGTCTTAAAAAGTCATTCATTATGAGTATATATGGTATTTGTGAAAAACATAACTATCATGAACAACAAGGGTCTAAGTAGGAAACTAATTGTTGTATTCTTTGTTGAAAGAATCTTAGATTCTGGACAAAAATTTGGATAATGCCAAATGATCTCTCTACTTTAAAAGGTTTTACCAAGATACTGAGGCATTACTGTTAGAATTACTTGTTAATAAAGAGGTGATTAAAAAGATTTTCACATGCTTATTATAGGTGTACTTTTATGACATAACTTCTAACAATTTCCACATGTTTACCCTCCATGTGAATACATTCTAGGAATCTCCCACAGGTGAGTAAAAAAAGTTGATATTTTTATGAGAGTATCTTTATCAAAAAAGTAAAACTGATATTATAGAGACCATCTGGGGAAAATTCCAATAATATGTTGACAGGGATTATTGTAAACAAGTGGAGACTTTAAAATCATAAAATCAAAAAGAACCCCCATAGGAATGTTAACATTTTTTATCTTAGGTGGTACAAAAAGTAATGTATTTCTGGAAATGGAATAAAAAAAGGTCAAATTTATTTGTCAAGAACATAATCATTGTTATTAGCAATGATAAAAGACTTGTATTAAATTCATTCTTGTATTCCTTGTTAAAAGAATCTGATATTTTGCAGGGCTGTGAAAAGGATGTAGAAATATAATCCAATCCAACAATTTAATTTTTCAAATTCTTTTATAAGGTGTGTACATTTGTATTGTCATTTTGAAGAATAATACTTTCTGTTGACCAAACCAAGAGATATTGGGTACAATTTTTTTTCTCTTCACTTGTTGACAAGAAATTTCTGATTGTTTTGCTTTATTTTAAAAACTCTTACCCAACAAAACTTATATTTGGGGGAGTCCCCATAACATAATGGTTAAAGTACTGGACTGCAGAATTGTAGTAAGCAAGTTTGAATTTCATTTGTGCTATTATGTTCAATTTCAGACTAATACTCTTGGGAAAGGTACAAACCCCATATTCTGCTTCCCTAACCATGGGTTAAATAGTACCACTACTGTTCTTCTAGAAGAAAGGTTTGGGTATTAAAAAAATCCACAATGGTTGATGCATCATTAAACAAAGAAATAAAACCAAACCAAACCAAACCAAACACAAACCTTATAAAATAGGAGATATAGGGGTCTCTACACTTGATAAGCAACCAGAGAGAGGCAACTGAATATAAAACTAGCTGGAGTCCCTATGACAGTTTGGTGTGTTCAACCTTGTTCAGGTGACTTCTGCACTGATACTGATCCCAAGCTGTACAGGTTATTGCTCTTCTCTTGGACAATATCAGTGACATAGATAGAAGAGACTTGGTGCATAGGAAAGTGTTGGTCAGTCATAAAATTTTGCCAAGGCCTGCATCCAGATCCAGGCACAGATGGTCTTGCAAGGCAGATGGATGCTACAATTTGAAGAGGTATCTTTACCTTTGTTGTTTTAGAACATACCAGCCAAAATATTCTCTGATCTTTCTCAGGTCTCTGTTGTATTTGGTAATTTTTGAGTGTAGCTGATTTTCCCCTCTAATTCTCACTGAAGTAACTGAAGAGTCCTCAGTATCAAAACTTTATGATGACATCAAATTTTGACAACTCAAAGTTTACCCAAGGGAATATGTACCTGAAAAAGGCCACTGACTGAAACCCGATATTAGAAATGAAGATGAGGATGCTAGTCTGAATAATTTGAGAAGCTGAAATTATGAGAAGAGATAAGTGTTTTCAAGATTATAAAGAACAACACAACTTCCAATGGTACACTAATGCCCTCTTATAATTAATTACTTGTCCTACTTCACATTCAGAACAACTTTGGAGGTTAAAAAAAGAGAAAAGCAATACAACATTGTGCTTCTTGCTTGGCTTCTACTTCCTTTCCAATTTTATAACAAGACTCAAGGGAGGTGACTTATACTGACCCATTGATGTAAAAGATTTAAGCTGAGATATACCAAAGAAAAGAAAAGAATGGAAATCTAACAGACTTTAAAATTAATATCTAAAATTCTAAAGTTTTAGAGACAAAAAAATGTTGCTGCCTACTATAACAACAATAAGGATGATAATTACCCTGATTAAAATCACTAAGAGCATTAAAGAGACTTGCTGCCACTTGATTCCTAACAAGAAACACCAGTTACTACTTTTGTGAAAACTCAATAAGTGTACACAACAATGATAATTTTGGTTAAATGTCTGGATCTTGATAGTTATGAAGATAAATATACCCATTATCACTGAAGCACTTGGAAAAGTCAGGAAGAGTATTGCAAACAGACTGGAAGAATTGAAACCATCAACATGATAACTTTAGTAAAACTGGCAAGAATACTAAGGGAATTGCTGAAGTAATGAAAAAACTTGCAGTCAGTAAATTCCAGCAAGTGCTACCAGATAGGACTGACACAAGAACTCACCAAGTACAAAATAATAAATTTCTAATTTCTTAAGGAAAACAGAAATTGGCCTCTCTCTCTCTCTCATGACTAAACATTTCAATATCAGAAAATGCTACAAGAAATGGAAATAAAAAAACAAAAATTAATACTGCTACCAAGCAAGTGAATCTTTTTTATATTATATATAAAATATGATTTTTAGAAGATGATCATTGCTATTAAGAATTCTTAAAACCTTTTCAATAGAAATAAATCTTATAATTCAAAAGAATTTTAAAGATATTTCAACAGAAGCAAGCAAATAAGCTTATTTTCAAGATATGATTTCAAAAAGTGTCTAAAATGGACAGAAGGGACCAGTTCTTCAATATGAAAAGAAATTAAAATAAATAATCAAAAATGAATAAATAATCAAAGCAAATCAACTGCTTCATTGGCAGTAAAGTAATGATACGCTAAACACAAGAACAGGTATAAAAAAAAAAACTTAAAAAAAAAAAACCCAAAAAAAACTTGGGTGGGGGAGAGAGAGAGAGAGATCTACCCCAGGTAAAAAATACTTTCTTACTGAGTAATCCTAGCCTGAAGCAGAAAAAACAGAGAGCTGAAACCCTAACACTTTAGTAATGAATTTTCTAAATACTTATGCTTCTTAAGTGCAACTGTTTTATTCTGTACTGTGCCCAAAAATTTTTTGCAAAGAAGCTTATTGACAGCAAATTATTTCTGGGTGCTGAAGCTGAGGTGGAGAGTGGTGTAATAAAAGATGAGATGCTAAGCACACTACAATCCCAGCTCATTATTACAGCAAATTCATAGAAAACCTGCCAGTGAGTGAAACATTTGCTAGTTAGTATTAAAAGAAGAAAAAATTAAACAAAAACATATGCTTCCTGATTTCTCCTATTTGACCCGTATAGGTATCAATGTGACAGAAATATCATACTCATTTCTTGCTGTAAATTCATGATTTTCTACAGGAATTACTAATCCTGTAAGTTGCTTTGTTGATCTAAATTTTATTTTAGTAAGATTGCATCAAAAATTGCCTAGGAAACAGTCGGTTAGGCTTTGTAACCAACTTTGATGTTTTCTAATTTAAAACCCAAAACACTGAGAATTAATACACGGTGTCCACTATAAGAGATCTCATTTATATCAATTTGGAGTTTTATTTGATTTTAAATGCAATTGCCAAACTCTATGCAAACATTTTATCCAGAGATTACACGTAAAAAGGCTTTAACTTCTCAGGGGAGATAATCCAAGCAAATTTTAACCATCATATCATATTATAACACAATAGTTTGTTTTTTTTTAATAAAAATATTTCCCAATGAGTTTTGACAGAGACTAAATAGATTACCTCTATGAAATGTCATTAGTGAATTGTATAAAGTTGAAATAACACCAAGTTATTATTCAATGGCCGAGTTAAACAAAAGTGATTTGGGGGCAAACTGAGAATTGTCTGTTGTAATTTTGCAACAAAAGGGGTTATTATTGATTTAAAAGCCATATTCTTTTATCATAGGTTATAGAATCAAACAGTGAACTGACTTCAATTCTAGGAAGCTTTGAATAATGAAAGCAGAGTATAGATTATTCTTTTAAAAATCAACACTTTCTATTTTTCACCTGGAAATGATCAGAATTCAATTTTTTTTTCTGGTACTGAATTCAAGCTATAAACTAATTTTTAAAATTTTATTTTTCATTATTCTTTATTATCAACATTCTTCCCTTCAGTTAAAGTTATGAACCCACTAGTTTGATATATGAAAATTGTGTAGAGGTAATCATTTTATCATTAAACTTCTATACAATATATTAGTTGCAGTGATCCTCATTATCATCAATCTATGTGAATTTATCTCACAAGTTTTAACTGGTAGTTTTTCAGTGAAGACTGAGTGACAGCAATTCCTCCCAGGTCTCCAGGAAATTTTTAATATTCTAGCCGATCTAAACAGTGCTGTGTAATGGATGGTCTTGATTCTTCCTCTGATCGCCAGTTCCTCCAGTCTCTTTTGCCCACCTTTGGTAACCATATCCAGACAACTTTTTTAAAATTTTATTTTAGCTCTCTGGCAAGGTCTAGGTTTTGTCTATTTTTTTCGCTTTCTTTTGCTTTCACTTTGTGATCAACTGGAACAGCAAAATCTATTAAATGTTAATCAATATTAGGTCTGATCTTCTGGCCAAGTTTGGGTGATCCATCTATAGCCCCAGAGAATTTTAGGTGTCTCATTTTCTAAAACAGATTCTGTTTTGTACATAAATCTATTGTCAGCATGGTCAAATTTTTATCTCTTGTATAATTTCTAGTGGGTCACCTTTCCTACCCAGTCCCACTTACTCTTGCATTCTTTTTTAACAGTTTGCTGCAAGGGTATAAGACCTAGACTGCTTACAGTACTAACTATTATGACATAGACACTCATCTAAGTATTGGACAGGTTTATCACTGCTTAACTTCAGTGGGAATCAATGCTTTCTGTGTGTTTGACCATAAACCATTTTGTTATTCTTTATCATAATTTTTATTATTGTTGTTATCATTGTTTTAATTTCATAATTATTGTTGCCATTATTACTGTTGTCGTTATTATTGTTGATGACACCCCCAGAAAGTTGAAAAAAAAAAAAAAAAAATACATATAATTTTCTTCTTTGTTGTCTTAACTTTACATATTTTGCTAACTGTCATCTCTATAAATAGTGGACACATTCATTTCAAAACAGAACTCATAGCTTATTTCATTTCATTCATTTAATCATGATTGCAATTTCTTCAAGAAATATTACAATACAAAGCCGAATAAACAATAACAGAAATATGATTCAAATTACACTAGATGCTGTTTATATTCACTCTGCACACATTTCTTTGGAAGAGGCATGAGTCCATTTCTCTTGGAGTTCTCAGATATCTAACCAAGGCATCACATCATTTTGTATGCCATAATGAGAGAGAGAGAGAGAGAGAGTGGGGGTGTATTTGGGAAAATTAACTCTCTTTATCTGCCAATGCAGAGGTAGCAAAAAAAAAAAAAAAAAAAAAAGAAGAGAGAAAGAAAAAGAAAAAAGTTGCTTTTATTATCAACCATGACAAACTGCATCTGTTTATATGTGTTTTTGTTCTCCATAATGTATAGACGCATTATGAAAAATTTTGACAACTAAAGAAAATGTCTCTTTTCAGCGTAAAACATTTTTATATTCACAATTTTGCTTATATTTTCTTAACAATTACACAAAGAAACAAATATAATTGTAAAAAACTAATGAATTCCATATATACTTTTGGGACAACTGTATGTAGAAATATTAAACAGATTTTAAATGTTCTGTTGCAAATTTTACAACAGTTTTTAATATCAAAATCTGAGTGACCAGAACTTCCTTTGTTCAACCAAACTGTTATCTTGATCTATTTCTGAATCAAACCTGCTGAACAACTAAACTAACTTCTAACGTTAATTATAATTTAATTCAAGATGTTTATCTTAACCAAATTATTTTTCATTAAGAGAAATGTGTTCCTTTGTCTCTGTTTACTATATTTGTGGGCATATTGTTCACAAAGTTATTTGAAAGACTATCACTAATCCAAGATCGTCCATTTCAATCTCAAGTATACTTTGGATGATGTTTAATACAGTCCTCAATTTATTTAAAATTCAAATATATCTTCAATATGTTAAATATCCTGGTAAATATGGCATATAATAAAAATTAATACAGACATTTTTAATTCATATCCTTAAATGTATTTCTCAGATATAATATCAGAGGTTACTAGAGTTGAGATAAATTGAAATGAGTGAGAATTTAGTTAGATAGTTTCAACTTTACTAGTTGTCCCTTTATTGTAGCCTTGGGTCAGACTAAACTCTCTCATATATATCATCTTTAGAATGATGATTAGCAAGTTAATATTTGCAGACCATATACTAGTGTACCTAGCTCAAGTATTCTTTGATTATAAAAGGTAAAAAGAAAATGGTACTTGCTATAGACAATTTACTAGCAATGTTATTCATCCTTGCTAAATTTCTAACTAATTTGTACCAGACAAAGCCATGTTTGGTATGTTGTTAATTAAAATATCTTCTATAGAACAATGTTTCACAGAAGCATAAAGGATATAATAAATGAGTAGTAGGCACCAACTAAAAAACAATAAGTTCCCGATAGATATTAAGCTCACTCAATAATAATGGATCATAATGGTTAACTATTTCTTCTGTCCTCTAATTAAATATTTTGGTAACTGCTTTGAGACAGCACTGTACACACCCACAGATAGCCATATTGTATGTAATATAGGCCAGGGCTAATGGAAGGATAAGAAGAAAATGACAAAAATAAAACCAAAGGATGAGTAAAATTCCACCAATAGAAATCCCGTTTTCATGATGAGATATTGTAGGTAGAAATTCATAAAATTATTTTTTCATGAAAAGAGTTTATGTAAGGAAAAATTAGAGTTAATAATTTTCTAATTTTTTTCAATTTTAGGAAATCTCTATTTGAGTGCTTAAAAATATTTCCTTTTCTATAGAGATAAGTCTGAAAAATTTCACTAATACTAATGCAAGAGTAGTATGTATTAATGCAACCCTACAGGCAGGATATGACACAATGTTAATTTCTAAGCAGCGTAAAGCTGGTTTGAATTCAGAGTTTTATATCTCCTAGTCTGGTTGCCTAACATAATCTAAAGAACTCTTTCTGCCCTGCTATTTACTTATAGCTGGGATTCATGCCTTTCCCAAGGCTATTAGCATGAAGTGAAATGCAAACAGCTTTGTCCAGGATTTGAACTTGGGTCACTGATTCCATTTCCTATTATGCTAAGCATGCCTAGTTTTGACATGGTTGCACATCCTGCAAAAATGAACATATAACACTCATCTCATAGAACAATTTGCTATCATTAATTTGGTCCTCACTGAATGTCCAACCATTCTAGCCACATAGTTAACTAAGCTTAATAAAAATATTAAACAAATTTAACAATGTCTTGTTTAGTGGTTAGTTAAATCCATAAAGCCAACAACCAGTTTTATTTTTGTTTTAATTAGCCATCAATTCTATTATGAACAGAGTTATCATTTTATCTAAGAAACTTAAGGGCTAGAAAAGAGAAATGATAATTTTGCTTGCATTTAAAGGAAATACCAAGAAAATAATTATCTTAAATAGCCAGCACTTGTCAGAAGCACTATTCATTCAATAATGAGTTACTACAATGAGGAAGACAATGTACAGCTTTATATAAAGTGTTTCAAGTAGGCACTCTACACACTCAGCTCTAATCTTGTCTAACTCTGGCTTCAACTCTCATGGCTGTTTTAAGGAAACTTATAGATTAATATGGACAATCATAAATTAAATTACTTTAATACAATCAAAGTTAACTTCATACATACTTTATTGTCAATATTTACTTGACATAGTTTTGTATGACAAAAAGCTGCCTAGCTATGGGGCATATAAGCTTGGGTTCCCCATGAATGTTGCCTTTTTAAATCAATACACAACTTAAATTTTCATTAGGTTTGTCTGTAATCCAGCAAAAATTGCACATCATAGGAAATTTGTTTATTAAAGGAATACACTTAGCCTAACAGTTATCATTGTAGGAAATGAAATCTGTGATCTGAGTTCAAATCCTGGATGAAGCTGTTGGCATTTCACGTTCTACTAATACTCTTGGGAAAGGCATGAACCCACCAGTTCTCTCCCTGCTATGGGTAAATAGTTGGGGCAGTTTGATACTGAAGCTTCTATTTAGGAAGAAGTGAAGGATTCTAATAAGCATAGTTTTTTCTGTTGTATAAAAAAATTTTGATGATTAGAAAATAGTATTAATGACAAAGATTGATTCTTATTCAATAACAAATTGGACGGGAAATTGCTTTATTCTCCAAGTTAGAACAGTTTAAGTGTATTACTCAAATAAAAATCTTGCTCTGATGTGTTGCTTGTAGTTATATATATTTAAATAAACATAACAAAAATTTCAATAATATATAGATATAAATCCAATTAGCAAACAAAATAATTTTATATAAGATGCATGATTTACAAGGAAATTGTTTTAGATTATTGCTTGTTACAACTAACCTTCTCATCAGTCTAAACCTTCAGTGTTCATCCTTCTACTGATATCACCAGCTTTTTTGGACACAGTGTAATATTTGGTACTTACTCTCGATATTTCATGTCTATCTTGTGGGCCAATGGATGCAGTATATTTAGGTTCACCAATTAATTCATAGACCAATGATGAAAAATATTTATTTTAGGCAACAAATATTTATTTATTAAACTTTTTCCTTGTCAATACACTTAATTCAGTAGTGAATATTATTCACATGGTTTGGTTTCTGGTTTCTTTGTTTAATGGCATATCAACCTTTGTGGGTTATTTAATGCCAAAGCCATAATTGTAGAAGAATAGCAGTGATGCCATTTAACCCATAGCTGAGGGAGGAGGGGAATAAGGAGGTTCATACCTTTCCCAAGAGTATTAGTTTGAAAGTGATTATAATTTGAATAAAGTCTTCGTGGCATTATGACTAAAGTGCTGGACTGTGGCCTCAAACTAAGTGAGTTCAACTCACTTAGTTTGAGGCCGCAATCCAGCACTTTAGTCATAATGCCACAAAGACTTTATTCACACGAATCAAACATTCAATGGTGAGAATTTCAGTTCAAAATTCATCTAAGAATTATATCAGGTATATTTATCTAATTTTGTGTATAATGAAAGATTATTATGATATAATTATTGGTAACCTGACTTTTAGGTAAAGTAGTTATGTCTTTAACATAGGTGTTGATGGTTAATGTTTGGACTCAAGTGAAAATAAATTAGGATATTGTTGAATGTTGATTTTCTAGGCAAACAGATTGATCTTATGCACTGTGTGTGTGTGTGTGTGTGTGTGTGTGTGAGACAATTTTCCTTTCCCTGTTTCTTTATCTTTACTTTTGCCACATTAACTTAAATTCAGTGAATATTTCTACTTCATTTGCTGGCCTGTAAGATATATATTTAACGAAAGGATTTTTAGGATGACTGCTCATTGACAAGTGAGATCAAAAACACATGGACAGAAAATAAAATTACATCTTGAATATACATTTTAATTTACTCAACATTAAATATACAGAGAATCTAGCTGGATTACAGTAAATGATCCCATACACTGATCAATACGAGCACAGGTTCCAAAATAAGGGGTATATCAATAATACACAAATCAGATCCTTTATCAATACACTGAATATCCTCTGGGTATTAACACAGGCTAGCATTCACATATGAGTGTATGGATGGTAATAGTTTTGGTAGTGTTTTATGGCATATCAACCATTGTGGATTATTTATTTCCAAATCTTTTTTTTTTAAATAAATAACCGAATAGTTTATATGTAACATTATTTTTAATCAAGTCAGAGCTCATCTGTTTGCACCCAGTTAAATGGTTTCAAGTTGTTTAACATTAATAATTCTATTTGACATTAATAACACTTCCTAATAAAAGATTGAATAGTTCTATTTGACCCATAGATAGAACCCTAATAAATCCTACAACTCCAGGTCAGAGTGAACCTGAGAGCAATTGCAATGAAGGAGTACTCCAAATTCTCCCAACTCTCAGACTGGAGTTTCATCAGATGCAGTTTAATGTCATAACAAGGACATTAGATGGTTTCAAGTATTGCTATCTAGCACTAATAATTCTATTCAACATTATTCATTTGTACACAGTTAAATAGTTTCAATTATTGCTATGTAATAGTAATAATTCTATTTAACATTAACCATTTGTTCACACACAAATGTTTTCAAGTATAAATGAGTAAATAGTTTTATTTAACACATAGATAAGACCCTAACAGGTATCATCACTCTAGTTAGAGTGGACTTGGAAGTAATAGCAATGAAGGAGTACTCCACATTCCTATAAGTTCCAGATTTAGAGCCTCATCATTAGATGGTTTAGTGTCATATCCAGGACGCTCATTGGGAAAGAAGCCTTACTCTTCTATAAAAGTGTAGTCAGTATATTCTGCAACCCCAGCTGACAAGACTGTCAAATGGTGAATACCATCCTTCGACACAACATTTCAAGCAGAAGACTAAACATTTAAACAGAATACTCTAACAAGCATATACCATTGACAGGTCAAGTTTAACATCATCCTTTAGGAAGTTAAGACATTGCATTTTTATTTGCTGTCAGTGAATAATATTTAATGTAAGATATAAATAAAGACAGAACTGAAGAAATTATTTTTACTAGCTGATGAAATGGATATTTATAAAAAATTTTGATTAAAAAAATATTTAAAAATTGCTGCTTATCTTTTTCTCAGGAGTACATATTGCTTAAACTTTTCATACTTTGTTTTCTATACACAATAGTAGAACACTGGAAATAATATTAATAAAAAGCATTACAGAAAAAAACAAAATTAGATTTGCTATAGTAAAAAGAAAAAAAAATCCCTTATTTGTTTTGAAATATTTTTCCAGATAGAAATACCCCTTTTATACCCCTTTATCATTAGTTTATCAAACAGGAAATTCTTTCAAAAGGGAAAATTATTAAACATATTTATAGGGTCCGAGTTAAGATTGATCTGGAAAAAGATGGAACTTGCTTGTCTGTTTGATATGCATTTGCTTTGTCTTAGGGAAGATTCACATGAGGATAGAAAGACAAAATATTTTTATGATCTGATCACTATTTTGAAGATGACTTCTTAAGAAGCATCCCAAGAGACAGATATCTTTCAAACTAATGAAAATATAGAAAAAAATACAATAGAATTTTTTAAACTAATTAATAGGCACTTCATATTGAGAAAAAAAAAATCTGACCAGTGGTTACATTCTGGACTATTGGGGGCCAAAAATAAAAATAAAAAACTTAGGAAAAAGACCCAAAAGAGTGCAAAGATGAAGATAATGGAAAATCTACATCTATTTCTAACAAAACAAATTTGGATAAAAAGCAAAGTGAAGATGGTTAGCTCTTGGTGAGAGGAGGAAGAAGAAGAATTTAGCAAGAAAGAAACTGAACAAATCCACTTTCGTGATGAGTCAAGATAGGAAAGAAAAAAAAAAGAATAAAATAAAAAAGAAAAAGCACATAACAGATATCAATGAGAAATTCTTTTTGGAAAGCACTCCCTTAAGTAGTTTGGCTTTCTGCTTGTATAAAAAGGGGACCCTGGCTTTAGTAAGCTGCATGCCTACTCTAGAATGAGAAACTTGAAATAGATTGAGATGAAATTGAGTTATGTTAACAGGCCCCAGGGATGGTTGCTATGTAGGGGCTGGGGGCTGGAAATTAGTAAGGAGGGTGAAAAAAAAAGGGACCTGAATCATCTGATTCTGCCTTTAAGAGAAGATTCAATATCTTAGGTGAGTTCAAGGAGGGTGTAAATTTGTAAGGAAGCTTGGCCTAAAACCAACTTTTGGCAGAACATGGGTCACAGCAAGTAGTCTTAGATGAAATCTTAGTAAAGAACTGAAAATCTATGGTTATGGAAAAATGTAGATAGATAGAACTAAGACTTTTTTTCTTTTTTGCCTGCTTGGTTTCTCTCCTTCTCTTATTGAATGGATCGAGCATTTACGATTAGAGTTTTTTTAGGCTCTTGCAGGTAGATTCAGCACACCTTAATAATTCCAATACAAAACTTTAGCTATAATGAATAAAGAAAAAGAATAGAATGACTTGCTTTCCTGCAAAGTTGATGTTTCAGTAGTCTTATTGTGTATACAACCAAGGAGATGGTTTTTTTTTTCAAATCTTGAGTAACAAAATTTCTAATGTCCACAGAACAAATTTGGATTACTACAGACGCTAAAGTAAAATGCAGAAGTGCGGTTAATAGTAGTAGCACAAGTCAAAAGTTTTTGCAATATTTTGGTATGTGCTAGTTTGTGGTGCATAGATCATGTAACCAAAGCAGTTTAAGCCATAGTAAGTACCCACAGTGGTTGGTGTACTGACATGTTGTACATTGCTTCACTGCATGTGATTTGAAAGCTATACAAATATATGTGCAACATAATCTAATTTGGAAACTTATGCTTTATGAGTTCAAACTGGGCCAAAATGCCACCAAAGCAACCAAAAACATTTGTAGGCCAAAAGGTGATGGTACAGTTGATCAATGAACCGTAACCAGATGACTCGAGATATTTTATTTGGGTTGAAGAACCTTGACAATCAGGTATGGTCAAGAAGACCATTTGTTCCGAACCATAGAGGCAAATACGGTGAGTAGAAATTGTAGAGCATCAGGTGAGCTTGGCATCACACAGTATGTGGTTGTCACCTTCACAAGCTTACCAAAAGCATCCAGATCTGCCAAACTGTGCCTTACGTGAATCAAAATATTGCAAAACTTTTGACTCACCCTTGGAATAGGTGAATAGAATTCAAACATGAATCTAGTTCTTCCTTCCAGCAAAAGGTAAACAAAACTCTATAGCCTAGTAAAAAGGCAATCCATCCAAAATGTTTGATAATAAGGATTGTTTCTTGCTTCTATTTAACCCTATAAAACCAGTTGTATGTTACTAGCAGAAGAGATGGGCACTGCTAAATCCTACCATTGCTCTGAGACATCCCCATTTAGGGGAATTAATGAGCATGACATCCTGATGACTTAATTGGTTATAGGAAACATTCATGAAGTGAGACAAGAGGTAGACTTGCCCTGTGGTTGAGATAGTTGTGTATTTCCTACTGATGCTAGTAGCTAGAGTTCCAGCCCAGATAAATCTGAGATTTTGAATGCTCATCTTTCAAGATAAAATGCTCTTCCTTTGAAAGGTTGGTGCAACACAAAGACTTGTTAAAAACACTATAAAGCTGGAGGTAGGTATATTCCATAGAAACTAAAGATCAGCATTCCAGCTTAGTAAAAGCCAAGATTTTGAATGCTGATTTGGAGGGTAAGCTCACTCCTCTTAGCAGATTGGCATTCCATCTGGCCTTGTACATTAACTAAGCAAAATAAAATCTTTCATGATATTCTGATATACACAAATACATTTAAAAAATGTGTATATACATATATATATAATTTACAGGAAAAATGCTATCCAATTTCCATACTTTTTATTTTCAACAGTTCTGAAAAATGGAAAAGTGTTTTCATTATAACATGGTATTTGGATATTATTCATTGATGTGTTCAGGCTCGTGTCCTCATCTTGATTATTGTGATAGTCACATGTTGGCCATTGTATACTCCTGTGTTTTTCAGACAGGCTGTTGCAGTCAGTAACTGACTTGAAATTTGAACTAAACCTTTCATTCAATCCACAGACAACAAAATGAGAACAATCAATCCCTATGGATTGGATAAAGAGTTCAGTTTTAAATTCCAAGGTTACTGACTATGACAAGATACCAGAAGAATGTCAGAAGTTATAATGCTTGATACACTGTGACTATAATAACAACCAAGATGAAGATAGTAGTCTGATTATATAAACGGAGGTGCCCGTGGTGTAATGGTTATCGTTGCAGGATATGGACACGGCGACACGAGTTCAAATCCTGGACCTGACTGATTGCATTTCACATAGCACTAATACCCTTGGGAAAAGTATGAATCCAAATATTCTCCCTCCAGCTATGGATAGATAGTAGGGCAGACTAGGTTCTTCAGCCTTGGTGAGGCAACTAGTCTAGGAGAAGGAAAACTCTGAATTCAAACCTGTTAAACTCCGCTTAAAAATCAATCTTGTGTCATATCCTGCCTGAGTGGAGGGGTTGGTAAATATGATTATATAAGCGAATAATGATAATTCCTTATCTCAGCGATTCAGGCAGAAAAGATTTAAATAATTATCATCTTCATTGCTTTTTAACATAATAAATTTGCCAGTATATTTGGATTTTTATTTTTTTTAAAAGGGTGTATTTTACATTAAATGATCCTGAAATGTTATCAAATGCATGAAAATAATAAAGTAGACAAAAACTGGAAAAGTCATAAAATAATCAATTTTTAATCTAATATAATAAATTAAAAGAAAGAATGTGTGTGTGCATGTATGCACAACCAGTTATGACTGAAAGTACTTTAAAAGAAAATTTTAGATGATTTTTATGCAAATGCAAACTTAACATTCATAATCTTATACCATGTTTATTTTTTTTATCATTTCTACACAAAACCCGTTTACAAAAAGGATTGAAGTTACTAAAACACTATAAGTAGATAATTAGGTGCATCTTCTATTCTATAATGATTGTTGGGCAAAGATACATTGCATGTCTCCTCATTTCTTTATCCCTCATGAGGCAATATAGGAAGTTTAAGTGTTACAAGAATTGATTACCCTAAAACACTGATCACAGCTCCTGGCAAACAATCAAAGTTATCATAAAAACTTTGATCATCAACAAGAACCTGTGTGTCCAGTGTTTTGGGGGAAGAAAACCTAGTAACATTCACACAGGTGTCATACTGTCTCTTGAACAGTGGACATTTTGAGCTACATAAGAGATATCATTAGACAAGATTTAAAAACACACACACACACACATACACACACACACACACACACACAAAAAGGTCAATCTGTGCATTGTGTGTGTCAGTGAGTATGTAAAATGAAATGAACTGACCAGCAGTTTATAAAAACTAAAAATGCTATATGTCAAAGTGACAGAGCAATCTAATTTTTTTAATACTATATATATATATATATATATATATATATATATATATAAATAAGACTGAGACAGCAATCTAATTGCACTGTCTAGTGGTCTATTCTAGTATACAGTATTCTTATATTGTTAAAAGAACAAAGAAAGTGTTTAATTAAAATCAAATCAATAAACAAGTCCCATAAATTATTTTATTCTAATCAAAACTAAAATAGTGAAATTATTTTTTTTTAGAAAATAACAATAAACTGAAGTGTTTTTCGTCATTTTTTTCAGGAAAAAAAAGTTTATATATTTCTGGCCATCAGTCAAAGAAACTATTCAAAAGTTGGTGATATCAAAATGGGGCCACAACTGTGACATAACAGCAATTTAACAAAGTAATTTAAAGAAATATTACAAAGGGTGCATCACCTAGGAACAATGATTAATAAGGGGACTTAGTAAACCATAACTATTGAATTCAATCTTCAAAAGATGGCCCAGATTTGTGACCTTATGCCAAATTAAATAAATAACCATAATGTTTTACTAATAAGTTACCATTGGCACTCTAAGGTGGGATTAAAAAAAAATCAAACAGGTGAAAAGTAACAATAAATAGAGGTATCTTCTGGGATTTATATTCTTGAAATTTAATCTTTGTCGGGGTGGGAGAAGCAAAGAGGAGTATTTCTTTATTCAAGAGTTAAAATAAAATGAATTTAATATCATTGGAAACAAATTTTCCATCCAGACAAGTGCAATAAATATAAAGTAGTAATACATAACTTAAGTTACAACACTAGTGTTCCAAATTATAAACAAAGAGCAAGGTAGATTTTAGAGACCATTATTTTAATTTCCTTGCCCATATTCACATTGAAGTACACATATGTGTTATACTCCCTTCCGCCACACTAAAAATGTTACAAATGAACTTATGCCATGCTCAGGGTCAGGAACTCTATAATTCTATCATTATAATTTTAAGTAGGTTATGTTAGCTATGGCAGTAGCCTAGAAACTGTCGTGAAAATAGCTTTCATTATTGGAAAAAAAAAAAAAAAAAAAAAAAAGTAAAATAAAAATTTACTGAAGTATTTCTAAGAACTAGAAATCAGAAAAAAGATTTCAAACTACCTAAACATTACAAAAATAAAGGAAATTGCTGAGGAGTGTTGTTGTCCATTGATCTCCAACAAGACTCACCAGACACTAATATTAAAATAAATAAATATGTAACATTTTCCTTAAACGTCAGTTTTAAAATAAGCAAAGGGAGTGCTATCACTTGACCTCCTATGAAAGCCACCAAATATTACAGGTGCAAAAAAAAAACCAAAAAAAAAACAAACTAGCAATACATTAGGTATTGACAACATTGCCATCATGAACCTTTCATTCTGTAACAAGTCAGATTAGAGGTTTAAAAAAAACTCACCAAAAACTAGTGAAGAATCAGGTTTTAAAAAATTGTCAGAGTTCATTTATTGATGAATGAATTTTATGATGCAATATTTTACCCTCTCCACATGTGTGTGGCGATAAGTCGGTAGGGATATAGGATATGGCATGTACCTTCTGTATATCATTAAAAGACAAATGTCTAAGGTGAAGTTTTGTGAGCTTTTAATTCTACGATTTAGCAGAAAATATTGTCATTTAGATTTTTTGGGAAATAATTCCATATCGATATACCTACCCCACTCAAATTTGGATCAGATTTTCATGTACTTTTCTCCAATCATTGGCTAAATCTAAATATGTTATTGAATAAAGAATATTTTTACAAATTGAAAAATATAAATTTCAAAGTAAGAAACAGGGGGTTGTTTTTTCTTTCTTTTTTAATTTCTTTCTTTTTTAATTTCTTTCTTTTTTAAAATATATTTTAGATATTTTTTTAAATATAAAAAAATGTCTGACGAAAAACAGTATGGAAACCTATAGTAACACTCGTTTGTTAAGCAAGTTACAGTTTTGTCCCTTGTATTCAGGTTGAAAAATTCTATTTCTTAGTATACTTCGCTTTAACTTTCAGTTTCATTTACATTTCCCTCGAACAGTAATTCCCGGCCGGTGGCGCATGCAATATTTTGCTGGGGATTGTTTAGAGATCATTTTAATGGCCTTTTAAGTTTCTTTCACGTGAAATTTTGAATATGCAAGGGGCCATCAGAATTTTAGAAATACCTAAGTGGGGTATGGCCAAAATCGGTTAGGAATCACTGCCCTATAGTCATATTTAGAAAGATTCTTGTATTTTAGTTTAAAAGAAAGACGCCGAAAATTTATAAAAGTTCAATTATTTCTTTTTAAATATTCATTTTTAATATCTTAAGTTTTAACTTATAAACTGCTAAACAAACTAAAAAAAGAAGTAAATTTTGTCATTAAAATAGAAAATTAAAAGAAACGTTTAAAATTAATGTTTTAGGGGTAATGAAAGGTTAGTAGATTATAACCAGAAAAAAAATATTAAAAAAGCAATTAAAAAGTATCATTTCATTATTTTCATGAATTAATAAAAAGTTAAAAATAATTATTTCATTGATTTTCTTAATTGTACATTCAAAAACAATGTTGACGTTTTCTATAGATACAAAAAGTAGGTTTTCTTTTATCTGTATATGTCTTTGTGGTTGGCCTTCCGAACAAATAATTTTTAGCGGGAAACTACAGTGCACCTTAATAACTGTATTATAAAATGACAGACAAGAATCTTTTTTGAATGACTACTTGGATTTAAATACCATAGTAAGTGATAGAGTTATCAACGTGTAAATAACATTTTTACATAAATCGATTTAATAATGTTTCCAGTAACTAACTTCATTCAAAAACTTTTTAAAATCATTTAAAAATTTTAATTAAATTTTTCAAATTTAAGTAAACCTCTAGTTAGAAAAATGTCAACTTTTTGTAAATTTAAATTTTTAGAATGTATTAAAAATTAATTAGATATGTAATGTCATTTTGTTTTTAATACAGATCATTATGATGTAACTAAAGTTTAACTTCAAATAATAACTTTAATCATTTTTTAAATTCGTTTTAATGGAAAAAAAGAGCGAAATTTAGTTAGTACCTACAATACATACATTCATTAATCCCGAGCACCAGAAATAAAATACACGCGGAGACAGATTATATATATATATATATATATATATATATATATATAGTGAGTTTGTTAAAATTTGCTTTTTGAAGGGTTTCATAGCTCAACTTAAATCATTTTCAGTCTTAAAATGTTGAGAATTAGAAATAATTATATCTAAGCGAAAAAAATCAAATCAAATTTTAAAATCAAAACAATGGGTTTTATTAATTTACTTGAAGAGAGAGAAAAGGCTGAGGTTTCAAATGTAATAAAATGTGAAATTAAAGGTGTCATAGACATTCATCTCAGTTATCAGTCTCATCATTGTATTAAAAAAAAAACTGGTGTAAAATTTCGACACATCGGCTAAATAGGAGTAACCAGTTTTATTTATTTAAAAACAGAGGCGGGAAAAAAAGAAAGAGAAAGGACTATGGTTGATTAATATAGAGCCCCCCCCCCCCCGGTCTTTCGACTCACCTAATCATGGAACATAAAAAAAGAGGTAGAAAATTGAGAGTATAAAGGCTGAAGACAGTGAGTGGTGGAGAGGCTTGAACAGAGGAAGCATTAAAAAAAGAAAAAAAGAGGCGGAGGAAGACAGTCGAAAAAGAATGAATGCACTCGGGTTTAACCGTCCTGTTTCCAACCTCCCTCCGCTAAAGGAGAGAGAGAGAGAGAGATGACTGCTTTGTGATGCATGGATGAACAAACAGTTCATCTCTCGTTCATTCATTATTACAATCAGAACACTTAACATTGCGAATAAGCACCGACCTTTTTAGTCTTTATTAAATGATTGTCTATCCCAAAATGACTAGATTGAATCTTTGGTTTTTAACTACGTTTTCCAACTATACAGTATAGATTGGTAAGCAATGTCTAAGTAATAGGCTTCCGTAACCAAACTGGTTAAAGTGCAGTCCATTTAATCCTTTCATTCCCATAGGGACACCGGTGCCTAGGTTGAATTTCATTTTAACCCTTAAAACGTCATAAACCATAAGTTTGCATATAACAAAACAAAACAACAACAAATTTGGTAATGAAAAGGTTAAAGATAGTGCTTATCTACGAAAGGCAAGTGGCACAAAGATATCTTTTCTAAAATTCAATCTAACTTGGTAGTAAAAGAGTTAAGAATAGTTGTAGAGACTTTGCTCTGATTTTATGCAACAAGATTTATTTAAAAAAATAAAAAAAGTAAAAGACTAGTTAAAAATTTAATAATGAAAATATTTCCTATCAACAGAAATAACTGCAAATTCTTACCAGCAAATTAAATATAGAGAATAAATTTTTATCTAATTTTTTAAAAGTCTTCGGTTGTTTTTTTAAATTTCATAACGTGTTCTTCATCTAATGAACAAAAGTTATTTGACTAAAATAAAATTGAAACAAAAATGTAAGATCCAATGATATTACTTGATCATGTATCCCATCCTGGTAGCCTGTCTTACAAGGACAATGCTTTAATTGATTTGGCTACACAGGGCCTAATATCTAAACAAGCTCAAAAATCTACTGCTAAATAGTAAACAAACAATATGGTGTGAATAATCAAAAGAGAAGGGGAACAATATGACTATTTAGACTTCATGTTAATTTAATGGTCAAGGGATATTTGACCAAGATCACTATAATAAAAAGTAGTGATAAGACAAAAATAACTTTGACATTAAACTTTGATATTAACGGGTTATGTCAAGTCTGAATAGTCATATATTTTACTACATAATAAATGAAAAAAGTTTGGTCCCTGTCTGACTAGTGTCTAGCTTTTAGGTTTCTGTGACTGAATTAAGATGTCATCCATTTTTTGATCATGAGTAAGAATTTTTTCTTTCTTCTGGCTTTTCGCATTATTAAAAATAACACTTGACTTAATTTATGTTGTTACTTGGGTAGGTAAGATAATTAGTTATGCAAGACTAAATTTTCATCCAGTCACTCTTTTCTCCAGACAACAGTGTGACATGCCATCAACAAGACATTTTTGCCTAGATATGTCAATAGAACAGAAAGCAGGTAGATGTCGATTCAAGCGATTTCCGCAAAGACAGCTGTGCAAAATGAATATAAGCAAACCTCAGGTCAAATTTGAATTAAAAATCCAAAGCGATATAGATCAGTTTTTGGTTAGTTGGGTTTTATGGCATATCAACCTTAGTATTTAAAGCCAAATAAATTTTTATGTAAATAATCTGTTCTATTTCAAATAATTCAGTTTAGCATAAACACACAGTTTAAATGTAAGAATGGTTTAATTGTCAAAAACATTTCTATTTCAAGCTATTCAGCTTAGTCAAACAGTTCAGTTAAGTATAAGTATGCCATTATCAGGTGCTACTATTCCAGGCCAGAGTGGACCTGGGAGCGATGGCAATGAAAGGGTACTCCGCATTCCCCAAAGCTCCAGCACTACTGGAACCTCACCATCAGATTGTTTAGTGTCATATCCAGGACACTTGTTGGGAGGGGGGTGTCTTACTCCGCTGCAGAGAAGTAGTTGGTGTATTCTATAGCTCCAGCCTACTGGGCAAATCAGTTTTTTATTAGATATATTGACTTTATTAGGTTATTACTGTGTAACAAAATCTAATGAGAGTATAAAGATTATGTTGCACCAGTCTTCCAAAAGCAAGGCCTGTCTACTTTAAGAAATCAACATTCAAATTCCCGGTTCTTGCTGACCTGAAATATCAATAGTTAACACATATGCAAGGACCAGACCCATTAAGCATCAGTGTGGATGGAGACTGACTGAGCGATCTTGTTTTGAAAACAGTGGGCATTGTGCCAGACTTATCAAATTTCATTCAAATAGAGGCATGCAGCATAATAGTCATCATCTTAGAATATGAACACTGCTACAAGTTCAAGGCATGAATCTATATCTTCCCCTTTTAAACTACTAGAGCAAACAGGGCTCTTTAGTTTTGGTATGGCAAGGAGATGGAAAACTTAATTCAAACTCACTGTGCTCTCAAAAAAATTGACTGGCATTACAACTAGCCTGTTTCTGGAGTTAGGTAAAGAGAAACTTCATTCAAATATATTTTTCTTGTCTCAAAATAAACAAATTGTAAGATAAAATTCTTACTTTCTTTTCATTTTGTGATAGAATTTAATTCCTATATGAATTTAAAATTCTATTCTAAATGGTTACCTCATGTGATGTAAAGGTTAACATGCTAGATCTGCAGACTATTGTTGGTGAGTTTGAGTCTTAATCAGTATCCTCCAACAAAACAAAGCTTAGTAAGTGACTATTATTCTGAATTGTTTTGTTTATTTCTTTTTGAGACGAGTTAAATCTTGTTTGCTTGTTGAGAGAAGAAAGAAAAAGTTTTAACAATTAATAGAATCAATAATTGTCTGATTCTACCAGGGATATTTTTCTCTCTCCACACAGTTGATGTCTCCAGTCTAACTATTCATGACTAGTGAAAAGAGTGGGGATAAGATTATATATTATGGATGCTGTAGTTTTTTGAGTTTTTTTTAAACAACAAATATTAAAATTAATTACACTGGTATTTTTTAAATACTTATCCTGACACAGCATAATATATGCACAATAAAACTTTTGATGATTAAAGAAGGGAAAGGAAAGAAAAACATCTATTAATTCTAACAAAAGGTAAAAAACAGAAAAAGTTGACAATGTTTAGCTTGGAAACCATACTTATTGCCAATTTGAATTAATACTTTTTAGCAATGTTGTTGCCCTTTGCAATCTCTCTTAGATTTAATAACAACCCTGTTAGTGGGGCTTAGAATATGTTGACTGTATCCCCTGCATATGACACGAACCTGAAACTAGTGGTGAAGCTCCAGTTCTGGAGCCGTGGGGAGAGGAGAATACATGTTCATTGTCATTATTCCAAGGTTCACTCTGATCCGTTGTGGTAGTATCTGTCAGGGTTCCATAAATTGGTTGAAAAATTATTTGTATTTGATAGGACTGTGTGCAAGCAAAAAAAAAACTTAAAGAAACAACTTCACAAGAGCAAGGGATGTAGGTGTGAATACGCAGTGAATGCAATTCCCAAGCATCTTGGCATAAAATAACCCAAGACAGGTTGACATTCCATTAAAATTGAATAGATCTGTTAGCACATTATTTACATTTGATAGGAATAGTTGATATATAACCATGTACAAAAAATAATTAAAAAACACTTAAGGAATTACACAAAAAATGTACAATTTAGACAAATTCCCTAGCCTCTAGACATAAAATAACCCAAGACAAGTTGATATGCCATCAAAATCAATCAATTAAATTTAATAAATTGAAACAGAAAAATATTGAAAATTTTGAATTTCAAAAATTTCTTATATTATCTACCAATTACAGATTAAAAAAAAAAGGACAAATTAGTATTATCAAAAAAAAAAAAAAAAGAAAAAAAAAAAAAGAAAGAAAAGGTACAGAAAAGTTCTCAGATCTACCAAGAAAGAAATTACTCTTATCTTTCATGTTGGAAATTCTGAGGAAACATTGAGAATATGCTAAGTGTGTTAAACTTGCAAGATGAATATGTTGAATAAGTATAGCTGTGGGTCATTCTCTTGACTGGTTCTAAGAACTTTTAAACACACTTTGTATCTGTGTGTGATGGAAGACTGTGTCATCAAAATAGGCTTCATCACTTTGCCACTGTACCAATTTCGTGTTACACTATGTTAGGTTTAAATTGTCTTTCACTAAGCCAAGCTAGCACAAAACCAAAAGCATATGGCACCCAGTGAGAATCAAACTCACAATGGTCTGATAACTTAGCCAAGCTTAGAGTACCTGGCTGGATGTAAAGCAAACTAAGTAAATGGGAATCCTAGAGTGAAATGGTGGAGGGGGGAGAAAAAGGTTCACGCCAAATGCACACACATTGCCTTGTGCCAGACTTTGTAAATAATTGTTGTAAGAAAAGATTCATATTGAAATTTAAGTTATTCAATTTGACTAAAGAAAACATTTTTAGAGAAGCACTTAATGACCCCCATCACAAACTCACACACACAACAAAACAAAACTTCAATCATTAAACAAACATTTTCAAAAACAATTTTCCCTGAGCAACAGCTTTAATTTGTTGTTATATTATATAAGATAAATCATTTTATTGAATAATTGGTATCTTAACATAATGTGAAAAATCTGCATACCACACCCACATTTTCAATTGTTGAACTCCTTTTATGATCTCCCGAGTTTCTGGACAAGACAGGGTCCATGAAAGAGTTTCAGTCATAGCACCACATGTCAAAGTGATAGAAAGCAGAGTATTTAAATAAAAAGACAATTATAATTGGATAAGAATTGTCTGAGATGAAGAGGAAAGAAAGAATAGATAGCAAAAGGAGAGAGAAGAGAAAATAGGGATCATAGAGAGAGAAAGAAAGTATAAAGAAGAGAGAGAGAAGGAAAAGAGAAGAAAAAAGGATAAGAGAGTGACTACGGAGAGAGAGAGAGAGAGAGTGGGGGAAAAGAAAAATGGGATCAGAGAGAGTGACTATAAAAGAAAAATAAGAGATAGAGAGAAAAGAAAAAGGGATCAATGAGTGACTATGAAGAGAGAAAGAATAGGTAGCAGGAAAGAGAGACAGAGGAAAATGGGGACCAAAGAAAGAAAGACTATAGAGAGAAAAGGGAGAAGAAGAAAAAAAAATCAGAGAGAGGTTATGGGAAGAGAAAGAAGAGGGAAAGAATGGCAGATGAAGAGAGAATAGGAAACATAGAGATAGAAATAGTTGGGGGAAGTAACTACAAAAAAAAAAAAAAAGAAAAAAAAAAAGGGAATTGTATGTAAGAACCAGAAATTAAAAGAAGGCAACTCATGTTCTAAACTATGAAATATAGAATTGAATTGAATTTTTTTTAGAAATTAAAAAAAAAAAAAAAAAAAAAAAAAAAAATCAAATCTGGGAACTGAAATGGCATTCTAATTTGGAACCTGATAGTATCATTAGTGCCTTGCTTGTGTGGGTATATATATATATATATGAGACTGGGGTTCAATCCCAGGTCAAGTCATACCAAAGACCCCCAAAAATGGTACTTGATGGTGCCTTGCTTAACACTCAGCATTATAAGGTAAGGATCGAGGATAAAGTGGAGAAATCCAGGGAATGGAGTAGTACTCTCCTCTACACCTCAGTGTAGTTGCTATTGAAAAGGGAGCCTTTGACAGTTGGCAATATCTAAACTTGAATGACAATTTTAAAGATGATACATAAAGGCACTTGGAAGGTTTTACTTCAACTCAATAAAAACAAAGAATTCATATAATTGAGAATAAAGTGCAGAGACATGTCAATTACAAACAATTTGCCAAAATAAGCAGAACTCTTTTATGTGCTAGGAAAAACCTAAGAACCCTAACCATTTGATCTTCAGTTACCAGCTCATCATTGATATGATTAACATCCACAAAAATCTTCATTTATTTCTGTACTGATACGACTACCACCAGAGCCAAAAGATGTAAATCTCCAACATACAAGAAAAGATTGCATTTAACAAGCATTGTTGACCTGAGATTAAAAAACTCTTATAGCATGCAGGCAACCATTTTCAACTATAAGTAAACTGATACTACACTATTATTTACTGATTTAAGTTGTTGTTTAAGTATATATTGTCTACCTGGTGGATCAATTCCTGGATCAGGCAGTATTCTGGTTCAGTAGAACAAGTGGCTTCACAAGAATGACTATGACCAATCTCTTCACATGGACAATAGAATCAGAACCAACCTACCTTGGAGGATTGAATACAGTCCCGGTCATCATTTTATTTTTTTGCTATATATTGAAAAATAAAATTTATCCAAATTTGTTTTCATCATTTGCTGTTCTTTATCAACCCTGAATAGTCAACAGACCCAAACTGTTTCATTCAATTCAGCTCCTCAAGACACAGAAGAATGGAGGTTAAAAGTATAAAAGTATTCTGATTATAACAACCAAAGATGAGAAAAGCAGTTTACATAAATCATTGTCAGGTTATAATTTTCATTTCAGAAATTCAGACAAAAATCAACTTCACACGGATTTATATTGATATTTGTTCATCTCAAATATAATAATGAGTCGTGTGATATTTTCTGAATGTTTCATTGTTTCTCTTTCCATAATTTGTCACAGTAAAAGCAAACAGGTAAACATAATTAAAAAGTGAATCCTGTCCTCATCTGAGGTTTCCAATTTGGAGATAAGTGAGCATGTGATATGTCAGAAGACTGCTGCTGCTTGAACAGTATAGTAAAATTTAACCTGGAAACAATAAGCACACTGATCCTAACCTGAGGTACTGATCTATATACTGCTTCTAATAATGACAATAATATTTTCATGACAGCAAATGATGTTCCAATACTTTCAAAAGTTCCAGAGAATGCAATGCTAAAAGAAATTGTTGCACAGTCAAGTCATTTTTAGTAAATATACTTAAAAAAAAAAAAAAAAAAAAAAAAAAAAAAGAAAAAGAAAAAGAAAAAAGTAAATGCACAGCCTTAGACTGAATAATAAGTTCATATGCTTGTAAAATCTAATAAGTTTAGTGTACACACTCACACACACACCTATACTAATGCATAATCACTCACACATATCTGCAAACCAATACATAAGTGAATCCTGTCATAATTATATATCTGTGATTATGCACAAGTATAGATGTTTGTGTATGTGTGTGTGTGTGTACACAAATACACATACATACATATATGTATATTGCAAGCTAAAATACAATCATATGTGTGCTTCTACTGAATAATCTAAAATTGAAGCAATGAAAAGAGATGGAAATCTTGATGAGAGCTTACCAACTTAAATAGACTTCAAGTTCCTATTGATGGCAAATTCAAAGTCTATGTGCCCAGACAAAACCTTGTTGGACTTATCAACTACAGACAATCTGCATTTGAATGACAGGGACAGAATAAAAAGACATGACAAAGAACGAGGTGGGGTGCTGACTGGGTTTGAAATTAGTGATACAGTTGAGGCACCAGCACAGTGTTATATGAAAAGGATGGCATCAATTGCAATGACATTCTTCAATAACTGACAAGTTGATTTTTCTGTGTATTTTAGAAACATTTTCAGAAATATTAGTCAGGGCAAATAGTATTTTATTTTGCATAAGCATTATTATCTATTTTATATATGTTTTGTGTAATAAATGTATAACAGGTGCTTGTCAACAACATAAAAATGTGTTTTGGTATATTGGAAACAAATCATAGTAAACTCCATTTATTCAAGGCACCTTTTCTCATTGACACATAGTAGATTTTGTTTTAGATCTATTGATTAACCAAAAAAATAGAAACAAAAATGATTTTTTTCCTTCTCTCAATCTATTGCCTCATATACAGGTTAGACATGGAGAAAACTAAATGTTAGATTCAAAAACTTATGCACTTCTAACTTAAACTTTGTTTTACCTTCTTATTTCAAGTTTATCATTAAATAATAAGACTTTTTTTTTTCAATTTCTTTTTAGATTTCTGTTATTTTAAACAGTATTAACTTAAGGGCTTGCTAATTTTAGTTTTTCAACGATTGCACTTAAATCTTCATGAGCAGTTGGTGCAAACTAGCCTACAACTACTACAAAAGCATCATCACAATGAACAACTAGGAAACTGAAATTGGGAGAAAAACAAGTGTATGGATATTTCAAGTGTCTGATAAAATCTCACACAAGAAACTAGGATATGGCTACAGAATTAAAACTTTAAGAGAGGAACTTAATCTATTCAAATATCAGCACAAAACATTGCCATATGGACCAACTATGTTAAACCAAAAACAGATAAGACACAACAGAATAGCAAGTGTAGGTTATGTGATGATAGAGATGAAGCAATCAATCACATCATAAGTGAATGCAGCAAACTAGAGCAAACAGAGTACAAAACTAGACACAACTGAGTGGGGAAGGTGATCCATTGGGAATTGTGCAAGAAATTGAAATTTGACCATACTACTAGATGGTATATGCACAAAACAGAATCCATCCTGGAGAATGAGATACACAAAATTCTTGAGGATTTTGTGATACAAACAGATCACCTAATCTCAGTAAGAAAACCAGACCTAGTGATAGAGAGAAAAAGAGAACCTGCTGTATAGTGGACTTTGCCATCCTGGCAGACCAATGAATGAAAATCAAAAAGAATGAAAAGAGAGACAAGTACTTGGACCTAGACAGAGAACTAAAAAGTTATGGAACATGAAGGGAATGGTGATACCAACTGTAATTGATGCACTTAAAATGGTTTCTAAAGGATTAGTATGAGAGCTGGAGGAAATGAAAATCGAAGGATGAGCCAAGACCATCCAAACTATAGAATTGTTGAGGTTGGCCAGGAGGAGTTTTGCTGTCACTCAAACTCCAGTGAAAGATCATCAGCTAAAACTGAAAAACTCACAAGGAAGAGTTGTAGTAATAATAATAATCTAGCGAGAATATAAAAAAAAATATCATTAGAAGAGATTTGAAAAATATTAGTATTGAGTGAGAAGTGAAATACTGCTAGTCATAAAATATATTTAAATAGTATATAAAAATTAGCAAATGTAGAGAATAGGTTTTTGCTATTTCTCTTATTCTAATCATCTAAACCAACTTCTTGGTTATAATATCAATTTCAACAAATATTTTAATTCCAGTTTATGTTCTTTTCTGAATATGTTTAATTCAATAGGCACCTCATTCATTTATGGAATATTCACAAAAAGCACTATATTTATATTTTAGATCTCACTAATAGAATAATTCTTTAATAAACATTCTTACCAATTTTGAATTGTGTATTATTTTTAGAAGGTCTTCTGGCTAAGTATTGAAAAGAAATTACCTCTTGAATAAAAAAAAAAAAGTCTATGACTTTTACAATATCCCTTTTTTAAAAAAAAGAGGATGATTAAAATGAAATCAAAAGTTATAGGTAAGAAGCAAGCATCTCTGCATTGAATTTCTTCAGAATATAAAACCTTTTTGTCTCTTTCTCAATTTTTGACATTTTAATTACTAATCTTTAATTTTCTTTATTCACAGTCCAGTAATCATCACAAATGTTTAGAAACATTGGAAATTAGTCAACAAAATATCTTACTTTGTAAACAGCAGAAAAATCAGTAGTTACAGAAATCTTGAACATTTCTTCTTTCCAAAATATATTAACACTCAATTCACTAATGTTTTTTTAAGATTAAATTAGACAAAACTAATTAAGTCTAGAAAATGGAGATGGGGCAACTATTTCATTTGTCTGAACTAAGAATATCAACATTTTGTTTTTCAAGATGAGCAAGAAAGTTAACACTGCAAAATCATGAAAAGGTAAAAGTCACTTAAAAATTGAACAACAACAGCAACAAGTGTAGGATATGTGGTGACAGCTGAAATAGTTAATCATGTAAGTGAATGCAGCAAACTAGCCCAAGAGGGATACAAGAGTAGGCACGACAGGGTGGGAAATGTAATCCATTAGGAATTGCACAAGAGAATCAAATTTGACCATACTGATAAATGGTATAGGCAAAAACCAAAATCTGTCTAAGAAAATAAGATGCATAAAATTATCTAGGACTATGAGATAAAAATGAATAACCCAATCTCAGAACAAGTGTTAATTAACAAGGAAAGAACTTTTCATCAAGTGGATTTTGCCACTCCAGCAGACCATAAATTGAAAATAAGAGTAAAAATAGACAAATATTTGGATCTTGCCAGAGAGCAGTCCTTGGAACAGTCCCCAAAGGCCTGAAAAAGAGACTGGAGGAAGTGGAGATCAGAGGAAGAATCAAGATCATCTAGACCACAGCATTATTAAGATCAGTTAGAATAATCAGAAGAATCTTGGAGAGCTAAAGAAACTTGCTGTCACTCAGACTTTAGTTAAAACGAGTGTGAAATACTTGCAAAGAGTGAAAATAATGATTAAGTTGGGGAGAGGAAAACCCAATTGTTTGTGTACATTTTCTTAAATACGTAACTATTAAACACCTAAAGATGGCTGGAGAATACCATGAGGATACAATTCTGAAAAAACTATAATCGTAATTCCACTTAACTTAAATTCAGACAGAAATATAATTTATAACTACCCTTATTTAATGACAAAATCAGATAGTATTATAGGTTACAGTGGGTTAGTGACAAACTATGCCTGCCCTCCCCACCCTGTCCAAATTAGCAACTGATGAAGGTTTTGTTGACATCACTTCTGTTTTCCACCCCCTCTTCTTTTCTCCCCAGCATGTACATAAAATTATAACTACTTGTCCATATTGCATTGTACATTCTCTAAGAACTTTGTCACTTAGAATCATAACAATATCACAATGAAATTACAAGTTTCTGTAATAAAAACTTTAAAAAATATGTTAAAATTCATTAAATAAATAAATAAATAAATAATCACCTCATACTCTGACCAGATTAATTTCTAATGATTTGTAGGATTGAATAAGTTAATTATTATTCCAAGCTAGTATCCTCATCCTTATTGTTTTTATCACAAAGTTTTAGCCAATGTGCATTTTTGCTTTCTCATGTTGGAAGCTCTGTAATGAAGCATTTTCCCAATTTGATAAATTATTCAGTCTAGTATCCTCATCTTTATGGTTTTGATTTTAATCTTTGGCTAGTGTACTCTACAGCTTTCTTTAAACTATTTGATATTCTGAGATTGCACAAATTATTCAGACAAGTATGTTGGAAAACAATTTTTGATTAATAAACAGTCTTGAATTCGCAGCTTAATCTAAAGTTATGTGCTGGAGAGTTTTCATAAATTACTTAAATACCCTCAATTTGAGATTATATATATATATATATATATAATTATCCAATGCCAAGTCAATTGATGTTGGGAACGATTCTATTTCTGGATTTTCTTTCTACAATATCCATGTAATTCAAAATCCAAAAGAGAGCTCAATGTAAAATAGTTAATTACAGAGAAAATAAATCCATATAAAAGAAAAAACCTTTAAAAATGTTGTGGCCTGTTAGGGGCCAGAAAGAAGACACAGAAGAAGAGAAAGTAGGTTGAACAAGTGTATTGAATAAACAGAGTATATATACAAAATAAGAGTGTTAGTACAGCAGATAGAAGTGTCCAGATAAACTGTCAAGTTTGACTGCTGGGAGAAAGTCGGTATACGTCTCACCAACTGGACAAGGCTTTTTTTTTTTTAGGTGGGTCCAGGGCGACTCCAAAAATGCTTTGGACCCCATTAGCATTCTTTTAAAAAGGAGTGCCAGGTGATAAACCTAGCCTCTCCAAGGAAGATTAGAACCTGGGGGTACGGCCCCCACTGAACCTCGAGGATGCTGGTCAAGGTGCACCTCAACCAACTGCCACTGGAACCAAGACATACCCAACCAGATCCATGTACTGACCAACACAGACAAGTGTGTCTCAGCCCAGCACCTCCCAGAGAGTAGTGCATACGTTCCACTCTGCTGGGAGAAAGTCTCAGTGAGAGTAAAATAGGTTTAGTATTTATGAAGGAGGAAGAGTTCATGATCATGTAGGTAGGTCACAATAACAAAAAATTTTTTGTAATGATATTTTTTCAGCAGACTATATTTTTAAAATGTTAGATCTGCATGTTCAGACCGCCCCCCCCCCATCTAACAATTTTAAAAAATAAAGGGTCTGCTGAAATAAATATTATTAAAAAAAATGAGTAAATTTTAAAGGTTCTATAATTCTGTTGGCGTAAAAAAAACAACACATTGTACAATTTGCAAATTCTACAAACGTTTTAGCATATATATATATATATATATATATATATATATATATATATATATATATATATATATATATGAGAGGTTAGTTGGGTTTTTTTTTGTTTTATGGCATGTCAACCATTGTAGGTTATTTACCAAATCCTCTTTATATTAACTATATATAATTTGTAAAAACATTTTCTTGATAACATTTTTAAATGAGCCTGAGCCCCTCTCCCTGCACACACACACACACACACAGGTAAATGGTTTCAAGTATTGCTAACATGAATAATCTTATTTACTATTAATCATTTGTCTACACATGGTTAAATAGTTACAAGTATTGATATATAACAGTCACAATTTAACATCAGTCATTTGTTTGCACACATCTAAATAAATATACGTGATATGTAAGAGATTAGTTTTTTGGTAATTTCATTTTTAAACAAGTCAGAACTAATTTGAACATGAGTATTGCCATTGTTTCTACTTAGTTAAATGGTTTCAATCATCGCCAACCAATACTTAGAATTATATTCAACATAACTCATTTGTTAGCACACAATTAAATGATCAACCAGTTCTATTTCAAATTTTTCACTCAATTTAAATGTCAAACAGTTCAATTTGACCCATCAATAGGACCCTATCAGGTGCTACCACTCGGGGCCAAAGTGGACCTGGAAGTGATGGCAACAAAGGGGTACTCAGCATTCACCAGCATAACAGGATTGAAACCTCACCATTAGATTGTTTAGTGTCATATCTAGGACACTTGTTGCGGAGAGAAGGGGGGAGGGTCTTATCCTTCTGCAGAGATGTAGTCTGTATATTCTACAGCCCCAGTTGACTGGCCTATATACATCACTGAGAACAAGAAAATTGATAAATATACTCCATTATTGTTCTTGATATTTCACTCTGCATAGGTTTCTTTATATATGTTTACATATATCAATCAGCCATGCATTAAGCACCCCTTTTGGATTATTCTGTTTAAGTCTCTTTACAAACTAAACTGATACAGTGTGTGTGTGTGTGTGTGTGTGTGTGTGTGTGTATGAGAGAGAGAATGCTCATGGCGTAATGGTTACAGTTGTAGAAAATAGGCATAATGAACCGAGTTCAAACTTGGGCAAGGTACAGCTAATACCCTTGGGAAAGATATGGGTTCAATTCTTTTACCTGTAGCTATGGATAAAATAGTTGGGTAGACTGTCTCTTTAATCTTGGTATGACAACCAGTCTAAAAGGAAAACTGAATTCAAACCTGTTAAACACCAATTTAAAATTAACTTTGCTTGTGCAAAGGGAATGTTGTGATATATATATATATATATATATATATATATATATATATATATATACACACACACACAATAAGCTTTGTGTTGAGTACTCCATTTAGATAATTCTGATTATCAATAGACTTAATTGAGATTATATATATATATTTCTGAAAAACAATGAAATACAACCAGATGGAGCATACACCCCACGAACTATAATTTTTTAAAAGGCAAACATGATGAGGATATTAGTCCAAATAATATAACAAAAACCTAACAGCAATTGAGTACTGGGAATGGAACTAACAAAGCTCTCTGTCATCTACATCAAGATCTTTCTTTTTAACCAAAACATTCAAAAAGTCATAAATCTTTTTGTATTTTTATTGTTTAGAATATGTTTCTCTTCTCTTACATTCTCTATTACTGATTATAAACCAATATTTACACAAAATCGAAATTCACTGGTTGATACTAAGTAGATTTTCAAGGCGTTTCGCAGTGGTTTTGTGAAATCAATTTACTCTTTTTGTAGAGTCTTCTCCTTTTACCACTGAACTTTCATTAACATCTAGTTTTATTATGACAATGACAAGAAAAAGGGAACTTTTTAAGCGAAGAGACAAAAAACAAAAGAAAAAAAAAAACAATAATTGCCGGTCATTGGTTAAATCCCACCTATTTTGTGTTTGTGTATGTGTAAGTGCTTTGTTTAAGCATTGAAGGAGTCGGTAGACAGACTGCAAAGGGATAAGTGTTGGCGGTTGGCAAAGGAAAAGGAGGAGACTAGTTTTGTGGGCAAGGATGGGAGAATGTATCTTTTTAACCGAGAGAAGCTGAAATGTCCAACAAAACAGGATGTGTTAAACTTTGTTTAACGTGTGTTTCGGTTGAGAAACAACTCTTATAAACTTATTCTGATGTGGCACAAGGTCAGAAGTGTAAGACGTCCTGTGGGAATCGAACTCACTATTAATGGTCTGCCAACAATTACAACACGTGCTCATATATACGCAGTCAATAATCTATAAGTGTATGTGATAGAAAGAGAAATCTAAAATTATCAAAGCTAAAGTAAAAAAAAAAAAAAAAAAAAGTTACAAGAAACATTGATGCCCTTACATAAAATATGATCTCCCAGAATTGTAGTTAATGTTTTACTTTTCTACAATAAAAATAAAAGAATAGAAAATCCTAATCCTTAGAAATCTTATTTCCCACAAACTATCGTGCTTGCTTGTGCCTGTCTATTGATTAGTATTTATTTGGCATCAAGCCTGTTTCTCTGACTATTCTTGCTTAGTGCCGATTTTTTCTCACTACATTTTTATTTTACTTATTTTTTTTCTAAAGGAGGAGTGTATAAGAGGAAATAAATATTTGATTATATCTTGGTGAATTGACAAAATAGTTGCTGGCGCATGAGATATGTTTAATTAATTACATACATATTTATTTATTTTGTCACTAGTTTTGAAGCGTCCGTTTTTGTTGTTTTGTTTTTTTGTACAATTTTTACCGAGAAAGACCTCACTTAAATAGAATTCGGTTGACTCGTTTTACACTTGTAGCTGATTATCAAGCCTCAGCCCGTACAATGAGAGAGAAAGAGAGAGTGGGGGAATGAAGGAGATGCGGAGAATAGGAAAGAGAACACACACACACTTTTTGGCAGGTTACCGAAGCTTAACCTCAGACCTCCACTCGATAGAGGACTCCAACTCATAGCTACTCCTGTTACATGTGTAAGGGTTCGTCCGACAAAGGGATTCGCGAGAGAAAGAGAGAGAGAGATCTTAATCCAGAGAAGAGATTTATTTAATAGGTGAGATAGCAGTTCCAAAGAAAGAAAGAACCACCAAGCGGGAAAGAGAGAGAAAGAAAAACACAGCCAACCAGAGACAGACAGACATAGAACAGCCCGATAAAAATCAGCAGGGTCAGGATTTGAGACAATTTGAAAGTAAATGACCTTTTAGAATCAATATTTGAATCTGTCTTTGTTTGTAAACAATTGAAACTCTTCCCTAGTCTGTCTGTCTGTCAATCCTGGCCACGACCAAGTATAACCCCAAGATGACCTCTACACCAAGTGATAAAAAAATAAAGGGGTGAAAAAGAGTCAAGGAAGAATAAACTTGAAGTAATAGAAATACCTTCTACAATTTTTAAGGACGTGTATCAGTGTGTGTATGCATGAGAGTTATATATATATATATATATATATATATATATATATATATAATATGAAACAGAAATTCGCAATGTTATATCTTGAATTGACAATGAACTTTATAAAGAAAGACCTATTTCACATTATAATTTATTAAATTTTAGAAACATACTGCTGTGCTTAGAAACCGTTTCCTTTTTACACATCTAAGCGTCAAGTTCATTGAAAATCTAATGAGAGAGAGAGAGAACTGATTTTGTGATCTTTAATAAACTGCCATTTTTGCGCATGACTTCGCATGTGTTTTGATTTCGTTTACCCAGAAAATACAATTGATTGGCGTTAATGGTTATGCTGCGTTTAACACACTTACTAATAGTATATTTCTCGTAAAAAAATACACATGGACCAGTACTCCTATTTTGGATTAGGCTGTAGCTATCCGGCATTTCAACTAAAATCCAAAACCAGTCAATTATTCCTCGTTCGTTGCCTTATTGATGCAGCAACAGAAGAGGCGATCCTTTGTCCTGTGGATTTTAACCCCGTGGCAGCATCACCACATTGCACTAAGAGAGGGGTCACACGGAATCATCAGACGTTTCCGTAAGAGAATTTTCGTAAACTAGCCAACTATCATTCGTCCTGGGTATAGATACGTTAAAGTGATCTTGTGTCAAACCTGGTTTCGCAGAGATGCAAATAAATAGATCAGACTGTAGTATCACCAAGTTCTACCTAGGATCAAAATAATTCCCCGGCACTTCAGTTTTGAATCAGAATAAGTGTAATTTTTTAAAAAGTTCAACGAATTGTTATAGCGTTTATTTCTTATATATGTACAATACTTAAAAAAAGAAGCAAAATAAACAATTTAATTCAATAAAATTTATTCTCTTGAATAAATAAATAAATTCAATTGTTGTTTGTGACATTTCTTTTTATATCATTATCATTTAGCATAAAAATATTTCTTTAAAGAAGAAAAAGGGAGCAATATAAATGCGAAACCAATGCTGCTGGCTCAGTCAGCCGAATCTACACGAAAACATTTTAACCAGACCAGAGCTACCCGACTGAACCTTGAAAACAAAGGTATACAATGAAAACCGTTATTTGGAAGAGTAGTAATTTACTAAGCTTTTTGCTAAGTTGTGACACAAGGCCGTATTAATGAGGCACCCAAAAATAAATAGCAAGGGGGGAGTAAATTTATTTCATGAATACAACCACTTACACTTGGATCCTCGGCAAAAAGTGATAAGAGAATAACGCTGATCCTCGGTATGGTGTACACATACTACAGTCTCATCCTAGGATGATATTACTAACAAAGAAAAACATTATTGTACAGTATTCATTAAATGTTTAATTTCTCTTAAACTTGTCACGTATGTAGAGCTTTAAATTCGCGGAAGAAGAGTGAAGTGCAACTTAAGTTTTTATCTATACCTTTTATATTAAAAAAGATTTGATACTGGGGACTGGCAAGGGATTACTCTAAAACTTTAAACCCAGGCTGTGAAATACCAACGAACAAGGATTATCCCTAAAAACAACTTCCTACTAGTCAATTTTGCTTCGTGTTACTGTCTTCCGGTCAGAAAACTTTCCACATTTTCCAGTGGAAAATTATGAAGGGTTTATAGTTTTGAAGATACAAATTAAAATGAAAAAAATTCAAAGAAATATAGACTATCTTTACTTTCCGATACTTTTAACCTTACTTGTTAAATATGCTTTATAAATTTTAAATTAACCGATACACCTGTTGTAGTAAGTCTTTTTAGAATTCGCTCACCACTTTTTACCTATATTTCTTTATTTTTTCTTTAAACATAGATATGAAAGAAGCAGATATTTAGTAGTACGAATGCTCTCAAAATGTCTTAACTGAAACTATTAAAGATGTGAAGACAATAGTCTGAAATGATGATTTAAAAAATCTAGAAAAAAAGAGAAATTATTTCACACTTGACAATTTCCCAATGATGCATAAAAAACAAAAACCCTGGTACACGTGGTTATTTATGGTCTACTATCAAGCGTCAAATCCATTAAAGACAAAAAGTTTTAATTTCTAACCCTTAAAAAATAAAATTTTAAACTATAGTTTTTGTCGAATTTTTTTTTAATTTATGAAATATAAATTGTTTTAAAATAAATTGCACCAACGTTTTGTGATTCATTCATGATTTTTTTTTTATCGGTGGAAAAAGATACAATTTGTATTTTCCGAAATCAAAACACGTGACAAAAACAAGCAATATTTAAATACAATAATTGTGTATTGAAAATAAAATAAACAAGAGTTAAAAATAATTTTTCCCCTTTAAGGTTGTATAAAATTATTTACAAGAAGATACTTTATAATCTTGTCAAGAGATCTGAGTATTTACCGCAGATATACATCTCACAAGATGATTTCATTCAACATTTTCAATGAATATGTATTAAGCGGTATTTTTGAATTCAGCAATAAACTAAAAACAAAAAATTGACCAAAATACTTTTCTTCCTTTCTTTTCTTTTTTTTTTTTTTTTTGGCGGTATTTAACGATTTACGAAAAATACAAGAAAAAATTAAACAATTTTCCTGCGTGAAAAATAAAGTAAAATAGAAATAAAAGTGTTGTACATACTTGGCGAAAAGAAAACATGGTAAATCCTTTTTGAATAAAAATCATCCACAAACGAAAGTTGGTAAAAAAAACATCCCTCTCTCCAAACAGCAGCTATATTCCTATTTTTCAGCTGGACATATTTGTTCTGTGTACACAAGGTTTTTTTAAAGTGAGTTTACTATGTGGGTGTGAGGTGGATGGTAATGTCCCTCACTATAAAATAACTCACAATGGACAGTAGGTCCAGCCAGGGGTTAGCTGAGTTTAATCATGTGTAAAAGTAATACTGACTGACCTATAACGAGAGTGAAGGGAGGGGGTTAGGTAGATTTTTTTTTTAACCGCCACCAACAAGATAGACTAGATCTGCTCCCAGCAGTAACAACAACAAAAACCTAAAGAGGATTAATTTTCAAGACCCTTAATTTGAAATTATGCTAAAAATACATAAAAATGAAAATAAATCGTTCGTATTTTGATTAATCAAAATTCTATTTATGAAAAAAACAAAAGAATCTTTAAGATTCAGTACAATCAAAATTCCTTAAAAAAAAACTTAAGAGATCCTGCCAATACAAAAAGGGTTGGGTGAATACAAACTCAGAAATATGGAGCACTCAGGGAGAATCGAACTCACTAACATTGGTCTGCTAATTTTCTTGCTAATCATTAAACCATGAGATGTCCAACCTAGTTGTGGCACAAGGTCATAAGTATGAACCACTCAGTGAGAATCGAACCCACTAACAATAATCTGCTAATCCAGTTTGCTTACCATTACACCATGTGTAAATAATGAGATCCCCATCAACTAAACAAGTATTTTCTCCCTTTAAAATGTTGCAGGTTCATTGGGTAATTTGGAGAATACATCAGCCGAAAGGCTGTGGTAAATGTTACAACCACTGCCCAAATAATAAAAGAGGGAGTCTCGATGGCATAATAATTGCTGATATTCTGGATTGTGACATTGTAGTAAATGAGATCCAACTTCAGTCATGCTGTTACATTTACTTTAAGACTAATACCCTTGAGAAAAGGTATGAACTTGTTTATCCTGGCAGCAATGGGTTAAATATTATCACTGCTGTTCTTCTACAATGATAGCTTTGACATTAAATAACCCATGAAGGTTGATATGCCATTGAAACAAACGTAAACCAAATTTTAGTTAGTGAAATTATTTACTGGATTGAAATAATATTTAACATTGATATATGACAAAAATAAATGAATGAATAAATAATGAAATATGTTGACATTTTCTAGAAAAAATTTGATTATATATATATAAGACCTCATAGAAGATTGATAACTATATATGTAAATGTAATTAAACTTATAATAAACTCTTGAATTCAATTATACATATGTAATGAATTTATTCATATGAACTAACTTTTCAAATAGAAATTTGTTTTTTCACCTGAATATGTATAAAATAAATAAAAAACTTATTACAATACAAATAAATGTTTTAATTTTTTTTTTTGTGAAGAGAAAGAATGCTGATAACTCAAAATTAATTCAAAGTGACAATTACTATAGTACAAACATCTTGATATAAGTTATAGTCATGTATGACACAAGAACATTAAAGTATAGCATTAAAGAATCAAGAAAAGAATCAAATTCACTCAAAAAGGCTTGCAAAACTATCTGGTTGCTTCACAGTAGAGATTAGGATATTAAAAAACAAACTGGTACATTATAAGTGTCAAAATGGAGATAAAAAATGTTTTGGTTTGGTTTGGTGGCATATCAGTCACTGAAGGTTTATATTTAATGCCAAATCCATTTTTATAAATATAAACAGTTCTATTTCAAGCAATTCAGTTTAACCTAAGTACACAGTTTAGTTCTATAGGAACCTATCAGGTGCTACTACTCCATGCTAGAGAGGACCTGTGAGTGATGGCAATAAAAGAGTACTCAACATTCCCCAAAGCTAGGCTAACAAAAATGAATAATAGCAAATTAAAATATTCTAAAATGCTCTCAAACATTTTGATGATTTTAGAAACAATAAAATTATTATCTTTACAAATTTTCAGAAAAATTAGGTTAGCTTTTATTAAATGTCAGTCACTTCATCAAGGAGCAAATAAAGGTCAATGTCCAGTTTCAGGAGACTGCCTCTCTCTTGCTGAGTACTACCCTATTGCACTCAGGGTCAATTCTTGATGCCTGAGGTATCACAACAGGAGAATGTTGAAGAAACTGGGCACTTTTGGTTATTCCAATCCCCCCCCAACCAACTGTGGAGGTGGGTGGGTAAATAATCTGAAATGTCAACCTCTCATGCATGCAACATGGCAGATTAAAATCAGAATTAGAGCCACAAAAATTTTGGTCAAGTTTTTGAATGGTTATTTCTAATATAAATTTCTGTACAAGTTACAACTTGTACAGAAATTTGTATTCATCAAAAAACTTTGGTTTCTTTATTTAATGGCATACTAACCTTTGTGGGTTATTTAATGCCAAAGCCATCCTTGTAGAAGAACAGCAGTGATACTATATAAATTATAACTTAAATTATTCCCAAGAGTATTATATTGAAAGTGAATGTAATAGCACAAATGGAGTTCAAACTCACTGACTTTAAGGCAGCAATCCAATACTTTAGCTATAATACCATGAGAACTCTCCATCACTTGAAAATTTGACAAGCATTTACAAGAAAATGATTCATTTAGTTGAATAAACAGTTCCTAAAATCATCTTTACACAATGTTTTTGAGAAGATTCTTAGTGGGGATGATAAATAGATTCATTACAAGATTTGGTTGATTGGTTGTGTTTTATCAACTTATGTAGGTTATCTAATGCTGAATTATATATGATTTGTAAATGGCTAGTTTGTAGGTAATATTATTTTTATTTTACATGTTGTTAAATGGTTTCAAGTATTGCTATTTAATACTAATAATTCTTTGCATATAGTTAAACAGTTCCACATATTGCTATGTAATACTAATAATTAGATTTAACATCAGTCATTTGGTTATATACAGATAAATGGTTTCAAGTATAGGAAGTAAAATATTTTCAAGCACTGTTACGTAATAATTCAGTTTAACATTAATCATTTGTTTGCACACAGTTAAAATGGTTTCAAGTATAGTAAATAATCAAACAATTCTATTTGAGCCATAGATGGGACCCTGACAGGTACTATAATTCTGGGTCAGGGTGGACCTGGGAGTAATGGCAGTGAAGGGCTAATTCACATTTCACAAAACTCCAGGACTGGAGCTTCACCATCAGGTGGTTTAGCAACATATCCAGGATGCTCATTGGTGGTGGTGGTTTACTCATCTGCAGAGGTGTAGTCAGTATATTCTACAGCCCCCAGCCGATAATGATTCATAATCCATATTTATAAAATGATGATTCATGATACACATTCATAAAATGCAGCATGTATGTAGCCACATACATATTTCATGTTACACTCTTTTTTTTTACCTTACCGAAATATTCCATAACAAAGAGACAGGGAAATTAAGTGAAGTTGCACAAGAGCTGGCAAAAGATAGAGATATGAAAGGTAAATATGTTGTTCAATAAAGTTAATGCAAAAAATTTTAACAAGTTTTTCTTTACCTTATATTACCATAACAGATTTTCTCATTAGTCAATTTGGCCATCTCTTTGTAATGGATTGAAATTTTATCAAAAAACAATGACTAAGTAAAAGGGAAAGAGATAAAAGTTTATATTTTTTCCATAAATACATTCTGTAATTTTAAGAGGTGTAATTATCATTCAAAGGGTTGTTCAAACTTTACTTAAAATTCTTTTTTTTTTTGCGTACTTTTTTCTTACTATGTTTCAATCTATATTTTAGATACTTCTTCAGGTCAAGAATAATTCTTCATTTTTTAATAAACTATGTACAGCAACTGATGAAGTACGATGATCATTAAATAAGTTTTCAGACTTTTTTCGTATGGCCACTTTTATTGATAGTACGCACATGAAACTCTAGTCCCCTGCAAAGTAATCTCCTCCGGCTGCAATGCACTTCTTGTACCATTCCAACAACTTCAGGAAGGCCCCATGGAAGTCCTCTTGTGTGAGCGTGTCAATGACCTTTGCCACAGCCTCTTTCATCTCCTCAATTGTCTCATAACGACAGCCTCGGAGCTTAGGGAATAACCAAAAGTCACAGGAAGCAAGGTCTGGACTATAGGGAGGGTGAGCAACTGTCTTGATGGCCATCTTGGTCAAATAGTCTGTGACAAGGATGGAGTTGTGGACTGGTGCATTGTCCTCGTGGAAATGCCACTGACCTGATTTGAAGATTGCTGGCCTCTTCCCTAGGAATCTCTTCCTGAACTCCTTTAAAACCTCAACATAGTAACCCTAATCCTAACCCATTGGCCAATCAACTCTGGTGTATTGACTTCCTTACTCCTCCCACACCTCTCATCATCCCTCACAGACTCTCTGCCTTCCTTGAATCTCTTATGCCACTCAAAAACTGATGCTTGAATCATGCAAGACGGTCCAAAAGCAGTCTGAAGCATTCCATATGTTTCTGTGGCATTTTTTCCAAGTTTAAAACAGAATTTTATTGCATATCGTTCTTCTAAAGTGACAGATTGCATTTTTGAAATTCACCAGCTGTGACAATCAGGCTTTAGTAGGATGTATTTGAATTCCCTCTGTTGCTGTTCATTTGAACCTGAAATCATAAAAACTGGTCAGTCATCTCATAAGATGGATACCAATAACAGTGAATTTTCAAGAGTCTACGACAATTTTAATTGCCTGTACAAAGAAAGTCTGGAAACTTATTGAATGCACCACTTATATGAAAACAAAACTGGGTAGACATCAGTTATACTGAGAAATTCAGATTACAAATTTATTTTAATTTCATAAAATTCAATGAAAATTTTTTGCATTATCATCTCTATATTTAGAAATAAGTATTCATTACCATCTTTGCATTTAATGGTAATGAATCAGTAAATAGTCAGTAGGTTCAGACATCAAGGTTCAATTTTTGATACTGAAATACTTATTAAATGAGAAATGACACCAACTGGGCAGAGAGATGTTCCCTTTTTAGAGATTTACCAAGTGTTTCAAAATTTTTAAGATTCCTTGCATATAAGTATCAACACCTACCTCTTGTCCACATTGCAATTTTGAGATGAGTCATTATTATTCCCTAAATTGTTCAAGACTATCTATCTCATTCTTTTGGCTGCTTTTTTATTACAACACCACCTTCAGCCAATCCAGATGGAAAAAGCAAGTTTTTTTGTTTTTTGAGAGAGAGAGAGAGAGAGAGAGAGAGAGAGAAAGAAATATTAGAGGAGACAAGAAAGTGATGCCCAACACAACACTATTAAAAAAGGTGGGGACAAATATGTTGATTGGACTAATCCTAGTATAGTCCATTCTTAATAACTCATAAGAAAAAATGTGGACTTGGTCTAATGCCTTTACGACAATGGTTAAAGAGACTGAGCAATGTTTATATGTACTCATGGGTTTACTCATTTTAAACTGACCATATGTCACACCAAGAATAAGGTAATTAAATATTGACTAATTAATTAATCTTTATTCTGTGTTGGTATACATGTATATTTAAGTTCAACATTGGGATTGAACCCAGAACCACACTCTTACTTCATAAAAATGAGTAAATGCTTTAATCCACTGAGTAACAGGGAAGTGGAAGTTGGGAAGATAGTTTTAAGGAAAAGATAATCGTTTGTTAAACTGATGATAATCACTTAGACTTGATGCAATATTTTTTTGTTGAATGGCATATCAGCTCTTGGGGGTTAATCAATGACAAAGCCATATTTGCAGAAGAAGAACAATGATACTCTCTATTGCAGAGCTGGGGGTGTATAAAGGGGCTCATATTTTTCCCAGAGGTGATAGTCCGAAAGTGAACATAATAGTGTGACAGGAGTTTGAACTTGCTTACTTTAAGGCTACAGTCCAGTATTTTAATAATCACGCTATAGGGACTCTTCCCTTGATACAAAATGATTTAGCATGATGCATCTGAGTTCAACAAGGAGAGATTGTGGAACTTTGGTGGCTATAAATCTGACATATTCTATTTGACATAAATGAAGTTAGATATAATTCTAAATTAATGCCAGTTAATATTTTATTCTAAATTAGAAGTCAATTTCCTCATACAATGTAAAAAAGAAAAACTTGTTCCCATTAAAAACAACAACACAACATAAACGTTTGTGAGAGAACAAAACAAAATAAAAAAGATGTCAAAATAGGTAATGATCAAAAATAATGTTTCCTTCAAGTAAAAGAAGTAGAAGAAGGGATTAAAAAGTGTTTCATTTTAAGGAGGGATCAAAAATAGTGTTTCCTTTTAAGGAGCAGAAGAAGGGATCATATATAGTGTTTCCTTCTAAGGAGTAGAATAGATGAAAAATAGTGTTTCCTTCTAGGGAATAAAAGATCTAAAAGATAATTCTTGATACTAATTTGATATAAGTTATGAAAAGATCAGGCATTAATGTTTTCTTTTTTTTAAACATTCCATCAATCATCTAAACAGCAATATTAAAATCAATAACAGTTTAAGACAGTAGCTATATAATTTTTACTTAACTTTTCACTTTAAAAGACCAGTCAATTTTGATTTTCACTGTGTACCCCATACAGTTGACCTTGAACCAAACTAAGCTAAGTTTAGTAATTTCAACTTTTTAAATGATTAATAAACTCATTCTAATTTTAAACATTTAATCAATCTTAAATTTGCATGAGCTATTTTTATAACTTCAAAAAATTAAAACTTGGAAGTTTCAAAATACTTTCTAACTCCAGAGCTCTGTTGTGATACTGAGGTGAAACATTTCTCATGACAGAGAGAATACTACAAAGAATATTCATTGACAGTACAACTTAACTGTTGAACATTCTGTTTATTGTACCTGGATTTCTTAAATAATAACCCAATTGATATTGATACTTAATATTTATCCTTTATAAGGAAAGATAGTCAGCAGGTTTACACTACTCAAAATTGGTATGATCCACAATGATGATGATTATAATATTGATCAATAAAAAGGAAAAAGAAAAGAAAAAAGAGGGCATTACAGGAAAATTGAACCAAATTTTTATTTTCAATTATGTCAAATATATATAACAGTTTTTATGTTTCATATCTGAGTACCTTAGATGTTCTTATAGTCCCAACAAGTCCTGTAACATTGGTGTTTTACAGACAGGATATTCTAAATATTGATTTTTAGCGTAGACAAGCCTATCTAATTTGGAAAAATGATGCAACACAATCTTCTAATTCCTAAAAATGGATGTGAGAAAAGAAAAAATGCACACACAAAAATAAGGTGTGTAAAAAGTTTCAGCCTCAAAGTATTCTTTAAGAGTGTATTCCGCATCTAAATTTTCACTTAGGAATAAATAGATAATACAAGAAAGTTTTGTACACAAACAAGGAAGTTTGAATAGTGTGTTGGAAAACACATTATTATACAGATTTGCAGCTATTCTTCCAGAGTCAGTGTACAACTTTCAAAAGTCATTTTATGATTGATTTTAATGGAATGTCAACACATCTGGGATAATTTTATGAAATAGGTAGGGAATTACACACTTAAATACACTTTTTCTGTAGTTTTTATGTACAGTTATATGATATCAAGTATTCTCTTCTAATACAAATAATTGGCAAACAGATCTATTTGACCCATAGATGTGATCCTAAAAGGTATTATCACTCTGGATCAAAGTGGACCTGGGAGTAATGGCGATGAGGTAGTCCATGCTCCTCAGACTACCAGATGTAGTTTAGAATCATACAAAGGACCCAACTCCCACCTTTTTAGGAGGTGGAAATCTTATCCCATTGCAGAGGATATATAATAAAGTGTATTCTAAGGTGGCCAACAGGACAAAAAGCCATTATTTTACTATTTCAAAAGAAAACGGTAGAAACTAAGTGTTAAGGTAAGTAAATTTTTTGGTTTCATTGTCAAATTTCTCTTTTACAACTTTTAAGTAGCTCAGAGAAGATATGAAAATGAGAGAGAGAGAGAGAGAGAGAGAGAGAGAGAGAGAGTCAATCATAACAACCAGCAAATTGTGTTATATGGTATACTAACTATTGGACAACTTTATTCTTTCATATGGAGCACAGTTTAAATATTTTATGCTTTCTCTGTAGGAGGTAATCTTGTGTTTATATGTAAATTTAAAGCTGATAACAACAAAGGCAATAAGAAAATTGTTAGCCAACTTAATTTTTAATTAGGTTTATGTAGGTTTTCATTCCTCTAATTTACTGTTTCAAATGTCTTGGATTTTTCTGAGTTAAATACCTGCACACAATAAGAGAGTACTCGTTGTAAAGAAGTGTTTTTCATTTTATTTCAATTTTGTTTGGTTTTGGGTTTTTTCTCCAGAAAATAAGTAAATGAAAGACGAAATGCATTTTGTCTTTTTTGGTAATGACAAATAAAACCAATATAACATTTTAAAAACAAACATTCTAATTTGCTTTCTTAGAAATATGTTCTAATATATAAAACTGTCTATGCTCCACAGCCTGCAAAATCAGTCAACTCCTGGTCATGATAAGAGAAGAAAGAAAAAATGCTTGAATTTGAATAATATGAAGTTGCAAAACTACATACAAAATAATATTACAATAATTTTCAGAGCATCTACGCCATTAGAGTGCCAAGCATTTTTCATTTTGCTGAGCAAAATTGAATGTCTAATCAAATCAAGGCTTTATCATGAAAATGTAACAAGTATTCAATATACAGACTATTGGCAAAAACAGATTTTTTCTTTTCCATCTTAAAACTGAAATTAGGAATTAAATTTCTGTACATATTAATTGAAAAATATTATAAATAATATTTTAAGCTGTTGATCTAAGTCAGGCAAAAGACTACATTAATGAGGTACCTTGTAAGAATCAAACTCAATACACTAAAAATTGATCTGGAAGAATAAGCCTGCTAACAATGCCAGGCACCTGTTGCAGTCTGTTTTATACATACAGTGATAAAATAAAAGATAAAAAATTATAAGAAAGATTTATAAATATTTACAAAAATTAGTTGAGTCTGGCATAAGGTCCTATTTAGCAAGCCATTGTAAAGTATCAAAAACACAATACATTGGTAAAAGGTCTTTGTGTTGAGCTTGTTAATCACTGCTCTACAGCAGGTGCCTGTTTTGATTGTAAACAAGGATTTATGACATCTGATTTTAAGCAACGAAATCAAACAATATCATCTTTTCAGTTTTATTTATAAGCAGCTGTTGGTTGCAGTCAATACTTTTGTGTAAATAAGAACAATGATGCAATCAGCAAATACAACTTTGTGCTCAGAGCTAAGATACAACTACAACTTTGTTTCAAATAAAATCAAACAAGTACAAGCAAGTTAAATTTGGGGTATTATATTTATATATATATATATATATATATATATATATATATATATATATATATATATATACACAAAAATTGATATAATTTCATAATCTAACTAGAACAACTCTTGTTCAAATGATCTCAAATTTTAACAGCATGTGTAGAAACAACTCAAAATTCTATGTTTAATGTTCTGCTTTTTTGTCTTTACAAGTACAGAAATGCTGTTAACTAGAAAATAGAATAAAAGGCATTTAAACATTAAGCATAAAATTTTGAGTTGTTTCTCCACGTTAGAGTGTTCGCCAATGGCCCTGGAGATCTGGGTTCAATCCCAGGTCGAGTCATACCAAAGACTCAAAAAATGGTACTTGATGCCTCCTTACTTAACACTCAGCATTATAAGGTACGGATCAAGGGTAAAGTGGAGCAATCCAGGGAAAGGAGTAGCGCCCTCTCCTACACCTAGGTGTAGTAAGCTATCGAAAAGGGAGCCTTCGGGTCACCCTCGACTATGGTCGCCAACTTTACTTTATTAGATTAGGAAATGATATCAATTTTTTCTGAAATGGCCAGTACATCTCAATGATATAAAATTTTTTGAAACACCCTGTGAAAATATCCTTTTTATCATGTTGTGCAAATAGCATGGTGTTCTTTATCTCTCTTATCATCAGTCCCTACTATCCATTGCTCCTGACAAATCCTCTAAACTGCATCTTGTGTCCACACAGAGCTGATCTAAGTCCTAACTGGTCAGCCAACACTTGTGAGGCCATGTGTAAGAGTCCATAAGAGAATATCATTAACGAGTTTGTCCTTACTTCTCCAGCAGTGTTCAGCATATTTTATTTGTCTTACTTGGATGGTTTATAAGATGAGAGGCAAGTAACTATGAAACTTCTCCCAGGATTTGTTTAAAATAAAGATTTAAAAAAAAACACATGGCATTCTTGTGTAGTTCCTATCTAGCTTTTTCTCCATTTGTTTTATTAAAATCTAGGTAGTGCATCCATACAGTAGTATTGACACAGCCACAGCTTGGAAAAATTCCCTTTAATTTTATAATAGAGATCTGATTTCCACATCATTGACAAACTATCAAAAGCAGTCTACACTTTTCCTGTGTGTATGTTGACATTGCTTTCAGTAGATGAAATATTACTGCTGAGGTATGTAAACTTGCTATATTAACAATTGAAAAAGAGTTTGTCCATTTTCTATAGGCAACCAAATACTTTGATGTAGAGCATCCAAATTTGGTATGCACACCCAGAGAATTATTTTTTTAAATAATTCACTGATACTTTGGAAAATGACAGTTTAACTCAAGTTTTAGAAGTAATAAAGTATTTTTATCTTAGGACCAGGGTATATCAAAGAAGAGGCACTTTTGGTGGGTATATCGCATAAGATTCAAAAATTTTAAGTAATGTGCATTAAAATAACATCTTGCTCTCACACATTAAGTATATTAGGTGACCCAAGTTGCTTTTTGCACCAAAAGGATTAATGTTTTTCTTAGATACTTTCAACAGAAAATGTAATATATTGTTTGTTGCAAGAAATAACACCAGAGATTTTCAAATTGATTACTATGCGCTAAGAGTCACAAACAATCAGCAGGAAACCATGTTGCTGCAAAATGTTATTAATTGTAGAGAATTTAAATGTCTAAACTTCAAAAGAAAAAAAAAACTCAAACAATTTGTTTTATTTACTTTTAATTAAAACATTACTAATCAGGCTTACAGTAGGTAATTAGGCAGTTGGAGATGTAAGATAATTACATAGCATTTATTGCTTCGTTAAGACTATCAATCCTGAAATAAATCAAAAATGTTTAAATAGATAAATCACTTGAATGTTACTCAAATTGAAAAATATTTTTTTTACAGAACAATATTCAGAATACAAAAATATGTTTTATATTAAGAATTATGGCTTGTAACTTTTCAATATAAACTTTTAATTTAATAACACTTTGTTCATTTCTGGGGAAAATCTATAGCCAATTTTGGTAACTATGAGGTAAAAAATAAAGGTTCTTTCGTTGAAAACATGCTCAATCCAATGGTATTATTGTACCCCTTGTATCTACTATGCTAATGTGGAAATAAATAGGAGGCATTACTTTTGGAACACCTCTAGGATATACGTAAAACCAAAAATAAATGAATATTTACTCACTTTCTCATGACAGTCTAATTACTAAGATGTGTCATCTGATGACTGTATATTTTTTTGTAAAGATAAATGATACTATTAATGATGAGACACACATGAAGGAGTGAGTAAACATTTTAGGTTTTATGTAGCTTTACTGGCCAGTATTGAGCCCTTTTCTGATTTATGAGAAAATATCTTTAAAACAATTTGTTTATTACACTAATACATATATATATATATATATATATATATATATATATTATATATATATATATATATATATATATAGTAAATTCAAACAATAGAAATTGAACTTAGTACTTTTTATCTGTGAAAATTTGATTAGTCCTAACATGAATTATTACTAAGCATTTTTATACAATTTTTAAAAATTGTTTGATAGATTATTTCTTTCATTATGTTAAAAACATTTTAACACTGGAAAATTTAGAAAACAGAAATGAAGGAGGGGAAATCAAAGTCACAGATTGAGAATCACCATCTACAAGTTCATTGATTTTATTTTTCAAACAACTTTCAAATTACTCAACAGAGAAAGCAGGCAGGGGTGGGGAAGAGATAAAATTAGCTGAAATGGGCAAATTTGGGTTCAGATAATGTCATTGTGTATATTTAATTGTTTAAACAATTGGAACGTAAATTGGTACTTATTGTATTTTGTTCAGTATATAGTTTATTAGATTTGATTAATACATTTCATTAAAATCTTATAAATACATTTTTTACTAAAATCTTATTACTACATCTTTATTATCAAGATGCTTGTAGTGTAGTGGTTATCATTGTACAAAATGAACCTGGCAACTAGAGTTCAAATTCTGGATTAAACTGTTTACAAATACCTTTCAGAAAGGTATGAATCCAACTATTCTCCCAACTATAGACAAGTAGTTGAGGAGACTGGGCTCTTTATCCTTGATGTGGCAATTAATCTAGGAGAAGGAAAACTCTGAACCTGTTGCATTTTACTTAAAAAAATTACCTTGTGTCACATCATGTCTGTGGCAGAGGAGTTGAGTAAATACATCTTTTACTAAATTTCATAAGTACATCTTTTATTTAGATGTTAACTTAATAGTACATTTTTCACTAACATTTTCTTAATCTCCCATTTATCAAAAATCTATCAATCTAACTTAACATTTTAATTCTTTAATTACATGCTTTTAGAACATGTCTCCTGTGGAAAAAAAAATAGGTGACACACCTGGGAGAAAGTTGCAGTAGATGATTTGAGAACTTGTGACCTCACTCAATAGATACAGACTAGTGCCTCCTAAGAGTTCACTTGTTTTTCAATAAGCAATTTGGGTTACTGATTGATTTAATTGAAAAACTTCTAAAAATAATCTTTTATTGCAATTCAACTAGAAAAGGAATTCTTTTACTTTCGTATTTGTAATGTACTTGATTCTATTCTCTCAATGCAATAATGTATTAGTTTTCTTAGAGTCTGATAGGACTTCCCTCAGCTGATGATTAAATTATAATGATATTTATTAAACTAAGCACAATACAAGGCACAAAAGAAAGAAAAAGCTTTCGTTGTAACAATCTCATAAATAGAGACTAGCCTAAAAAATCAGCATTAAAATCCAAGCTTTTGACTTGGTTGGTGGTTTTTTTCTTTTTTCTTTAAAGCATATTAACTCTTATCGGGTTATACTTATGCCAAAATCTCCCCCCCCCATCTATTTATATGGTTTCAAGAAGTAATTACTCATTAACAATAGTAATCATTTATTTGCACATAGTTATATGGCTTACAGCATTCCCATCTAATACAAATAATTTTCAAACCAATCTATATGACCAATAGGTAGGATCTTACCAAGTACTACCACTCTGTTTTTACCTGTTCTTAAACACAGACCAATAATGGAACATAACTCTCAATCACCAGTGTGTGTGTGTGTGTGTGTGTGTGTGTGTGTGCATGTTAGAGTGTAAGTAGGATAATAGTTATCAGCCTTAACTCTAGCATCCACATTGTTTATCAATGTTTATGTACTTGTAAATCTGCAATGTGAAACAGAACTATAGTGCACTTTCAGATGCCAAGTTAATGAGGTTCATTATCATACTTAACTTGGATTATGAAAATAGATCTAAAAGAAAAAAAAACTATAGCCCTTTGTTAAGATTTGACATCTCACCACTGAGCTACTGTTCTGTACAATATCTACAGATATAAGTAAAATGCGTAACAACTGCTGGGAAAATATTGAAGGTTTATCAGGTGTCATAAGTGATGTTTCTATTTACAAGACAATATAGGTAATATAAATATTTTGGTCCATTCTATTGCTGTTAGCAGGAAAAAGTTTTGTTTTTTCTTGAAAAAGCAACAAACAGAGAGAGAGAGACTGAAGGAAATTCTAAAACAGCACATGCAATAAATTAATTTTCTGAATGTCATATATAATTAGTGGATCCCCTCACACACACAAATAAAATTTTATTATATACATCTCCAAGTATTTTATAAACAATGTAATTTTTTATTGAGTATTTTAAATCTAAACTGACAGTTTAACTATAAACACTGAACTTAAGTAAATATAGTTGAAGCTCAAGTATAATGTTGAGTTTTAGTAAGCTTAGCTTGGTATGGCACAAGACCAAGTGATATCAATAGGAAAACTGTAAATCATCCTGAAAGGAGGGTTTTCTGTCTTGAAAGTCAGTATTTGAAATTGAATTATACATAAATTCTATCACCAATCTCTGGCATTCATGGCAAATACATTACTTCAATCATAAGTTAGATTGTCGGCTCTTTAGGTATGTACAGTCAAATAGGGAAAGAAGATTGGTTGTTTGGGGTTTCTGGGATATCAACCTTTGTAGGTTATTTAATGCCAAATCCATTTTTATACAAATAATCAGTTATATATCAAATAATTCAGTTTAGTATGAGTACATGGTTTAATTGTCAAAAACATTTCTATTTCAAGCTATTCAGTTTAGTCAAACAGTTCTAATTCAATCAATTCAGTTTATTATAAGTATAGATTTTGTTTACACATAGTTAAATGTCAAAGCAGTTCTATTTCAAGCAATTTAGTTTAGCATAAGTATGCAGTTTACATGTCAAAACAGTTCTATTTCAAGTATGCAGTTTAGTTCTATTTGACCCATAGATAGGACCCTATCAAGTACTACCACTCCAGGCCAGAGTGGACCAGGGAGCAATGAAGAGGTGCTCCAGCATTACGGGAACCTCACCATCAGATTGTTTAGAGTCATATGCAGGACACTTATTGGGGGAGTCTTACTCCTCTACAGAGAAGCAGTTGATGTATTCGACAGCCCCAGCTGACTGGGCAGTGGGAAAGAAGAATAGGTTAGAAACATTATGTATTGTCATTTATACAAAAAAAAAAAAAAGGATAGACTTCTTAGAAAATCAGAATTCAAAATTTTGTCTTTTAATGAAATCAGAACATCTATTGCCAGGAATGAGAAATTTCCTTGTATCACATCCTGCCTGTGGTTGAAATGTTGGATAAATACACAAAATGTTTACAGCCAGATATATCATATTGATGCAATTTCAGAAGGTGGAATGCAGTGACAGTCTATAAATATCAACACTTATTAACAAGTCTTCAAGATTTTCTATTATTTAAATTGTAAAGATTTTTAGAAGTTCAAAGTAATCTATATAGAATATTTTCTATGTAATATAGAACTCAAATTTCAGTGATTATTTTTTCAAATTATATCTTACAAATGGAATTATTAAAATCATTTCATCAGATTTAATATAATTAATTGTTTTTGGACATATTCCAAATTAGATCATTGTTGGCACAGTTGAAAAAATGAATGGAAAACATTAATACATCTGTTGTTCTGTCCAGCAATAGACAAACAGAAAGTCAGATTTGGTTATTGAGTCTTGGTTAGGCATCCAGTCTTGGAGAAGTAAAACTTGGAATTCAAACCATTTTTGTTTAAAAATTGCATTTATGTCACATTCTGGTCTTGATGGAGAGGTTGGGTAAATATATACTCATCTTAGCTGAGTATGGCACAAAGCCACATTAGTTGGACACATACACAGAAGATGAGGACTTAAGTCAGTATGCTCAAGCCCAAATGAAATTTTCAAAGCTGTGAACATCTATCAGCAAAACTAGTTTGATTATCAGATGACCAAAAAGCTACTGGGTGCTTTTCAATGTCTGCTCTTAATATTATCTTTAAAAAAAAAATGAAAACTTGAATGGCAACAGTATAAAACATTTTCAACAAATTTACAATCACAACCTTAAAAAGGGATACCTACAATAGTAACAAGTAAAATCAATATGACAGTAACTTGATTGTGAGAGTTTGCCTACTATATAAATTTAAACTTAATACAAAAGCACCTGGTAGAATTTAGTGAAAATAAAGTTAATGACCTTACTGCTTATAAGTGGTTCAGGAGGCTTTCAACTGACAATGAGTCACATGAAGATTCAATTTGTAAAAGGAAAGCATTGATGATGACAGAATGAGGATTTGCATGGAATCTAATCTGCTACAAATGTGCCAGATGCATGCATTTAGGTTTATCTCAATGCAATCACATTTCATTGAGGAAATGGATATCCTATGAACTCAGTAAATAAAACACAAAAATATATTTTTGGGTTATCTAATAAAAAAGATATGGGGTTTTCTTTTAAAGCCTTTCTTCTTTTGCTCACCCCAATAGCTACAGTAAGCTGCAATTTTTCTTTCTTTATTTCTATTGCTTTATATTTCTGCCAGTTTTATTTCTCCAACCTTATATAGTTATGCATCAGAACAGATCTGCAAATTCTTTGTCACTTTATTTCATTTATTCATTTTTTCTATTTTTAGGCTTTATTGTGTTTTTAGCATCATTCTTGCAACACTAATTATCTATGAGAAAGAGCTCAAATTGACACATAGATTTGAAATGCCAGGCTTGTTGACATATTTCTCAATTTACATGTATCACAGTTACAGACAAATAGTAACACCAGACAACAAGTTGTGTACCAATATTTTAACTATCAACTAGAATGGATTTTAGCACTTAAAAAAATAGTGGGTGCATACACACACACATATATATATATAAAATAAATTAATAAAATTCTTCCATTGATTTGATGAAGTCCATTAACTAAGGTGAAGTTTAACAAAGGAACTACACAGAAGGCTTGTGGCATAATGGTTACTGTCTTAGAAAATGAGCTTGACAAGCAGAGTTCAAATACTAGATTAATCTGTTCATTTAAAATAAAATACAAACAGTTTTCTTCAGGAATTGAACTCAGCTCATCAAATACATCTTTTACTATGATAACTATTAGAATACACACACAAATACCTAAACATTTAAATATATACACATGTACATATATAGATATACATATTCATATACTCTTTTCTATATGATCATTTATGTTACCTGTATATCTAATTTTAAATACAAATTCACATTGTTACAGTTTTATTTTCCATCAAGTGTGTGTGTGTGTGTGCTTAATGAAATAAAAATGGGGAAGAAATCTATATAATGAACAATCTTACTTTTTCTGTTTTTTTTTACCCCCTTCTTCTTAACTTGTGTAAGGAACAGAATGTAGTACCAGTCTCCTCTGCATGGTATCAAAGTGTTGCTTCCTGGCAACACAGAATCAGAGTGCAGTATCTGTACCAGTAGAAATCTAATATATAATAAAATAAATGAATAAAACTAAAATAAAATAATTATCTAAATATTCATGTTTTTTTTTATTTTGTATTTATTTTTGAGGAAGTATTAAATTTTATACTCATTGAAATAACTGCTTATTTTATATCTTTTAGTAAAAATTACTAGGTACAGATACTACACATTGATCCTAGGCAGAAGTCCTGATTAATATGTAAATAATCCTGAGAGTTATATGTTAGGAACTATACTAGTTTATTGATACTGAAAGCAAATAGATATTTTCCCTGAAAACATGAGAAATTTAGAGTGAAATCTATTATAAAAAATCTGAATCAAATGAATGAACAAAAAATGAATTAATATTTTGATTCCAATTCAATTCAATGTCTCCAATGTATTTCTTAAATATGATTTTTGGTTGGTATTCTACTGTAAGTACATAGGTATGTGTGTGTTTTTGACAATTTAGGCTGGGATATAAAAAACAAAACCTTCAGTTTAAATTTAACCCTAAAGGAAAATGAAACCAACTAAAGAACCTCACTGTTATTTTGAAACAAGCTTTAATTTGAAAAATAAAGTCATTACTCATTCATTATTATGACCAACAAGATAAGGTTAAGTAGTAGACACATTTCTACAACATACATTCATAACCTTTTGCTTTTTTCTTTCATTGTTTACATACAAATGAAAAAGTGATGATGAAGGGAATATTAAAAGAATCTGACAGGGATGAATTGGAAGCACCTGTTTCAGGTTGGGCCACCCACAGAAGCAATCAATTAAAAAAGGGTAGTTATAAAATTAAGTTTATTTGGTGACACATCACATCTGCTTTAGTAAATGGAACATCAGGTATGAAATATTGATTTCTATGTAAGTGAATTTTGTTGATAATATTTTCATTTTTTTAGGAACATATGTAACTCCAGACAATAGAGTAAAGGCTAAACAATAGCTAAACCTAACTGAAGTCTCTCTCTCTCTCTCTAAGATAAATGCAAATGAGAAAAATTTCCAAGAAAAATGCTTTACACTACTACAGCAGAACAGGTATCCAATCCAGAAAAATATTAAATCACGAGAAGTTCATAAATTAAGTTTAAGTCTTTTTCCATCTGATGATTGTGCACACCTCATGAAACTTAAAATAATGGACTTTGAGTTTTCATAATTTGATATTTTTCTGGGTTATATATATATTTGTTTGAGAGAGAAAGAAGAGAGATATGATGATGAGAGATATGATGATAAGAGTTATAGAGACAGAGTGAGAGAAAGGCTATAAGAATAATAAAGGGAAAACAAGTAAGGAAATGAATGCAAGATAACCCCGAAATCCAAGTCATATTAACAAGCAAATGCCCAAGTTAAAAATAGAGTGCATCAGTAGCAATCAGTCAAACAGTTGATGTTTAAAAACAAACACAAATGGAAAGCCATTAAAGTGGATGTGGAATAGAAAACAGGAAGAAAGTCAGTTCCCAATTGGCTGTGGTGACATGAAGATGTACTGACAAAGTCAGCAGTCTTTTTTTAAGGTTGGGCTCAGCAAACAAGCCAGCCTACCTTCACATGTTAAACAAGGCTGTAGCAGATAAACCTTAGAGCAGAAGAATGAATGAACCTATGGCATTCCTTCTGAAAAATACGAAGAAGGAAACATGAATATGAGGATACCTCACATAAAGTCTGCCAGCTATCTCTCTGAAATAGATAAGTCCCACATGTCGAAACTTTCTCTCTCTCTCATGAACCTACATATTCAAAGTTACAATTAACATACACCATTCAACTGTTTAATATACTTGTCGATAAATTGTTGCATGTGCCATTCCACACACAAAAAAAAAACAAAAAAAAACCTTCAAGTTGATAGGGCATTCCACCTTTCATTTTGTTATTAATATTTGTCTGTTTCTTTGTAATAAATGTGCTGGTTCCTATTAGAACCTTGGCTGGTGTTTGTCTTCATTCCTTGAAGAATGGGGCTTAATCGAATGGATATCTGTCTTTATTTCTTTTTTTTCTTCTCATGTATGTATAATGGGATCTCTTAGAAATATATTTGATGTTTTAGGAGCTTCTACATGAGAGTCCCAGAAGGGTGCTTGTTTTCCCTGTGCCTAAAGAATTCTCTGAACTTGTAACTATATATATATATTAGTGGTACAAAAGTCATTTACCATTGTAAAAAAATAAAATAAAATAAAGCTCTATGAAACTGAAAACCAAAGGCATTTGTGGGATATTATATTTCACAATTAGTTCAAAGTAATTTCCAAGAGTTAGGACAAATTAAAAATTTCTTTAGCATTTTTATTTAACTGTGACTTTGTACCACATTGAATAACAACCCATAAAAAATGTATAACCCTAACCAATTCATTTTTGAAGAAAAAAATTCCCTTTTTCTTCTAAATGCAAAATATCAGGATTATACTTTTTCTCGTGAAAAATTATTTAATCAGAATGGATATTATTAGGTATTATTTATTGCCATACACTACAGCATTCAAACTTACCAAAAGCAACATTTCAACATGTAATCAAAAATTAATATGTACTTATTTCTGGACTGTTACACATTTATATATTTGGTGACATGATTTCAATACTGTTTCCCACTAGAAATAACAAAATCTTGATATTTTTGGTTTAGAAGAAAATTAATTTTGTATTAAGATATTGTTGAGGTAGACTTACTTATGGGTGATATTATAGATGCACACGTAGTGTATTTAGTCAGTTTTCGTCAAGATAAATTTAATTAATATATATCCACACAAGTATATGAAATATAGATATACTTGAGCTACACAAATATACTGCCATACATATAAACATAAAAAACATGAACACACACACACATACATATATATAGAGACTAACACAAAGTGTAATCTATTGATATACAAGAAAACTCATACAAATGTGTTCATATATCAATAAGTCTGCAGCATAATAATGGAAAAAAAAAATAACATGACAATTCCTTCAACAAATCTATTCTCCTTCCTTAATTAATTGGTGAACATTAATCACATAGATCAAACGTAATATAGTGAAAGTTCCAGGTCAAAATTCAGCTAATAACTGCGCGTCAATTCATAAACTTAATGATCCATCCTTATATATATATATATATATATATATATATATATATATAGTGGCTTGGTTTATTTATATAATGGCATATCAACTGCTTATTTAATGTCAAAATTTGATTAATCTACAAACGTTTGATTACAATTCTATTCATATTTTCACTGTTCTATTGCAACCATTTTATTTCTTTAAATCTCCCTTTTTTCATTTGACAATGATAATCCTTTGTTTACATAATTATATAGTTTCAAGCAACTATTCCTATTCAATTATAATTTGTTTACAGTTATATACTAATACTAATAATTTTCAAACATCTATTTGACCCATAGATGGACCCTAACAGGCATAACCATTTTGCATTGCAGTGGACCTAGGAGTAATGACAATGAAGGGATACTGCACACTCCCCAGAGCTCTAGAAGTGAATCTTCACCACTGGATGTAGGTTAGTGTCATACACAGGACCCCTTCCCCAGTGGAAGGGAGATCTTAACCCTCTGCAGAATATGCAGTTGGCAAATTCTAAGCCCTACTCGCAAGGCAACATAAAAGACTATTAATCTGTATGTGTGTGTGTGTGTATATATATATATATATAAAATATCATGATGAATGAGCTGAGGTGAATAGTTGTGCAGTGCTGTGAGCCGAATCTATCAACAGCCAAGTGACCTGTTAAACCTCTTACAGTACAAAAATCAGTAAACAATACTTAGGCAAAAGGAATGTTTTTAAATGAGACAGAAACTGGATGGCTGGTATAAAGAACAACAGAGGAAAGATTTTAAGCTTGTGTATATTAATTATATCATCATTAATGATGAAGATGATGATGATATATTTCCAAGGAATCTTTTATGATACTTGTACCTCCAAGTCCACTAAAACACAAAAACAAATATTGTGTTTTAACCTTTAAAAAATGAAGATAGGTAAGGTGGTATGGAACAGTGCATTATGACAATTATAATATACAGTACACAAACAAATTTGGAATTTTGAAATATAGAATTATTTCAAATACTGTTCAAATTTATAAACGAGTATTAAGTTAGTTTTTTTAATCATGGCCATCAATTTATCAATAAATTGTTTCATCTTTTTTAAATATATGCTACACATGCTACCTCATAACAATCCCTGAGCACCTCATGTGTTGCAAGCTGGATTAACAGACTGTTGCTAGTAAGTTCAATTCTCACAGGTTGTCCATACTTCCTGCCTCATGCAACAATTGAACTAAGTTTAGTAAATCTTATATCAAAGTATTTTCTAATTTGCTTGAAGCATTGCACAAATTATTTTATTTTATCGTATTAATTTAGAGGGCTATTGCAATGTGAAATAATAATTGAGTCTAATTAATTTCAAAGTAAAAACCTCATTGTCAGAGACTTTTTTAAAATGAACATAGTGTTGGATGTTCAAATTTTTTGTTTTAGATGAAGTTTTTACTTTGAAATTAATTAAACTCAAATAATTATTATTTCGCTTTGCAATAGTCTTCTAAATTAATACAATATCTTATATCAATAATGCAGTGTTTCCATGAAATATTATGTAGCCATTAATATATACTTTACAAACAAACTAATTGGTTATTGAAAGAAAAAGAAATAATGTAAAGGTTAAATTTATTTTTCAAAATCTTAAGAATAAAACATAACAAAAACTTTTCTAATGCTGTCAAATATCATTATAGAAGTTATATCCAAAAGTATGAAGTGTTTCAGATATTAACATAAAGTGACAGTAATTCATTAGATTATCTAAAACCAAGTTTCAATCTAAAAAAGAAATCCAAGCTTTTAACTTTTTATACATCTTTTTGTATCCAATATAACTATCTATCATCCTCCTCTTCCTCTTACTGTGCTAGCTGGCCAGCAAATACTTCCTGAAGGGAAGTTCCAGTAGCTAGCCTCTGGTATGTGGAAAATCTGGGCAGGAGTGGAAGAAGAAGAAGAAAAATGAAGCAGGAGGAGAGATGGGTGAGAAACTAGTAGTAGCTAGCTTGGTATGCCTCCATATTTATATTACACACAATAGGACAACCTCCGATTTGGAGTAGGTAGGTAGTAACTGGCTTGTAGCACTTTATACATCAGTTGTTAACAGATTTCTTTAATAATTATCTGTATGCTATAAAGATCAATTATATATGCACAGACATGAATCGTAAAAAAACAAACAAAACAAAACAAAAAAAAAAAAAAACATCCCGTTTCAGCAAAGGAATATTCAGGAAATTCCGGTAGTCAGAATTAAGGAAAAGGAAAACTTCACCTTCACATGTAGGACTTTATAACTAAACAAAGGCCTCACCTTCATATGCAACACTATGGACAGCTAGAGTGATTATATATATATATATATATATATATATGAGAAAGGGGGGCATGTATTATATACTTTTTTATATACTTTCATCGGACGCCTCATGAGAGGAGGTAAATATACGAACGCACGCGCACACACAATTTTAAAACACTTCTAATGAGATTCACTCTTAGCAAAGGCTGCTCAATATTTATAAACAAACTGAAGAAAATTATATCTGATGAGAAAAACAATAGATTATTTTTATTACCTTATGACCCACCTACATTTTTAAACAAAAAAGTTGAAAAAAAAGAAAAAGATTAACAGATCGTTTTAATTTGAGTGTAAAGTTTAATTTATATTTAATAATAACTGAATAGTGGAGAAAATTAAAACCTTTCTGTTATAAAGCATAATTTCCTTCTGTGAAACAACAAAATTGGGCATTTATTTCGTTAAGAATCTTTTTTTTTCTCAGTTCACTATAAGACACGAACTTTCTTTAAGACCTGCAAAATCATGGCGAGTAATGAGCGTTATTCTGTCATGATAGCTCAAGACGTTTGAATCCAGAGTTTTCTTTCTTCTACAATAGTTGCCCTATCAAGGCTAAAGAGCCCACTTTTACTTATTTATAGTTGGGAGGCGATGCGGAATCACCGCATTAGTGTCAAGTGAAATGTAAACAGACCCAGCCAGTATTTGAACTTGACTTAACGATTTTATTTTGCCTCAATCAAAACCACATGAACGTCCATTTTATTATAAATGTGAATAAATTAAAAGGTTGTACATTATGAACACATTGATTGATTTTAACGGCATATCAACCTGTCAAGGGTTATTTTATATTTAAATATTAGGGAATTGCGTTCACTGCATATTCACAACTACATCTTGTGCAGTTGTTTCTTAAAGGGGTTATTTATTTGATTATTTATTGCACACAGTCATATCGAATACAATCAATTTATAAACAGATTTAAACCATAGCTGGAGCTCTAACAGGTACTACTACTTTGTGTCAGAGTGAACCAGGGACTGATGGTAAGAAAGTAGTATTCCACACTTCTCAGAGAGGTCCAGGACAGGAATCTCATCGTCAGATGCAGTGTAGCAAGACCTTCCTTGGGAGGTCTTACTCCTTTGTAAGGAACACAGCGTATTCTAAGCCTTACCGATAAGGCGATGTATTGTCATAGAAAATTTTACAGCCATGTGTAACATATTTTAATGCTCAAACTTAAAAAAAAAGGGTCAAATTGCTAATAGAGTTAACATTTTACTAAATTTGGCTTAGTATGGAACAAGGCTATAAGCGTGGAGCAACAAGTGAGAATGAAACAGTGTTTAAAATCCTAATATGAAATATTTCTGCACTCACATTCACGAAGGGAGGGAGAAGATTAATCTCTTCTCTCTACACCTATAGGTAAATGATAGGCAAACAGGGCTCTTTAGTCTAAAAGAAGGTCAACTACGAGTTCTAACCAATGTACAGACTTTAAAAAATGACGATGTCACATCCTGCAGAGTAATTGTGTTCCATTGTTTTGAAGAATTAATTATTTACAAATTAAAAGAAAAAAGATAAGTAGAAAATACCAACAAAGTTAAAATAGTCGAGTGTACTTTAATTCTCAGAGTCCCAGGTTCAATTTTCATCTCATTCCCCTAAAATCCAAAGGTAACTTCAATTTCTTTCTCGCTAAGTTATTTTTTTTGGTTTTTTCCCAACATAATAATTAGGACTTGAATAATTTCTCAATTCTTTCACTGACTAAAATTTCTCTATTTAGATTTGAAATTCTTCACCTGAGAGACAAATGGTGTGAGGATTTAAAAAAAAAAAATTTTTTTTATTGGATAAAACCTTCCTTTCTTGTCTTATCAACACAAATAGAGAGGGTAAAAGGTTGAGGATACAGTTGACACTTGAAGATTTCAATGTTTCAACATTAGCCAAACAAGAGAAACTGCGTTAAGACTTTTAACTATTTTAAGTACATGTTATCACTAAAGACAATCACTTTCTATACTCACTTTTATTCGGGGTGATGTGATTACTGGCTAACTAACTAATACTGTAAATAAATTAGCGTAAGTAAATGAGTTTGATCCACTACTGTAATTAAACTGAAGCTTCAGAGAAAATAACCATATTAATTTTATTTATAATTGTTGCTGTGGTAAAATCTTTTAACTTGGCTAGATTCATGGATATGACCTCCAGATTTAAGAAAAAGGATAGATATAACAGTCAGTTCTTAAGGAATACTAATTCAGAGTTGATACATCTTCAGAATATATATATATATATATATATATATATATATATATATATATATATATATATATATATAAAACCTAATCACGACAGGATGTGGCACAAGGTCAATTTTTAAGGAGAGTAAAACTAGTTTTAATTCAAAGTTTTTATTTTCCTATTGCCTAAAGAAGATTTAAAAATCCAGTCTGCTCTACTATTTACCCATAACTGAGAGAGGAGAGATGGTTTGGTTTGGTTTTATGGCATATCAACCATTGTAGGTTATTTAATGCCAAATCCTTTATATATATATATATATATATATATATATATATATATATATATATGATTTCTAAACCCATTTTGTCGGTAACATTTTTAAACAAGCCTGCGCTCATTTTTCTTGCACACCGTTAAATGTTGTTTGCATATAGTTAAATGTTTTAAAGTATTTCTGTGTATCACTAACAAATCAATTAAACATCAGTCATTTGTTTATACACAGTTAAATAATGAAATAGTTCTATTTTAAACAATTCAGTTTAGCATGTCAACAAAGTTAAATGGTTCCAAGTATTGCTATGAATCACTAACAATTCAATTAAACATTAGTCACTTGTTTACACACTTTTAAATGATTAACCAGTTCTATTCCAAACAATTCACTTTAACATAAGTACAAAGTTTTTTGTTTATACACAGTTAAATGTAAAAAAAACTTCTATTTCAATTAATTAAGATTAAGTACACAGTTTATATGTCAAACACTTCTATTTGATCCATAAATAGGGCCCTATCAGGTGAACGACTCCGGAGCCAGAGTGGACCTGGGAGCGATGGCAATTCCCAAAAGCTCCTGCATTACGGAAGCCTCACCATCAGATCGTTTAGGGTCATATCTAGTACACTCGTTGGGAGAGTCTTACTCCTTCGCAGAGATTTGGTGTATTCTGCAGCCCCAACTAACTGGACCAAGAAGAGAGATAGATTAATGCCTTTCTCAGAGGTATCAGTACAAAGTGAAGCGCAAAAAAAAAAAAAAAAAAAAAAAGTCCATGACTTGAACTAGGATCGTCGATTTCCTTTCCAACAATGGTCACCGTTACGCTAAACATGCATATATATATATATATATATATATATATATATATATATATATATATATATATATATATATATATATATATATATATATATATAGATAGATAGATAGATAGATAGATATAAAATTGAATTATCTATTAGAAAGATTTGTTCATTATTCAACCATGTAAGCACACATCTAATGTGTGCGTGCGTGCGATGACACCTGTCATCAGAGCGTAATGGTTTGCAATTGAGTATGAAACACGAGTAAATTAAGTTTGATCCTTACTAGGTGCTCTTTTAGAATGATCTTGTAACAAACTAAGTTAATCTAGGATTGTACACACACACACACACACGAGAATATTAGTTGGAAACAGCAGCTTTTCCGATGTAACAGGAATAGCACAGTACGGCATAAATAAGATACACAAAACATTTTACTATCTTGTAGCAGTGAATTGTTTATCACTAAGTCGACAAATGTCAACAATATGTGACAAGGAGCAAGTTGATTTCCACCAACTTGTCAGAGAGACAAAAAAGCAAACAGAATGGGTACATTTTTAAAGGACTGACAGGTACATTGAAAAAAGAAAAAGAAAAAGAAAAAAGAGAAAAAGAAAGGCACACTAACAGTTAAAAGAATAAAAGTCAGGTCAAAGAAGAAGAAAAACTTGTTCCGATATTATTTATTAGTAAGAAAAATTAAATAAATAAATAAAACTTATCAGGTATATCATATCAGTTTCATATTACCAGTAGTACCCACGGAAATTTCATGGAATACAAACATTTAAACTACACATAACATTTCAAGATAAATCAATTTGTATTTCCATTTTAAAATTTGTTCAATAAATAACATGATTAATTAAGATAATGAAAACAACATTACAATAATAAAACAAAATTTTCTGAATAGTCCAGGTTAAAAACACGGTATCAGAAGTTTTTTCAGACCGTATTTTTCCGACGCAGGTATCAGTGGGGAACGAAAAAACTGGACTTGAAGTAGCTCACTATATATATATATGAGAAAAGAATGGTTAAATTGTGCTATAATGCTAACATTGTAATTTTGAAGAAAATAAAAGAAAGAAAAAAGAAAAGTTAATGGTTGATAAGCAATTGAGAATAATTCTAAAACTTAAATCTACACATACGTCCGATTTTTCTTTGCTAAAAACATTTACTTATTTTTTTGTGGAGCTCATGTTTTTTTTAAGGATATTAAATGAATATAATTAACTCCCTTTATTTGCTCCATCATTAATATATACCATTTAGTATCAACTAAAAAAAAAAAAAAAAGTTCTAATATTGAAACCATTGGGAAGAGGGAGTTTTAAATAAATCGAGTAGCAGTTGGCAAGACCTTTAATTTTAACCCACCTCGCCACTATAAAAAATAAATGAAAAAAATAAAAAATAAAATTACAGCTAGAAACAGCAATGGCAGCTGTTACCCATAAAATAATGGCCACTAAGTTGGGATCTCTTCTTTGTGGAAGTAACCTTAAAGTTTGGTTGTGTTGTGAGATCTCCCTCTGCAACAAGTAAAATAAAGAGCGGCGGAAAATTTAGGACTCCGTTATGTTCAAGTTTAATACAGAGTCCAATATTATAACTCTAGCAATAAAAGAGATTTCAACTAAAAAAAAAAAAAGGAGGGGTACACAATTATTTTATCCCCTCACCCTCAGCTTAAACCACCACAAATCTATTGGATTTGAGCGTATGCTGGTTTACACTTGATATTTAATAATATATAGGTTAGAGAAAAATAAATGGAGGAAAGCTGTATTGTGCCTATTTTCCAGGTAGGGAACTCTTCATCAGTAGCCAGCGACTCCACGCAGTCAGAAATTTGTCCCTTACAAAGAAAAACGCAAATGAGTGAAATTAATCTCAGTGTGTACTGTAATTATTTGCGTATGGGACGCACTATTTTTCAGTCCCTAAGTTAGGTGCGTGTTATACATAAGAACTATATAATTAACTTTTTTTTCGGCCACGTGCCTCGTCATATTCGCGACGGGATGACCAAAAGATCTATAGTCCGATCTAATATTTTTTAAACTGTTACAGTGGAATGTGTGTGTGTGTGTGTGTGTGTGTGTGTGTGTTTATAATTTTGTTTCTTCCAATGTCGGCTTATTTTCATCGCAAGTTTGTTGCATTTTGGTGTGAACACGTCAGTGTGTTTGCTGTAAATACTATGTAAATTTTGTTTAACGATATAAGGTAAACTATAAAAAGTTGAACAAATACTAAATTTAGCAGCTACAAATTCTAAGAAGTCAGTGGTTATATTATACATGAGACTTTTTCCCTCAGAATTTTGTAATCCAAAGTTGAGGGTGCGGATGATAGACAAATAATTATGATTATATATATATTTCAATGTGTGTGTGTGTACATACGAGAAGTGTATTATAACTCAATCGTCATATATATGTATCAACTGAAATGTTTATTGTATCTTGTTTGATCAATCTGCTAAATATTCACTGCTGAATTATGCGCATAGATAAAGATTATCTGGTATCAAACAAATGATCTTTTTAATTGTTAGACTATGGCTTTATTGATTTACGTTCGTATTATACACACACATACTTACCTATGTATTATTTATGCATACAAAGTCGAAATGTGAAGCGGTGTAACAGTAACCAACTTGGAAAAAATGAAGTAAAAAGATTTAAAGTACAAGGGGCATTTAATAAATAAGGGAATTTTTTTTTGAAAACAGCTAAATAGAATTTTTTTCATCAATGTAAACTCTGAATTGTTTGGAATTCGTTTATAGTAAAAATTATTTTAACCTTGCAAAAATCTATTCTATTGAAAATGGCGCCAAAACAAAGTGTTCAGGATTGAACAGAGATCTGTCATCGAATATTTACAGACTGAGAAGTGAAAACCATGTGAAATTTACAGAAGAATGTGTGATTTTTATAGAGAAGCATGTTATGGCGACCTTAGTCGAGGGCGACCCGAAGGCTCCCTTTTCAATAGCTACTACACCGAGGTGTAGGGGAGGGTGCAACTCCTTTCCCTGGTTTGTTCCACTTTACCCTTGATACATACCTTATATTGCTGAGTGTTAAGCAAGGAGATATCAAGTACCATTTTTAAAGTCTTTGGTATAACGCGACCTGGGATTGAACCCAGGTCTCCCAGACCATTGGCGAACACTCTACCCACTAGGCCAATGAGCCTGTTATAGTAAAAACAAAATGCCTACAAACAGGATAAATATGGCTTTGCCACTAGGAGTCTAAGTTAAAAAGACACTCCATATTGTGGACACACACTGACTCTCTAGTAAAGAAAAGTTCCGGGTGCAGTGGTTAGTAACGAAGGTCATGTTGACAATCTTCAGAGATATGAAAAGATTTGTTATTATTGAAAAAGATGTAGCTGTAAAGGGTATTTCCTATTGCCAACACTTTAGGCAATATTTCACTTAATTTATTGAATAACTCTTACATAGTTTTCTCTATAGTATGTCCTATCATCATATACGTATTTACCCAACACCTCCACCATGAGCAAGATGTGACACAAGGTAAATTTGTTTTAAGCAGGATACAGATGGTTCGAGTTTTTTATTTCCTAAACTGGTAGCATAACCCAGGGTTAAAAAAACAGTTTGCCCTATTATTTATCCATAGAGCTAGAGTAGGGAAGATACAATGGATTCATGCCTTTCCCAAATTGAAATGCAAACAGCCTTGTCCAGGATTTAAACTCAGGTCACTGATTCCTACAATCATAATGTTAAGTGTGCCTCTTATCACATATTGTCATAAAATCTATTGTCACAAGAAGGCCACTCTGACAGAGAAGAGAGTGGACACTGGACAAAAACCACTCTTCCATATCTACCATATGTGGCCAGGCAGTTAATTAAAACTTAAAGAAGCTGTTAACTTTCTATTTACTTTTGACAAGTGGGACCAATCATACTTCATAGATTTTCACACACACACACACACACACACATGGCAATCACATAAAACTAGAGCAAAATGACACACTGGAAAAAGAGAATAAAGGAAAATTATCACTAAATTATTATTATTATTATACAAGTTAAAAATTCATTCATTTCTACTTATTTAAAGACAAATTTATCAGGTCACTTAATATATTCATAGAATTTATATTATAATTAATTACAATTAAATAAATAAATAAAGGGAAATAATCTATATTAGCATTTTATGGTTATCTTTCTGGAGAAATTATAAAGATCAACATGAATGCAAACACTGACCCCTACTCTGATATGTACCACCAGTGATTTACTTGAGTTCATCAGGGATTTAAAGTTTTTCAAAATCAGATCCCTTTGTCAAGAGAGTGATCCAAGGAGGGATTTACCCCTTTGCAGCTTGCTTTCTAGCAGTAACTATCCATAGGTTCTTACTCCTTATACAATACAACCTAGTAGCATTTCTTTAAGGACTAATGGTTCATCCCTTTTAGCATCTTACATCATACCAATTATAGGCTAGGTCCTGCAAAGTGGGCACTCTGCTAAGCCGTCTTTGAGAGTTCACTTCTACTGACTAACATAATTGTGACATTTGTATATAAATTTTGTACACCAAATCGAACAACTATTATGAGGTGGAGGGATGAACTTTATTTCAGGATTGGTAAATAAAGTATCATGACTGATACTTTAAATTAAAAAAATTTATGAAAGATATGCAGCACAGCTGAGAAACTTGTATAATAAATGGATGATGTCTAAATGTCTAGATGAGTCAATATTAAAGAAAAAAAAAAAAATGAAGGCGGTTTTAATACTAGTTTAATCAATGTTTTTGGCAAAACACAGAATTGTGTAAGTGCAGCCCTCTCCATATTCACCAGACCCCCAAGCTCTGAACAACTTTTTCTCATTTTTTAAACTGAAACTTTATCATATACACTAAGTAAAAAGAAAAAGAAAAAAAAAAGAAAAAAGAAGCTATCTAAATATTTGACTGCACCTAATAAAGTAATGCTCATTCTCTCAAAAAATTCCATTATACAACAGGTGTCTAATAATAAATACATCTTGTAGGTCAGAAAATATAGCCAATTGTAAACAAAATGTACATAAGAGTTTTAAACACTTAGGTGCGAGTATCCTTTGATTCATAAAAGTTCATTTCAATATTCCACCATGTCAGCAACGCTTAGAATATACTGACTATATCCCCAGCAAAAGAGTACAACCTCCTCCCTGTAAAGGGGTGTCTCAGGTATAATACTAAATTGTATCTGATGGTGAGGCTCTAGTTCTGGAGATCTCTGGAGTATGGAGTACTTTTCATTGCAATTACTGAAAATCCAATCTGACCCAGAGTGGTAGTACCTGTAAGGGTCACATTTATGGGTCCAATAAAGCTGTTTGAAAATTATTAATATTAGATAAGAATACTGTCTAGGATCCTGCTGCTGCAACTGCCTATGGATCTGGAGATGTCAAGAGGATTGGTCTGAAGCTATGCACACTTGACTTACTTAAGATGTACACACTGTTTGCAACTTCCAAGTGAAAAGGAGGTGCATTTAGTATTGTAGGAAATGAAATTGGCAACCAGAGTTCAAATTTTGGATAAAGCTATTTGCCTTTAATGCTCTTGGGAAAGGAATGCATTCATTTCTTCTCTCCTAGCAATGGTTAGATAGTAGACAACCAATCCAGAAGGAACACTCTGAATTTAAACTAGCAGTACTCTGCTTGAAATTGACCTTGTATCATATCCTGTTCATGGCCGAGAGTTTGCATAAATACATACTTCCAAGTGAAAAGGACCATCATCATCCCTTGTACTCTCACAGTCAACTTTAGTACACTATTCAAAAATCCATTTAAAAAAATCAGAAAATATGAAAATGGGTCCCACAAGAATTGATGGAAAAAAAACAACATCAGTCACCTATTAAACACTTTTTTCTATTCTTGCTGAACACAGAAACATGCAAATATCTAAACATTTGGCCTGCGTTGTGGTTGATAAAGTTGCACATTTCCCATTAGTGATATGGGCTGGGGGTCCTAATTCAAAAGGATCTTTTTTTCAAGGGAAGCTTGTTCTCAACATTTGAAAGACAGGAGCAACATGATCTTGCTAAGCTCTGTAAATATTAAGACACAACCTACTAAACATATCTAAGGACATCCTACTAAATAAAACTCCTCATCTTTAATTTTATGACAAAAGACATTAATAATTATTGCATTTTCATTTTACTACAAAAGTCTCAATAAAACCATTGAATCTACGACTCATCAACCACTCGGCAAGTTACCATCCTTAAATACAAGGCAGCTGCAATGTAGAATGACAGGTCAGAAAACAATTAGCTATTGGCACCATCAGCTTTTTCAATTCTTTCACAAAGATCTCTCTCTCTCTCTCTAACTTTTCTGTCTTTAAATTTTATATCTGTTTCTTTTTCAAGCATGATAACTCTTTCTCACTGCAAGTTAATTTGATCTCCCTTTGTCATCATTCTCTGTGAATATCTTTCTCTTCTTGCTCTAACACCTTCTGGTCATCAACACTGAACTGACTTTAATCATAGTATGTTCGACAATTTCTGCCAACTCAAATCCAGGAATGCCTAGAATTAAGCATTACCATAGCCACAGTTTGTTTCCTTACTATCCTACTTCCACCCTCCACAATTTGCAATGACAGTGCTGATTCCAATGTGCTTGCCAATGTTTACAGCTTAGCTTCTAAATCAAAGCATTATTTTGCTTCTTCATAATTAGTTTCCATTTCATAAACATACTTGTGCATGCACACATACACACACACACGTACGTACGTACATACATACATACTTTCTTTTCTAATCATTTAGAGCCAATAATAATTTCTATATTTGATCACTACTATCACTACAATAGCCATTTTGAACACATTACCATAATATAGTGGTTAGCAAGTTGATCTGACAAAATCAGTTATTACGGAGTAGAGAATTCAATTCTTACAAGATGCAGTATATTTTTAGCCTTGTTGGTAGGGCTCAGAATATGCTAACTGCATTCTTTGCAGAGGAATAAGATCCCCCTTCACTTACCCACAAGGGTAGGACACTAAACTGGTTTTGACAGTATAGCCGGAACTCTGGAAAGTGTGGAGTACCCCTTCATTACCATTACTCCCAGTTCCACTCTGACCTGGAATGGTAGTACCAATTAGGGTATTATCTATGAGCCAAATTTGTTTGAAAATTATTAATACTAAATAGGAATACTTGATATCATAACTGTGTGCAAATATTTATATTAGATAGGAATACTTAAAACCATATAACTATGAGCAAACAAATTATTATAGACAAATAAAAAAAGAGTGCAATTAAAAAAACGCAATGGAACATTGAAAATATAATTCTGATTTTAATCAAATTTCAGTGTTGAATAAACCATAAGGGGTTGATATGCCTTTAAACAAATAAACTAAATATTTCTAGCCTTGTATTAAATCTAAAGTATATTCAGTTTGTCTTGTTTTAAGACTTACAGTGAAGATATGTTAAACATATGATTTTCTGCCAGATCACTAAAATTAAGCATCAACGAGCTTGTTCAATAGTTGGATGAGTGACCACTTAGTATAAAAGTAAGCAACCTAAGGTCTGTCTGCCAGATTAAGTAAAGCTTGGTAACTCCTACTGCCATATCACTAAAATAAAACAAAATATTAGAAGCTACACCACCGTGAAGGAATTTGTGGAGTAATGGTTGTTATCATTATTATAGAAAAGTGACTTGGTGAGCTAAGTTCAAGTCCTAGATGAGGCTGTTTGTGTTTCACTTAGTACTAAGGCTCTTGAGAAAGACATGAATACATTTCTTCTGCCTGCCAGCTATCGGTAGGGAAGAAGTATAGTATACTATACTTATAGAATAGTAGGGCAGACTGAGCTCTTTAACTTTAGTACAACTAGTCAAAAAGGAGAATTCTGAATTCAAACCAGCTGTATTCTGCTTAAAAATTGACCTTGTATTGAATCTTGACAGAGGGCAAGTGAGGATGGGTTGAGTAAATACATACACCATAGTTAAATTTAATTTGGTTGGTAGGGCAAAAATCTTCTAAGTTTAAGTCTAATCAATTTTTCACTTTCTTTTTTCTTAATGAAGCATACTTTATACTGATTATCAGAAATGGATATTGCGATTTTAAAATCAGACACACATGCATTATTATCATGTTTAAAGCTTGCAGTATCAAGAAAGTGGTCAATATCTGGGAGAAGGCAGACTATAAAGTGTGATAAAATGTATCAAAACTGAATTTAAAATCTAAATGAAGACATAGACACACAGCTGAGCAAGTTATATGATAAAGTAAAATCTAGATGAGTCATTCTCCATTCTTGATATTTTCTGATTATCAATTTTTGGCAAAACACAGGATTGTTCAAGTGCAGCGCCCTACCTGATCACTAAACATACTTTCATGGAACATTTTCTTGTTTTCTAAACTAGAAATTCATCTCAACTTTAAGATTTAATGATATGGAAGACATTTAAATAAATAAGATAGCACAGCTTCCCCTTCTATAAAAAGAGAATTTTTAGAGGTGCTTTAACCAATCAAAAACTCACTGGAATAAGTGTGATGAATGCCTAAAGGAGAACATAACAATTTCAATGTTTCCTTCATTGTTCATTTCTTTCTTGTTAGATACAACTTCAGTCTTGATACTTTTAAAACATATCATATATTGACAGTGTAACACAAAATCAAAACTATGTATAGTTAATAACAGTTTCACATTTTCATCGAGCAACACAATGTTTTGAAGAAAATCATCTCTAAGGAGGATGAACGAAATATGAAGCTATTAGTAGCAATATATGGTTTTGATTTCTTTCAGACATCTTTCATTGAATATTACAGGCAAGGATTATTCAGCTTTTGAAAAAAAGATTTGGGTTAACTATTAAGGTTTGAATTAGGTTATTTGATTCAATGGTATATCAACCCTGGATGGTTACTTAATGCCATATATATATATATATATATATATATATATATAAATAAAATGTATGATTGTTAAGTGAATAGTTTGTAGTTAACTTTATTTTGAAACAAGCTCATTTATTTACACCAAGTTGAATGGTTTCAAATAATGCTATTTAACACTAATAATTCTACTTGATATTAAAAATTCTTAGTAAAAGATTGAACAGCTCTATTTGACCCATAGATGAGACCCAAATAAGTACTACTACTCCAGGTCAAAAAGGATCTGAGAGTAATGCCAATGAAGAAGTTCTCCACATTCCCCAAACTTCAAGACTGGAGCCTCACTATTAGCTGCAGTTTAATGTCATATCCAGTATAATAACCATTAAGGTACTATAAATATGTGTCAAAGTTGTATAAAACTTTTTACCAAGTACTTTATATTATTGTTGGTCATCATCAAAAAAGCACTGTCTATTTTTAAATTCATGTTTTTATCGTCTGCCAATGATGTTATGGGTAAATGGTTTAAAACTCCTAATGCTAAATATGAAGTTTAAAAAACAATTTTAAAAGTTGTGTGATTGCAATACCATCTAAGGTCAAGATTATCTGCTAATGTTAGATCTATTTTAAATTCTAAATTTCTTTGGAAAAAGAATATTTTGTTTAATGTGGGTTGTTTCATTATTATAAGGATAGCTTGAAATATTTGAAATCTTTTCTCTTTCTAGTAGAAAAAACATTTCAAAATCTTTATAAACAATTCTTGTAATTATTTAAGGAAATATCAAAAGAAGAATTCTCTTTCTCTCTCTCATACTCACATTTTCTCTTTTATATATACAGAGCAGTAGTGGTTATTTAGTCAACTTTGCTTAGTTTAATGCAAAGCCAGAAATATGGAGCACCCAGTGAGAATCAAACACAATAACAAGGGTCTGCTAATCTGATTCATGAACCATTATATTGTGTGGGTCACCCAGACATAGAGCAGTAGAAGAATCTAGAAACAATTTATATATATATATATATATATATATATATATATATATATATATATATATATATATAAAAGGATCAGAAAGTGATGGTGCCTACCCGCTGTTGTTCTGACCTACACAGAAACCATTCATTAATGTCTTCACACCTTTACTTATGTTGGCTATTAAAAGGTTGAAAATCATAAATACTTCTATAATAGCTTTTTCAAAAAATATGTACACCTACAATTTTACTGAAGACTAAAAAAGTTCAGCTCACAAAAATTTTAACTAGGGCTGCAATAATACATTGGGGTTTTCTTTTTTTTTGTGGGGGGGGGCTTTCCACACAATATAATATACCATAATTATTTATGTATAACATGCACCCCTACCTTTGGACTATGAATTCTGGAGGGGAAAAATTCTTGTGTATAATACACACTAACTTTTTACAATTTGTAGGAACTAAATTTAGCATTTGTTCATTTTGTATTGACTAAAAATAAGAACTGATATAGCTTTCATTATGCCTTAAAATTTACATAGTATTTAGAACAAACATACATACATGTTCACAGAAAAATGCAATAAGCTTATGGCAAAAATAAGCTGAGATTATGAAAATATATACATATATATATATAACTATAAACAAACTTATTCCAGTGAATATTTTCTCTGTTACAGCATAAATCACATTAGTTTGGACTATAAATCTAACTTATTTTTGAACATCTCATGGTGATGCATGAAGCAAGAAAAAATCTAATTATATAATGCTCATGTATAATATGCATCCCTAACTTTGGGGTTGAAAAATACAGAAAAATAGTGCACCTAAATCACAATTAATTATAGTATGTAACTCATGATATTCATTATGATATAAGCTTTATTTAAGAAATAGCAGAGAAATATGTTTCTGAAGTATCAAAGCATATTGGGCATAAGCTTTTTAAAAAAGTGTCTTATAGTTTGTTTAATTTAGAAAAGTAAATAAAATATAAGATTTTAAAAAAGTCAGTCATTGTAATTAATAAAAATCAAATAAGGTCTAACAAAAAAAAATGAACAATAATTTTTTTTAAAAAGGTAAAATTTTGGTCTTAAAAAGAAATTTTTAAAATCTTAAATGAGCTAAAAATAATCATTAGTATCATTAAGGAATGGTTTATATATTGATATATCACCAAATTGAAAAATAAAAAGTTATACTGATGTACAGATGACTCGGTGCACCTGTTTTGTTTAACACTATTCCCAGCTAGACATATTCATTTAATCAATGTGTAAGTATAAGACAAGACTGAGAAAATATCAGTTCAATCCCTGATGGCACTCATGATTATATGTTCCACTATAAAATAAATATCAGGCTCAAAGTGAGCTCAATATCAAATCTTAAACTATTTATATAATTTGTCTCAATTGTAAATGAATAAACAAATGAAAGCCACATCTGTGAAAATATGAACATTGTATATGGTCCAGCAGAATCATCTTCCAGATTCAAAATTGCCACTGCACAGACACTAGTAGTGTTAAAGGGGTGGGGAGTATGTTGTTGAGCAGCAGCTATGCCATTTCAGTTACCATCATTGTATGGTATGGTGAACATAGTGCATTTGTAATAGAAACTTATTATAAAAAAATGGAGGCTTGATCATTGCAACATGGTGACATCTTGTGGCCAGATTGTTTATCAGAAAAATCCCCTTGTGATTACATCCCTTTAAGATACCAGAAGGCCCATGTCTTTAAACAAAGGCCAGATCATTCATCAGATCTATCATATTGAGATTACTTCTTTTTGGTATACCTGAAGGCCCAAGTCTTTAAACAGAGGCTAGATTGTTCATCAGATCTATAATCTTGTGATTATTTCTTTTTGGAATACCTGAAGGCCCAAGTTTTTAAACAGAGGCCAGATCGTTTATCAGATCTATCCTCTTGTGATTACTTCCTTTTGGGATACCTAAAAGCCTAAGTTTTTTAACATAAGTTGCAGACAACTAACAAACGGAAAGATTTTCTTTGTCAAGAAATTGCAGCGATACCAGAGGTGATGCTTAGGTGAATACAGAAGTTCAGGGTAAGGCTACAGAAGTATACAGTTTGTGAGGACAGCAAACATTTGAACAATAAACTCTTCAAAACAAAGTGATGACAATAATGAAACAAAATAGCAAATATTGTTTATTTTTTTATAGTAAAATTAAATTTTGTTGCTTTTTTAAAATTTTTTTCTATTTTTGCAGAATCATCTCTCAAGTACTGGAATGTATTTGAGAGATCATTCTGCCAGACTCAATAATAAGTTAATTGGTAAAATTTAGAAATAAACTCAGTCTGAAATTGGTTAAGAGTTGAAATGATATAAAGCTCAAAGAAGAAATGCAAAAAGAAAAAAAAAAAAAAAAGAAAAAATAATAAATGAAATGAAATAAAATGAAACAAATTCTAAAATGTTTTTCTAGTATTGCATGTGGAGAGATCAATATTTCTTTTTAACCCTTTCAAGATGGACTAAATAAATTTGATCATTTATTTATAACTGAATCTAATAATACCAATAGGTTTTATAGGAGTATCTGCTATTGAATCAGGTTGGGCAATATAGTGGCTTCAGTATAAGGATAACATTCTTCAAAATTGGACATTTACATTTAACTTAGAATTTTTTTTCTAGATGGGTTACCTTAACAAGGCTAAAGAAATCAGTCTGCCCTACTATTTACCCATAGCTTGTGAGAGAAAAGACAAATTTATGCCTTTCCCAAAAGCATTAGTGTTATGTGAAATGCAAATGGCTTCATTCAGGATTTGAACCCAGGTCACTGATTCCATTTCCAACAATGATAACCATTACATTAAGTGAGCCTCAGATATCAATAAGTAACAATGCCTCTACCTCACTGTCTAAGCATAATCCTACCAGAATGTATTTGGTACAAAGGAGTTAATTTATAACTCATAAATTGGATTTAAATTTGAGTTACTTCACAAATGGTAAAATTTATAAGTAATAAAGTAAGAATGGTGTGGTTCTTTTTCTCTTCATACGTGCCTAAGTTTGTAATTCCTTCTGGGTCCACAATACATAAGTATATAGTTACTCAAACCCTCTGAATGAGCAGGATGTGACACAAGGTCAATTTGTAAAGCAGATTTTAACAGCTTTGAATTCAGAGTCTTTCTTCTATACCTTGTGTAAAGATGGGCTGTTTTACTGATAAACTGACTTTAGGTTTCATCTTCACACTGTGAAACCGCATCGAAATTTCGACAAAGCCAAAATCGTTTGGTTTAGTGCTGTCGCAACTGAATGACCATATCCAAGGAAACAATGTTGAAAAAGACTTTATTTTTATAAAATTAAATTTTATCATCATTTATATCATCATAAGAGGAAAAGATTGAAAAAAATATGATAAAATCATTTAATTGGCTATTTTTAGGAAATAAATGTGGAATCTATTTGTTTACAAAAGAAATGAAGATGCTAAAAAAACCCACAAAAAAAACAGAAATACGACAGATATGACATTTTGAAATCTTTCATATTATAGAATGTTTTTAATTAGATAAAAGGCGGGGGGCTACAACATGTCTGAAATCTACTCGTTTTAGTTTTCAAAAAAATACTTTTTGAGGCAAAATTAAGTTAACGATAAAATAGCGAGTAAAAATACAAAATAGTTGCCAGATTTGCCTTAATGCTAGATTTTAGGAAGTTGGATTTTTGTAAGGGCAATTGTTTTCTGGTAAGCTAGAAAACCAATCAAGAAATAAAATTGTTGTAAACAAGAAAATTGAATGAAAATTTAAAAAAAAATAAATCAATTTGTTTTATCTAAGAAATGCTCCTAAATTAGAAATTAAGAATAATTGAAATAGTTCTAATTTCACTTTTAAAATGTGTATATTTCCAGATATGCGAGTCTTTGGTGCAAAATTGTTTGTTTTCTACAAATAAAATTATGTTTCTATCTAGTGAATAACCTAAAACTAGATATCAAAAAATTAAGTTTTAATCTCAGTTTTAAAATGTTTATATTTTTAAAATAAATGTAAGTCAATTTTTAAAAACCCGAACTAAAAATTGGTGTTTTGCCAATAGAATTCTTCTAAACAAGGAAAATTAATTCATTTTTTTCCCCAAATATCTTTATGGTTTTATCTAGTGAATACACTTAAAATTATATATTAAAACTATTAAAATAGTTTTTGATTTTAGTTTTAAAATGTGTATCTAAAAAAAGAACAGGTGATAGTCGCAGGTTTGGAAATATATACATTCTAAAAATGAAATAAAAATCTTATTTTCAATATTTAATTTTAGGTGTATTTGCTTGATAAAAACAAATCTATTTAGGGGGAAAATAACTCATTGTTTTTCCTTGTTAAGAAGAAATTTATTTGCAAAAGACCCAATAACAGTTGACTGGCATACTAAAAAAAAAATGCTGTATTTCTAATTATTTTAGACATGAGGGGGGTTTCATTTTCTGGTTTTTAAAAGCCACATCATAAACTAATTTCTGGAGAGCTATACCATTTACTCTCTGAAATGTGTTGTCCAAAGATACAAATACAGATAGTTTGTGTGATGATTTCTATTTATTTGTTAATAAATATGGTAGTTATTTATAGCTGACAATTTATTCGAAATTTTAATAAATAAACTTTAATTTAAGTCATGAATTCTGTGACTAAATTACTTTTAAAGCCTAAAAACTGACTTTATGTGAACTGGTCTTTATGCATGTTTATAAATTTTTATCACCTTTACTTAAAACTAAATATTGACCCCTTACGCACCAGTTAACAGAACTTCCACAATGATAGACAAAATTCTTTTAAAAATGGAATGATTTTTTTTTTTTTTAACAATTTAACGTTTTTAAAAAAAACAACAACATTTAGGTTGAAAGAAAAAGAACGACAAAGCCGCCCTCTTTGGTTACGTTTGTTAATAGGTTGTTATTTTTTTAAGTTTGATTTTTCCAAAATTGAAAGTTTCACAAAAAAGCCTGACATCAAAACATTATCAAAATTTCACACATTATATATTGAAATAATTCAGACTATCTTCAATTAATGAGATGTTTCTCTTTTTTGCTTACTTTATGATTTTTTAAGGAATTCGCTTCCATGGATCCAAAAAAGAAATGAACATCTTCCTGGTTGTAGTTTAAGGTGTCTTCAGATTGAGTGTACATTTTCAAGAATATTGATTAAGATTAGTCACTGATTTTTTGAAACTAAGTGTCATAGAAAATTTAGTCTCAGAAAAAAAATGATAAAAATAAATAAATCATATTTTGCATTTTCGGCTGTTTGAAACTATGTTTTAACTGGTTGTAAAAAATAATTGAATGGATAAAAGCACATATAAATTACATGTTTAGAAAAAAAATTTTTTTTCAGCCATATAAATATTTCTAAGATTGGAGCAAAAATACATGAGAAATTGCGAGATGAATGGACTAAGTAGCAAATTTGTGAGTTAATCTCAAATATTTCAAATGTCAATCAGATATCGATTTGAAATGCTATAATTACACAAGAAAATGTATGGCTTCCTTAAAAAGCAAAAATTCCAAATTAAAAAATCAAAAACCACGGTACCAAGGGAAAAAAACAGAAACCGATACCGGAACAAAAATTGCCAAACCACCCAGGTTAAAGAGCCTAGTTTGCTCTACTTTTTACCTTTAGCTGAAAAGAGAATAGTTGGATATATACCTTTCCCAAGGGTATAAGTGCTATGTCAAACACAAAAAGGTTTATCCAGGATTTGAACTCAAGTCACTGTGTCCATTTCCTATGACAATAACCATTATACTACAAGTGCCTCCCAATATATCCAAGAAAAGTCAAAGAACATACAGAACAAAACATAGCGATAAAAAGAAACAAAGTTGAAGACACAAGTAATTATGATAATTTTATATAAACTGATGTAATAAATGAACATTTGAAGAATATTTTTAAATACCTTATGGTTTTGTTTTAGTGCATGATATAAAATGCAAATATCAAGTTATAGCTAATACCTTGACTTTCTTTCAGAAGAGACTAATATTTTAGTCCATGGAAACCATAAACAATCATTATCCTACATACAAACAGGGTTTCTTGGATTAAAAAAAGTTTTATTGGTTCTAATCGTATATTCAATAAATTGTATGGAGATATAATTGAACAAAGTAATCATAGAAAAAAGTGGAAAATTAAATTGGTTAATGGAAAATAGCTCTACATGTTTAGGGAGATCTAAAGTTAAAATTTGATTAAACTGAATTCTAATTGCAACAAAGTTTATCTTTATCAATTTTAGTAACATTCAAATGGCTTAATCTTTTAACTGATGAAAACTTAGAAAAGTGTGTAAAAATAAGTTAGCAGCAACTAACTGTAAGAGAGAAAGAAAGAGAGAGAGAGAGAGAGAAGCAAATAATGAATTCAAGAGTCTTCAAAAGTACTAATTTAATTGTTGCATTTGACAGTTTATAAGATGTAGTATTTTTTCAAAAACTGTCACAGAAAATCATCCTGTACCTTATAAGGTCAAGAGTCAGCTGTTGGTTACTTGCAAGTGGAGTTCTTGTGCTGCAGCAGCTCTTAAATTAAACTGCAAACAACTCTGCAGGTCTAAAGAAGGTCTGAATATATATGAAACTTTAAAGAAAAAAATACTAAATTAAAAAGCGAAAAACCGAATTGAAAACCATGGTATCAAGGAAAAATACCGAAACCAATACTGAAACGTAAATTAGCAAACTGTCCAACTCTAACCTTGTGCTACAACCAGGTTACAGAGTCCAGTCTGCCCTATTATCTACCCATAGCTGGGAAGAGAATAGTCGGATGCATTCCTTTCCCAAGGGTATTAGTGCTATGTGAAATGCAATAACCTGATAGTGGGAGGGCTACAAATTTTAGGTGAAAACTCTTCACTTGACATTCATAGTTTAAACCTTTTTTTAATGCCTAACCAAACAGAAGTGCAATTTATAAGTTTGTCAAATATGGCAAATTTGATAATAATTAACAATTTTATAGATACAGTGTATTTTCTTATCTGTTTTGCCTTATTTGTCATTTCAGAACTTTTGTCTGTGATATATTTCCCTCCATCAGAGAGCTTCAGTATTTTTGCCCAAACTCTCATCTCTGAACATTGTCTCTCATCTGGTTTCCTATATTTGCTTTGCAAACAGTAATGCAATGATTTGTCCTTAGCCTCAGACAAATAAAAAATTTCACCCACCACCAAACAAAAGAAACTGATATTTATAGTTGTGTTTTGTATATTCTATAAAGACTTATGAGAATGACATTACAATTTCAATTTTTTGGCACAAGTATCATAACCCCAACCAACACATTCATTGGGAACTGTGTGTGTGTGCACGGGTGCACATGCGAGATTGATTAATTTTAATAGCATTTCAATCCATCTAGGGTTATTTTATGCTTAGAGGTTAGGAAATCATATTCATATTCACATTTTAGAATAGCTGTTTCTCAAGAGTTCTTTTCTCCCACCTCACAATCCTATCAATTACAAATAATTCTTAAACAGCTCTATTTGACCCAAAGACGAGACCCTAACAGATACTAACATTCTGGATCAGAATGGAATGGGAGTAAAGACAATGAAGAGGCACTCTACACTCACCATAGGTCCATAACTGAAACCTTTCTATCAGATACTGTTAAGTGTCATACTCAGGACACCCTTTTTGGAGAGGGGGGTCTTATCCCTCAGCAAGGGATACAGTAAGCATATTCTAAGCTATGCTGACAGGGTGCTTTTATATATATATATATATATGAATGAAACTACATCCTTATACCCTAAGGTATTTTGTGTCCCAACCCACTTTTTTAAATACCATATCTTTTTCTTTAGAGCTTGATTATAAGTGATGTGATAATCTTCACTTTCAAGGTGTAAAAAACTTTTCTCAAAGAATTTGCTTAAAAAGAATTCTTTGATTTTTCGTTCAATAAATATTTTCTCATTCCACCAATTCTAATAAAATATGGCTGCCACATTTTATCTTATTTTTTCCTTTTTTCTTCTTCCATTACTGACTAATTTCTACATATAACTATGCCAGAAATCCAATTCTATCCTTCTACATTGAAAAGAATTGAACTCTCATATTTATCAGCAGACTTAATTGCCATTTACAAAAACTCTGACAAAATATTGGCTTTTTTCACCATGGTGTCTGACTGGAAAGCCAATCACCAAGGTGACGCTAATGATTAGATTATTGGAGAATTCATCTTATTTCATTTTTGTCCAATGATTATGGATCCTTCTTAAACATTTTAATCATTCCAGGAAATATAAACATGCCAAATAAGGTGTTGGCAAATAACCTTTCATATAGAAATATGTAAGTAGGGAAATTTTACTTCAACAGCTAAACATAAATTTAGCCATTTAAGTAAAATTTCCAAGAACTGTTGATATCAGAATTGCCGATGGAATGGTTAAAAGTAAATAGTAAAAGACAGCTTAAAGTCTGCTATTCATTTTAATGTGTATATTTGGCATTGAAGCCAAGACATTTAATAAGGCTGAACTGTGGAGGAAAGAATTAAAAAAAACTGACAAATATTTAAGAAATACACCAAAGAGAATAATTTATTTTTCTATATTTTACTAGTTTGGTATGGATTATTTGGTAACGAGAGAGAGAGAGAGAGAGAGAGAGAGAGAGAGAGAGAAGTCACTGAATCAACCTTGTATGTTCACAAGCAATCATTACTGAAAAGAATAAATACTGTTTGAAATATTTCAAATAAGAGATGCTAAAAGCTGAAATAAATGTGGTATTTTTATATTGCATTGGCTCATACCTAAGGTGAAGCAATTAATGGAAATTGTAATCTCAAAACCAGAAGATGGTTAGAAGAAGAAAAAAATTACTTTGCAAGCATAATGATTGCAACATTCTTTGTTCAATATCATTGGTATCCACAGTGTTTATTTCAAAGAATTAAAATGTGTTATTTCTCACATGGTACTGACTGTCAGGATAAAAAAACAAAAAAAACAAAGATGATATTAATTTTAATCCTTACTAGTGCTGGCCTATATACCTGGTGACTGAATCCTTTTTTTAATTGATTTTTAATGCTTTCCCATAATAAAATCATTACCAATACATTTACATAAATCTATATCCTTATCCTGTCAGTAAAGCTTTCCTTAATTCCAAATCACTAGCAATAATGCATTTCTATAATAAAATCAATTGCAGAGCATTTCCATAGTTAACATTTTCATTACATCTCTATAGTACACTCAATTGCAGCAAATTTCCATAGTAAAATCAGTTGTAGCTCATTTCTATAGTAAATCTACATGTATTGCAATTATACAGTAAAAAAAAAAAAAAAAAAATGCAGTAAATCTTCAATATAAAAGAGGTGGTGGGGGGCTATCTATTTTTAGGATGCAATATATTCATATTTTTGGTTTTTGAGTGTGGTAATAAATAATACTTAATAAAACCCATTTTGATTTGAATATTCCACTAGAAATAGTAAAATCTTGGTATCTTTGGTTTTGAAAAAAATATTAACATTTTACAAAATAGAATTGGTAGAGTGCATTTATTTACTTATAAGTGATGCTACACAGACAAAGATAATGACATTTTTAATTCTATATAGATAAATTGAAGATAGGAATTTAAAAGTGAAGATGGCATCGGGAAAAAAGAGGGTTAATATTTATTTGGCAACAATCATGGCTGTTGCACTCTTTGTCCAATATCATTGGTAATGCAGGGTTTATTTCAAAGAATTGAAATATGTTATTTTCAACATGATACTGGTTGTCAGAAAAGGAAAAAAAAGAAGGTGGGGAGAGGAAATATCAAACTATACAACAAAGACAGCTGCAAGTGAATGCAATGTTGCCACCTTCTTGCTTCATTAGTTTCTCTTGCTTCCATCTTATTGTTTGCAAACAGAACCTCCTAAGCAAAAAAAGATACACACACACAAACACAAAAAAAAGGAATAATGAAAAATTCTAAATCTCAGAATCTCAAACAATTTTCTATTAGGTTGGTTATATACAAAAATATTTATAACCTCTGCTACTGAAAATCATTTTGTGTATATTTAACCCTTTGAATCTGTAGATGTGAGATACCCTGTACCTGAGCTCATGCACATAAAAATCAAGCAACTTTCCTCCAGTATGGAGATATCAATGCATAAACCTATCCTATCATTCCATTAAAAGAAAGGCTGAAGACAGTCTTAAGACTTTTATCATTATTACTGACTTGATATTCCTAAGCTTGAAATATTAAGTTTACAATAGTAAAATTATGCTCAGCAATTAGGCTTATGGATTCAAAAGTGATTGGTTGATTTTAATGTTATGTCAACCGGTCTAGGGTTATTTTATGTCAAGAAGTTGGGGAATTGCATTCTATCACTAGTACTGAGTTGATTTGATTCTTAAAAAAAATTTATTCTATAATCAAAGAAAACTACAATTTATTTGGGCACTGAGCTGCTCATTTAACAATTAGATAAACATTAGAATTCACAAAAATGTTTTAAAACCCTTTTCCAATTCAAGGCAAATTATATGTCTACTCACATGTTTTTCCCTACATAATGAAAACTATTGATAATAAAAAGATGTCATTTTTATATTTTCACTATATCTTTAAAAGAAATATATATGCAGTATAAAAGTTCATGAGACATATATGGCTTGCAAAACATGTAAAGTGTTTTTATTATTTAAGCATCCAAGAGCCACATGTGACCCTCAAACATCCCACAGGAAACACCCAGAACAGTAAAAGGGTTAATGTCATGTAATGATGAACTGAGATAGTGATAAAGTAAATCTTATATAGACAACTACATATTTATCAAGTTCAGCTTTGTTTGGAAAAGGGAATAAGTAGATTGTGTACAGTTAATGTTCTGGTTGAAAATTTTAAAATCTGGTTTTTGATTGATTGAGTTTAAACACTGACCACTGGTACTATTAACCGGACCATTGGCCTAATGAGTAGAATATTTGCTAATGGTCCAGGAGACCGGGGTTCAATCCCAGGTCGAGTCATATGAAAAAGACTCAAAAATGGTACTTGATGCCCCCTTTGCTTAGCACTCAGCCTTATAAAGTTAGGATTGAGGGTAAAGAGGAGCAATCCAGGAAAAGGAGTAGTACCCTCTTCTACACCTCGGTGTAGTAGCTATTGAAAAGGGAGCCTTCGGGTCACTCTTGACTAAGGTCACCAACTTTACTTACTTATTTACTGGTACTATAAGGTGCCGGTGGTATAATGATTATAGTCATTGGAAATGGACACAGCAAACAGAGTTCAAATCCTGGATGAGGCTTTTTGCATTTCACATAGCACTAATACCCTTGAGAAAGGTATGAATCCAATTATTCTTCCTCCAGCTATGGGTGAATAGTAAGGCAGATTAGGCTCTTTAACCTTGGTCAGGTAACTGGTCAAAGAGAAAGAAAACTCTGAATTCAAACAAGTTAAACTCTGCTTAGAAATTAACCTTGTGTCACATCCTGCTAGTGCAGAGGGGTTGGTACTATAAAGAGATACAATTGCATCTTTATATGTTACTAAGGCCCTTAGCATGACATTATTATAGGAAATGGAATTAGTGACTTGTGTTCAAATCCTGAACAAAGCTGTTAGCATTTCATTTTGTGCTTATGCTCTTGGGAAAGTCATAAATCCATCTCTTCTTCACCAGCTATGGCTACATAGCAGAGCAGACCAAGTTCAACCAATCTCGGGGAAGGAAAACTCTGAATTCAAACAAGCTAAAATTGTCCTAGTGTCACATCCTGTTCATGAGCAGAATAGTTGGGTAAATACAAATATATTACAAAGACTTCATTAAGAAATTTTCAATATATGTTTCTTCTTCACCTTTCCAATGATACGTAAAATGTTTTCGAGGATAAAATAAAACTAGTACGAGTAGTGCTTTGTAGTAAGCTTAGTAAATATCAAGGCCAAGGACATTTTTATACTAATGGAAGCTACTGTCAATCCTCAACCAAATTAATGTAAAATGTTTTCGAGGATAAAATAAAACTAGTACGAGTAGTGCTTTGTAGTAAGCTTAGTAAATATCAAGGCCAAGGACATTTTTATACTAATGGAAGCTACTGTCAATCCTCATCCAAATTAATGTATTTTTACAGGTGAAAATTTAAGAACAAACTTCAGGTGATTTCATTTGAAATGGTCACAATAGTTTTTCACAAGTGACAAGAAAGAAACTTTTATGAATTAAAACATTCACATTCTATTCAGTTTGGTGTAGAGTAGAATTTTAAACAAAGTAAAAATGACACATCATTTCATCCTGACAAAGAAAAAAAACACATAAACGGAGTAAATGATGGGACTTCTCTTCTTTTTTTTAAAAACTTTTACAAAATAAAATAGAAATTTGCTTATCACCACTTTAGTTTATTCTGTATGAACAAATATTTCATCACTGGGTTTTGTAACTTTTTGCTTGAAATTTGTTTTACCAAGTTTTGACATTCAGTTTGCATGTTATGTATTAAA